>WOVY01009547.1:0-367792 GCA_013436015.1 Rhipicephalus annulatus | reverse complement strand
TTTCAACGCGCAAAGACAAGAATTCACTGCAGCTCTCGATAGACTAGACGATCGGCCTTTGTCGGAAGAAAGGATTCTGGTCATTGGCCGAGCCCATCCTCAGCCAGAAGGCTTTGAAAGCTTTGCTGCGCTTTTTGCGGACAACTGGCCTCAGAGACAGACTTTAGTGTCTTATACTCTTTGATGTTGCCTTTCCTCTGTAGTATTTTTATTTTTTGTAACTTGTTCCTTTTTCGCAACAATTCTTTTTAACATCTTTCATCCCCCTCACCCCTTTCCCAGGACAGGGTAGCCAGCCGGTCTAAGAACTGGCTAACCTCCCTGTCTTTCCGCTTAATCTTTCTTCTTCTCCTCCTCTCGCATCCGCTGTGGCACATACCCGCTTTACGCGTCCATCTCTCCGTCCGTCCTTCTGCTATTTCGGTCTGTCCGTCTGTCCACGCGTCCGTACGTGCGTCCAACTAGTGAGCACTCCAAGTACCGTCATCTCGCATCTCGTCTGACCAGTCGCACATACACGCTTTTCACGTCCGTCTATCCGCCCGTCCTTCTGCTAGTCCTGTCCGTCCGTGCGTCATTCTATTGTACACTCGAAATACCGTCATCTCGCATCCGCTGTGGCACGCCTGATTTACGCGTCCCTCTATCAGTCCGTCCTTCAGCTATTTTGTCTGTCCGTTGTTTCATGCATCTGTCCGTGCGTCCAGCTAGTGAACACTCCAACTACTGCCATTTCGCATCTCGCATACCCTGTGGCACGTATCGTCTTTATGCGTCCGTCTTTACGTTCTTCCGGGCGCTGATCTTTCTGTCCATACGTCCACCCGTCCGTCCGTGCGTCCATTCAATGAAAACTCCAAGTACCGCCTTCTCGCATCCGGCATAAGCTGTGGCACATACCCGCTTTGCGCGTCCATCTATCCGTGCGTTCGTCTGTTAGTCTGTCTGTCTATGAGTCCAATGAGTCCATACATGCATCTATCTAGAGAACACTGTAAGTACCGCCATATCGCAAACCTTGTGGCATATAATCGCTTTACGCATCCGTCTATCCGTTCGTCCGCCGGCTAGCCTTTCCGTCGACCCATGCGTCCGTTCTTGTGTCAATCTAGTGAACACTCCAAATAACGTCAATCTCGCATTCCGCTTTGACACATACCCACTTTACACGACTGTCTATTTGTTCGTCCATCTGCGAGTCTGTCTGTCCATCCGTCAAGCGTACGTCCGCGAGTCCAGCTAGTAAATGCTCCAAGTACCGCTATATTGCATCTCGCATACCTTGCGCCACATACCCTCTTTATACGGCCATCTATGCGTCCGTCCATCTGCTTGTCTGTCTGTCAATCCGTCCACCGTCCGTCCGTGCGTCCATTCATTGAACACTCCAAGTACCGCCATCTCGCATCTTCGCATACGCTGTGGCACATACCCGCTTTACGCGTCTTCTATCCTATCCGTCCGTCCGTCTGCTAGTCTGTCTGTCCGCCCCCCCCCCCCCGCAGGGGCGCCTGCGCAAGTAGGCGTTTGGTGGTGTAGCGACACCACGGACCCGAGCTAACGGGGGAGTTTCTACTCCCTCCCACGCCTAGCCGTGCGTGGCTTTGCCGTGTCCGGGGAAAAGGGGATCCTGGAGGTTGAGCCAATGCTGGGTGATTGGACCTTTAAGGCCCCCCGGCATAGGCAACACACCCCTTCGGCCCCGGCTTTTACGTAGACGGCACCCCTCGGCTGACCCACCCAGGGGAAATCGGCAGTCGCCTTTTCCTATTTCTCTCTCCCTATATTTTCGTCTTTTGTTCTCACTTTACATCTTTCCTGTCTTCTCCTCACTTCATTTTACTTTCCAATTTTTCCTGGCGGCAAGGGTTAACCTCGTGTGGGCTATCCAAACTAGGGTAAACCATATTGGGTTATAGTAACTGCTTACTGCTGGCGTTTGCGCAGACATGCCCACACGCTCTGCCACGTCCCCTTGTTGGACTCCGTGGTGGGTGGTAGGCGCTGTTACAGAAAAATCCACATTTTCAATGGGATCCTCGACCCCCTCTCTAACTGATCGTGCCTCGAAAAGGGTACGCACCGACGCAACTTTACTACCTTGGCCTAAAAACAGAGAAACTTTCCCAAAATACCATGTCCTTCACTGCGAACAATCATCTACAAAAGCTAGAGCAATCTCACCCTACCTTGTAGCCAAGTGCTTGAGAGAGACCACTGGAACCGGTTATAAGGCCACGAAGATGGCAAGTGGTGATCTGCTTCTCGAACTAAAAGACAAAGAACAGTACAATAATTTCTCGCACCTTGTAGCCTTTGGTAACATCCCCGTCTCGCTGAGCGCACATCGTACCATGAATACAGTGAAGGGCGTGGTATCGGACGAAGATTTGATGACACTGAGTGAAGAAGAGCTTTTTGATGGATGGAAGGACCAAGGTGTGATACATGTCCAGCGCATCAAAATCAGACGTAACAACAATGAAATAGCAACAAAGCACTTGATACTCACCTTCAATTCAACCACTTTACCTGAAAGTCTCGAAACTGGCTATGTAAAGCTCCATGTCCGACCTTTGGCGGTCGTGGCAGCAGGAAGTCGAGTCCACTGAGCAACGTTCTTCCTTTGCGCAGGTGCTGACTTGTGCATATCGTGACAGTTGTCTGGTTCGGTTCTTCGGGCTATCGGGATATTCTCTGGATTTCTCGACCCGTCTACTTGGAATATCTGGTCAGGCAACGTCACTACCCTGTCGCTACAGCCACAAAGAACGAACTTTCTGCGCAAGCACGGACTGCGAGGACACCTACCGGAGACACTACTTAGGCTCAACCCTGTGCTCGTGTAGCCACATTTTGGCAGTGGCGGTCGTAGCAGCAGGAAGTCGAGTCTACTGAGCAACGTTCTTCCTTTGCGCAGGTTGGTTGTGCATTAATTGCACCACTGATTTTTGCTTCTACTTTTGTTGTCGCGACTGCTGCTGCCAGTGGTTATTGTGCTGTAGTCACTGTTACGTTTATATGATGCCGTCAAATGCTGAGTTGTCACGCGAAGTGCAACAGCTTCGAGCCGAAATTGAACAGCTTCGTGAAAGTGTCTCTGCCATCAGCACTTTTTATGAAGAAATGAAAAAGAAGCATGAGCTCACCTCAGCCGAAAACAAGTCTCTTCAAAAATCAAATGATGAACTGGCTGCTAAACTGGCTGACATGGAACAGCGTTCGCGACTTAACAACGTTGAGATAAAGGGTGTTCCAATAAAAAAGGGGGAGGATTGCGCCACTATTCTTCAGAAAATGGGTGATGTAATTGACTGTCCCATAAAAAAGGATGATATCGACGCTGTGCATCGCGTGCCAGCAAAAAAGGACACGAACATAATCGCGAGGTTTTGTTCTCGGGTCAAGAAGGATGAATTTTTGCGTAAAGCACGCAGGGCACGTCCTAACAACCGAGTCACTCGGTTTTGCTCAGTCACAAGTTGCCAATGTGTACTTGCGAGTATGTGTGTGTGAAGAGTATGTTCGGATGTACAGCATTGTAAGTGTCGATAAAGCTGAGAAGTGCGTCCTCGCTGTGGGTTTTCTCGCTGTGGGTTAGTTTTCTCGCTTTTTGAACAGCGTCATTAATTACGTGTGGGGGCTATTTTTGTTTCTCGAGCATAAGTTGTAGCCTCTGTGAGCTCGTGTCAAAGTCAGCGTCCTCTAGAGCAGATTTGCTTATACCGGTGAGCCTGGCTGTATGGAATACTGTTTTTACAGTGCAGGGGTGATCGCTTTGGTAATGGAGGTATTGTTGTCGATTCGTTGATGTGCGATATAGGGTTGTAGAGAGCTTTTCTTCTTGTGTTGTTAGGGTAACATCAAGAAAACATCAAGAAAATTTACGGTTACTTGCGAGTGTGTGTGTGTGAAGTGTATGTTTGGATGTACAGCATTGTAAGTGTCGATAAAGCTGAGAAGTTCATCCTCGCTGTGGGTCCAAATAAGAAAGTTGTCGTCTATGTATCTTCTGTATAACATTGGTTTCAAGGAACCTTGTGCAAGAAATTCTGATTCTAGCTTTCCCATAAATATGTTGGCATAATTAGGTGCCATTTTGGTGCTCATAGCGATCCCGCTGATTTGTCGAAAATACTCTTGGTTAAACTCGAATGAATTTAATTCGAGGACCATCCTCGTCAAAGTTACGATGGCAGAGAAATCTGGGGTGTTAGATTGTCAATGGTTTGTGTACATGTTTTGTAATGCAGCTATGCCGTCATCGTGAGGAATATCTGTATACAATGAAGAGACATCAAGAGTAACCAAGTACGAGTTTTTCGGCACACACAGACCTGCAATGTCTCGAAGAAAATGTGTGGTGTCTTTTATGTACGACGCGAGGGTGCATGGAATGTGGCTTATTAGTTTGTCCACGTACCCTGATATGGGTTCAGTTATTGTACCGATGCCTGATATGATTGGTCGACCTGGGTTATCGGGTTTATGAATTTTTGGGAGGATGTAGAAGCGACCTGGACGAGGGTATGCTGCTCGCATCAGTTTGTGGTCAGTGTTGGTTATCTTTTCTGCATCCAACAGTTTCTTTAGTTCTGTTGATACGATACGTTTGTATTCGTCTGTCGGATCACCTGGGAGGCGTTCGTAAAATCTTGAGTTGTCTAGTTGGCGGTATGCTTCTTGTAAGTAGTTGGTTGTATTAAGGACTACAATTGCTCCTCCTTTGTCAGCGGTTTTTATTGTTATGTCTGTCCTAGATGCCAAAGTTCTCATACTTATTTTTTTCAAATTTTGTCAAGTTTTTCGGTTTCCTTTCTGTCTGTAATATTCGTATACTATATCTTTCTGTACTGTGGTGATATAAAGGTCCAAGCACTTGTCTCGATTACTGTTCGGTGTCCAATCATTTGATTTACGACGATGAATGGTTTTGTGGTTAGAAGGCCTGTCCAAGAAATATTCCCGCAACCTTAAGCTTCGAGTGAAGTTGTCGAGGTCTCGGAGCAAGTGGAACTCATCGAAAAATTTTTTTGGTCGGGCAGAAGTTTAGTCTCTTAGATAGCAGTTTTTTCTTCATCAGGTGACAAGCTCATGTCTGATAGGTCTACAACCACAACGTCACAGGGTGTGTTCCTAGATGGGTGCTCCTTTGTACCATTAGTGGTTTCCTGGGTGGTGGTATTGTAGCGATAAGGAACTACATCAGGGAACGCCGGTTTGGGCACATGGTCTCTTTTGAGTTTATGAATTTTTTGTGGTCATGATTGCTTGCTATTTATTCTGTTCCAATTCTATTAATCGGGTGATTTCCTCGTTCGATAAAGTGTTGTGGCGGAGAATGGTGTTGGTAATAGCGACCAGTTTTTGTACCCGCTTATCACTGTGATTAAGAGCGCCCCGCCGCGGTGGTCTAGTGGCTAAGGTACTCGGCTGCTGACCCGCAGGTCGCGGGTTGAAATCCCGGCTGCGGTGGCTGCATTTCCGATAGAGGCGGAAATGTTGTAGGCCCGTGTGCTCAGATTTGGGTGCACGTTAAAGAACCCCAGGTGGTCGAAATTTCCGGAGCCCTCCACTACGGCGTCTCTCATAATCATATAGTGGTTTTGGAACGTTAAACCCCACATATCACTGTGATTAAGAGCGATTTCTGTTAATTTAAGAGATGCCCCAAGGAGGACATTTTTCCATGTGTTCATCTAGATTTGTAGCGGCTGGTGTGAGGGAGAGTGTCATATCCTTGGGGGCTATTCTAGCACGAAGGTACACTTGCAATGTTGATTTATGCATTCCATGTCTAATTCCTTTGTCAGCAGGTTTTCATACTTTAAGGAAAGTGGCACTGCAACTGGGAAGCGATGAGCGTGACTTACATTTCAGAAGTCAATCTTCTTTTGGGTGCGGGGATGGCACTGATGAGGTGCGCAGGTTGAGTTATGTCCGGCAGGCCTTCGTCGATGTAGGGAGGATTTCGGCGGGATTTAGACACGAGCTTGTCACTTGACGAAGAAAAACTGCTATCTAAGGGACTAAGCTTCTGCCCGACCACAAAATTTTTCGATGAATTCCACTTGCTCTGAGACCTCGACAACTTCGCTCGAAGCTTAAGGTTGCGCGAATATTTCTTGGACAGGCCTTCTAACCACGAAACAATTCACCGTCGTAAATCAAATGACTGGACACCGAATAGTAATCGAGACAAGTGCTTGGACCTTTATGTCACCGCAGTACAGAAAGATATAGCAGATGAATACCACAGACAGAAAGGAAACCGAGAAAACTTGACTAAATCTGAAAAAATGAGTATGACAAATTTCGCATCTGGGACAGACATAACAATAAAACCCGCTGACAAAGGAGGAGCAATTGTAGTCCTTAATACAACCAACTACTTACAAGAAACATACCGCCGACTAGACGACTCAAGATTTTATGAACGCCTCCCAGGTGATCCGACAGACGAATACAAATGTATCGTATCAATAGAACTAAAGAAACTGTTGGATGCAGAAAAGATAACCAACACTGACCACAAACTGATGGGAGTAGCATACCCTTGTCCAGGTCGCTTCTACATCCTCCCAATAATTCATAAACCCGATAACCCAGGTCTACCAATCATATCAAGCATCAGTACAATAACTGAACCCATATCAGGGTACGTGGACAAACTAATAAGCCACATTCCATGCACCCTCGCGTCGTACATAAAAGACACCACACATTTTCTTCGAGACATTGCAGGTCTGTGTGTGCCGAAAAACTCGTACTTGGTTACTCTTGATGTCTCTTCATTGTATACAGATATTCCTCACGATGACGGCATAGCTGCATTACAAAACATGTACACAAACCATTGACAATCTAACACCCCAGATTTCTCTGCCATCGTAACTTTGACGAGGATGGTCCTCGAATTAAATTCATCCGAGTTTAACCAAGAGTATTTTCGACAAATCAGCGAGACCGCTATGGTCATCAAAATGGCACCTTAATTATGCCAACATATTTATGGGAAAGCTAGAATCGGAATTTCTTGCACAAAGTTCCTTGAAACCAATGTTATACAGAAGATACATAGACGACATCTTTCTTATTTGGACCCACAGCGAGGACGCACTTCTCAGCTTTATCGACACTTACAATGCTGTACATCCGAACATACTCTTCACACACACATACTCGCAAGTAACTGTAAACTTTCTTGATGTTTTCTTGATGTTACCATAACAATAGAGGATGAGAAGTTCTCTACAACCCTATATCGCAAACCAACAAACCAACGGATCGACAAAAATACCTTCATTACCAAAGCGATCACCCACGCCACTGTAAAAACAGTATTCCATACAGCCAGGCTCACCGGTTTAGGCGAATCTGCTCTAGAGACGCTGACTTTGACGCGAGCTCACAGAGGCTACAACTTATGCTCGAGAAACAAAAATAGCCCCCACACGTAATTAATGACGCTGTTCAAAAAGCGAGAAAACTAAAGCGTGAAGACTTGCTGATGAAGCGACCACCGCAAGAAGACCCACAACGAACAAACCTCTGCTTGACTTACAGCACAAACTTCCCCAATGTAAACAAAATCGTTAAACGACATTACAACATTCTGAAACAAAGTGAACGTCTGAAACGCACATTCCCATCCGCTCCAGGCGTCGTTTACCGATAACCACGTAACCTCAAAGACACACTTGTCCACTCTCATATTAACACATCACCCCCCAATAATTCATGCCGACCTTGTGTAAAGTTACGATGTCTTCTTTGTAAGACGATGCGAGAAACACACAAAGCAACCAGCACACAATCCAAGTTCTCGATTAATATACGAGGAAACCTAACATGCGATTCCTCTAATGTGGTATACCTACTCGAATGCAACGTGTGTGGTATGCAGTACATCGGACAAACAGAAACACCATTTAGGATTCGCTTCAATAATCACAGAGCCCATGTAAAATCAGCCCCAAGTCTACCTCTATCAAAACATCTCAATCTTCCCGACCATGCATTCCACAAACTATCAGTAACGCTCCTAGAGACGGGATTGAAATCAAATCGAGAACGTGAACGACGAGAGTCATACCTTATCCATCGATTTAACACCCCCGATAGAGGAATAAATGAGTACACTTGCAGCAATTAAAGCATTAGAAAACAATAACGGCAATAATGAAAATAGTAACTGAGTTCACGGCACTGCAGCTGCGAAGGGCACTGGACAACTCAAAACAATTCCAAGTGTAACTACCCTTCCTAAGTTCAGCTGTCATCTGTTTTCCGATTTATTTTACTACCCAATCAATTATGCCATGCATGACATGCCCAACAGCAACCCTGTGCACAGCCGGGAGGCCCCTACTGCACGCGTAATCCAGAAGCGGGCAAGGAAATCGCATTGCGCCCGCTTACCAGCCTCTGCCGCAATACACGGCACCCCTCTTTCTACGTCGAAATGTTGACGAGGCGCCGAGTAGTTAAAGGCTTAAAACTTCCTAAGAAGCCCACTTACCAGCCTCTGCCGCAATACGCGGCACCCCTCTTTCTACGACGAAATGTTGTCGGGCCTCCGAGTAGTTAAAGGCTTAGAACTTCCTAAAAAAGCTCATTTTTGCCCCACACCGAACCCCCAAGGCCGGGAGGTGCCGTCTGGTCGGGAAGCATGCGTTAGTGAAAGGAAGCATACACAGACCGCTGACATCAGAAAGGTGAAGAGGAGAAAGGGGAGAGAGATGAAGGGGCAAGTGGAAGAAAAGTGGAAGGGGGGCGCCCGAGGGGAGTCCACCTTGTATTCTTTTTCTTTTTTCCTTTTTTGTCTTCTTTTCCTTTTCTTCTTTTCCTTTTCTTCTGTTTTTCTTTTTTTCAGTCTTTTTCCTCTTTCCTTTCCCTCCAATTTGAGATTGTATAAAGCTGAGCACCAACAAACTGTACCTTTAATCCTGATGAAGGCCAGAATCTAGGTCGAAACGTCGAAATAAACCACGTTGTGACCGCTCACGGAGGATCTACTGGACTATATGCAATGCTACGGCCACTGAACCACCATGCCTATATATATATATATATATATATATATATATATATATATATATATATATATATATTGTGTGTGTGTGTGTGTCTGTGTGTGTGTGTGTGTGTGTGTGTGTGTGTGTGTGTGTATTGTCGCAGTACAATGCGAATAAAACACAGATACACCTTGGGATGACGAAAGCAGCGTGTCCTCAACAGCTGAGCCACAAGATCGTCTTCTTCGGCCTCCAGAGAAGCTAGAGGCACACTACCTCGTGCCCACTAAATGTACCATCATCGTTATCGTCCACATGTAGACACGCGTCATTTGCCTCTCTCTCAAAGAGCATTGCCCCGATGCGCAGTCTGTAATGCAGTTTTTTTTCTAAAGTAAAGTATCAGGCAATCACTCGCTGACGTAAGGTTTCATGCGGACTACGTGAACGAGTTCAGGTTGGTGCTAGCGACACCTTGTACTACTTGAACAGTCGGGAACAACTTCGTAAGTGACATCGCTCTGTCGTTGCACAACTAGGTACGGTCCAAAGTATCATCTTAAGAGTTTTTCAGAAAGTCCTCGTTTTCGTACGGGCGTCCAAACCCATACTTTGTCACCAGTTTGGTAGACGACTGTTCTGCGGTGAGCATTGTAGCGGCCTGCATCGTAGTCTCGCTGCTGGCTGATCCGTAAATGTGCAAGTTGCCTAGCTTCTTCTGCGCGTTCCGTAAATGTGTCGGCGTCCGGGACGATGTCGCCTTCGTGCGGTAACATTGCATCTAACATGGTTCGTACTTCGCGTACATGAATGAGGCTGAAAGGTGTCATGCGGATCGTTTCTTGCTTGGCCGTGTTGTATGCAAACGTTATGTAAGGCAAGATTGTATCCCAATTTTTGTGTTCGACGTCTACAACATCGAAAGCATGTCTTCAATGGTTTTGTTTAGACGCTCTGTCAGCCCATTCGTTTGCGGGTGGTATGCGGTGGTCTTACGATGCGTTGTTCCACTCAGCATCAAAACATGGTCCAAAAGAGCTGCTGTAAATGCGGTTCCCCTGTTTGTGATTACGACTGTTGGTGCACCATGCCTCAGTACAATATTCTCGATAAAAAATCTTGCCATCTCCGCTGCTGTACCTCTCTGGATAGCCTTTGTCTTGTCATAACGGGTCAAATAATCCGTCACGACGATAACCCATCGGTTGCCTGCAGTAGAAGTAGGGAGTGGGCCCAAAATATCCATGCCGATCTGGTGGAATGGAGTCATTGGGACCTGTACGGGTTGCAGCAGGCCAGCTGGTTTAGTTGGCGGTGACTTGCGTCGCTGGCAGTCGAGACAGGTACGAACGTGGTGCTTCACGGCTGTGGTTAGTCTTGGCCAGCAATATCTTTGCTGTACCCTGGCCAACGTTCTTGTGTAACCCAAGTGGCCAGAGGTCACATCGTTGTAACATGCTTTGAGTACTTCGGTACGAAGGGCTGCTGGAATGACGAGCAGATAGGAGGATCCTGTCGATGAAAAGTTTCTTTTTAAGAGTACTCCGCCCCGTAAACGAAACGATGACAACACTCTTGGGAAAACTCTTGGTACCTTCTGAGATCTGCCAACCAAGTAGTTAATTAAGCCAAGCAACTCAGGGTCGTCACATTGTTGCTGCGCAATGGCGGTCGTGTCGAGACGAGAAATGCCATTTCTTCCTCCTCAAGTAGGGTTGCCAACTCAATGGGTGAATGGGACAAACAGTCAGCGTCGATATGTCGCTTGCCTGACTTGTGTTCCACCGTCATGTCAAACTCCTGCAGTCTTAGGCTCCAACGTGCTAATCGGCTGGTGGGATTTTTTAGATTAGTTAACCAGCAAAGGGAGTGATGGTCACTAATAACTTTGAAGTGCCGGCCATATAAATACGAACGAAATTTTGAGACCGCCCATACTGCGGCGAGACATTCCTTCTCAGTCGTGAAGTAATTAGCCTCAGCGCGTGTTAACGTTCTGCTTGCGTAAGCGATTATTCTTTCTGTGCCCTCTTGCTGCTGCACAAGCACAGCTCCCAGACCAACATTGCTAGCATCGGTGTGAATCATCGTAGGAACTCTCTCGTCGAAGTGGGCAACCACTGGGGGTGTTTGTAGTCGCTGGCGAAGATCGTTAAAAGCAGCTTCCTCTTTGTTATTCTACTCAAAGGTGACGTCTTCTCTCGTGAGGCGAGTTAGCGGTGATGCTATGCGTGCGAAGTCCGCGATAAATCGTCGATAATATGCGCATAGGCCGAGAAAGCGTCTGACAGCCTTTTTATCGGTTGGCATAGGGAACTGTTCTACGACTGTGATTTTTTCCGGATCGGGACGAACACCAGTATGACTGACATGACCAAGAAATTGCAGCTCTTTGTAGCAACAGTGGCGTTTCTCAGGCTTCGTCAGGCCCGCAGACTGTTTGGCTCGTAAGACCACCTCAAGTCTTTCAAGGTGCTCGTCAAGCGTCGCGAAAACACTATGACGTCGTCCAGATATACTAAGCATGTTTTCCACTTCAACCCAGAAAGCACGGTATCCATGAGTCTTTGAAAGGTAGCAGGAGCTGAGCGCAAACCGAATGACAAGACCTTAAATTCAGCTCGTCAAGCGTCGCGAAAACACTATGACGTCGTCCAGATATACTAAGCATGTTTTCCACTTCAACCCAGAAAGCACGGTATTCATGAGTCTTTGAAAGGTAGCAGGAGCTGAACGCAAACCGAATGACAAGACCTTAAATTCATACAACCCATGTGGTGTCACAAAAGCGGTCTTCTTGCGGTCTCTCGGGTCCACCTCGATTTGCCAATATCCACTCCGCAAGTCAATTGAAGAGAAGTATCGAGCATGTTGAAGTCTGTGTAGAGAGTCGTCTATATGCGGTAGTGGATATATGTCTTTCTTGGTCACCTGATTTAGCTTCCGGTAATCCACACAGAAGCGCAGGCTGCCGTCCTGTTTCTTAACGAGGACTACAGGCGACGCCCAGGGGTTCTGTGAAAACTGAATGACGTCATCTTCAAGCATTCTGTCTACCTGCTGTTGTATCGCTTCACGTTCTTTTGGAGCCACGCGATAAGGGTTCTGGTGAATAGGTCTCGCCGTTTCCTCGGTAATTATTCGATGCCTGGTTAGAGGCGTGCGGCCAACTCTTGATGTTGTTGAAAAGCAGTGTTGAAATTTGGCCAGTAGCTCAAGTAATCTGCGTCGGTCGTCTTTCGGCAAAGTAATGCTGACGCCCAGAACAGGCGCTGAATCAAGATTTAACGACTCGTCGACTACCGCCAAGCCGCCTTCGGCATCTACGACATCGCGAAGTAAGCGACAGCCGTGCCTTTAGGAAGGTGGCGGCGCTCAGCACTAAAATTGGTCAGCAGCAAGTTCGTGCGTCCAGCAGCAACTCTGACGATACCCCGCAGAGGCGCCTGCGCAAGTAGGCGTTTGGTGTGTAGCGACATCACGGACCCGAGCTAACGAGGGAGTTTTCTACTCCCTCCCACGCCTAGCCGTGCGTGGCTTTGCCGTGTCCGGGGAAAAGGGGATCCTGGGGGTTGAGCCGACGCTGGGTGATTGGACCTTTAAGGCCCCCCGGCAGAGGCAACACACCCCTTTGGCTCCAGCTTCACGTAGACGGCACCTCTGGGCTGACCCACCCAGGGGAAATTGGCAGTCGCCTTTTCCTATCTCTCTCTCCCTATATCTTCGTCTTTTGTTCTCACTTTACATCTTTCCTGTCTTCTCCTCACTTCATTTTACTTCCAATTTTTCCTGGCGGCAAGGGTTAACCTAGTGTAAATATCCAACCTTGGATAGATATATTAGGTTGTAGCGGCCATGTATGGCTGGCGCTTGCGCCCCCTTCGCGTCTCGCAGCGTCCCCTTGTTGGGCTCGGTGGTGGGGGGCTGGCATGGCCGCCGAAAAAGCTATCAAATTTATGGGAACCCCTAGCCCTGTCACAACTAATCGCCCCTCCAAGAGGTGGCGCACCGATGCAATTCTTGAATTTCTCCCGAACAAAAAAGATAACTTCCCAAAATACCACATTATCCACTGTGAAGGCACAGAAAAGAAAGCTAGAAACATTTCACCTTTCTTTGTATCGAAATGCTTTATAGAAACGCTGGGCGCAGGCTACAAGGCCACAAAGATCGCCAGTGGTGACCTGTTACTTGCAGTAAAAGACAACGCACAGTACCAAAGACTACATAAACTCACAGCATTTGGGGATCAGCCTATCACAATCACACCGCATCGAACCTTGAACACAGTGAAGGGCGTTGTATCAGATGTAGACCTGATGGACCTCTCTGATGATGAACTTCTAACAGGCTGGAAAGAGGAAAATGTCATTCAGGTGCAGCGTATCAAAATAAGAAGAGAAAATAAGGAAATCCCAACGAAGCACATCATACTAACGTTCGCATCTAGCACTCTCCCAACTGAAATAGCAACAGGATATCTTAAACTGCCAGTTAGACCATACATACCCAACCCGAGGCGCTGCTTTAAGTGTCAGAGGTTCGGGCACGGCTCCCAGAGCTGCCGAGGACAGATTACTTGCGCGAAATGCGGCACCAAAGGTCATACCGCTGACGATGAGTGTCAGCTACAAGTGCACTGCGCAAACTGTGAGGGTGACCATCCTGCATATTCCAGGTCATGCGTGGCCTGGAAAATGGAAAAAGAAATTATCAGTACAAAGTTTAAATTGAACATAAGCTTCCGTGAAGCGCGGCAGCGCGTTTCCCCGCATTTTGCTGGGAACACATCGTATGCCGAAGTGGTGCGAGGGGGGTCAGCACCACTTCGGTTTTCGGCAATGCCTTGGACCACGCCCAGCGTGCCGAGGCAAACGCCACAAGCCCCCATGGGGGGAGCAGCCTCGGCTGCCCCACCCTCCTTGAATACAGCCCCACCGAAGGCTCCTGTGAACCTTGGCAGCAGCCAGGGCACCACACAAACTAAAGAGGTCCCCTCGACCTCCAGCCCGGTGGGGTTTAAGGCTCCGTCTGTCACGACGAAGCCTACAACGAAAACATTACCTGTCGCCTCTCCTGAGGCGATGGACACTTCAACTGCACTGGCGCAGACTGCGCCAAAGGAGCGGCGGGGTTCCCTCGACCGCTCTAAAGAAGACAAAACGGTAATTACAGGGCCTTCTAAAGGCTCTGTAAGATAAGTCACTTCTCTCTTTGGACACCAGCCACACTAATTTCGTACACACAGCACTTCTTTACTCCCATAATGGAGACACAAATTATACAATGGAACGTCAGAGGACTACTTCGAAATCTCGACGATGTCCAAGAACTTCTACACAAACATTCTCCAAAAGTGCTGTGTGTACAGGAAACACACTTAAAATCCAAGAATACAAGTTTCTTGCGTCAATATGTTGTCTTCCGAAAGGACAGAGATGATGCTGTGGCGTCATCTGGTGGTGTAGCCATTATAGTTAATCGAGGAGTAGCATGCAGTCATCTACCACTACTAACACCCCTAGAGGCAGTGGCTGTTCGAGCAGTTCTATTGAATAAGCTCGTCACCATCTGCTCTCTATACATACGCCGCAACACCCCCTGGAAAAACATGATTTCCAGTCTTTAATAGATGAGTTACCAGAACCTTATTTGGTTCTAGGGGACCTGAATGCGCACAGCGGTTTATGGGGTGACTCTCGATGTAATGCACGAGGTCGTCTCATTGAACAGTTCCTGTTTTCATCAGGTGCTTGTCTGTTGAATAGAAAAGAAGCAACATATTATAACCTTGCAAACAATACTTACTCCTCCATAGATCTCAGTATCGCATCTCCTTCACTTGTACCATTACTTCAGTGGAAAGTCATGAATAATCCATACGGAACTGACCATTTTTCTTTAGTTTTGAGTACACCAATAACATATGAATATCCTCCACATGTTCCCAAATGGCTGGTGAACAAAGCCGACTGGGAACAATTTCAAAAGATTACACACCTAAGTTGGACCGACATATGCGGATTAGGCATAGATGAAGCTGTGCAGTACTTCACGGCTTTTCTTATTGACGCAGCAGCCAAGTGCATTCCACAAACATCTGGACTGCCCGGCAAACGACACGTCCCGTGGTGGAACACTGAGTGTCAGAATGCGCGAAAGGAACAAAACAGGGCATGGAGGTTGCTGCGCAACTCGCCGACAGCGGAAAACCTTGAGAGCTTTAAGAAAATAAAATCTCGTGGCAGGAGAACGCGTCGGCAGGCCAGAAGAGAAAGCTGGCAGAAGTTTTTATCAGGGGTCAATTCATACACACAGGAGGCTAAAGTCTGGAACATGGTCGGTAGGATAGCAGGGAGACAAGTACACACACTTCCACTCGTAAACACTCAAGGTGATACCTTGGAAGATCAAGCAAACTTCCTCGCGGCACATTTTGAACGGGTATCCAGCTCGTCCCACTATACTGACACTTTCCAAAAATACAGAAGAAGAATAGAAAAGCAGAAACTCGAACACAAATCCACTAGATACGAGGCATATAACCAAGCTTTCAGTCTAGCGGAGCTCCGAACATCCCTAAACTCCTGCAGTACTTCTGCCCCAGGTTCTGACCGTGTAGTGTATGAAATGTTAAAAAACCTCCCAGCTGAAACACGAAAAACCCTACTTTGTTTGTACAATGCTATCTGGTTTTCTGGCACTATCCCTACCTCCTGGAAAGAGGCTATTATTATTCCCATTTTGAAAGAGGGCAAGGACCCTTCTTTAGCTTCAAGTTATAGGCCTATTGCACTTACAAGCTGCTTGTGCAAAGTATTAAAAAAAATGATAAACTGCCGACTTGTACATATCCTTGAAACAAACAATTTGCTCGACCCATTTCAGGGCGGGTTCAGAGAAAGTAGATCCACCACAGACCACCTTGTTCGTATCGAGGCACAGATCAGAGACGCCTTCGTCCATAAACAATATTTTCTCTCTGTGTTCCTCGATATCGAAAAGGCGTATGATACAACATGGCGTTTCGGAATTTTAAGAGACCTGTCCCACCTTGGTGTGGGAGGAAGAATGTTTCATATAATCGAAAGTTACCTGTCAAACCGGACATTCCGTGTCCGTCTGGGCAGTGTTCTCTCCCAAACATTTGTCCAGGAAACAGGCGTGCCACAAGGTGGCGTGCTTAGTTGCACACTTTTTATTATCAAAATGAATTCTTTGCACTTGTCCATTCCCCGCAATATGTTCTATTGTACATATGTCGACGACGTTCAGCTTGGCTTCAAGTCATGCAACTTGGCCATGTGTGAGCGGCAGGTACAGCTGGGTTTAAATAAGGTCTCCAAATGGGCAGATGAAAACGGATTTCGACTTAACCCACAAAAAAGCACGTGTGTCTTGTTCTCTCGAAAGAGAGGCATGCACTCGGAACCTGACATTCGACTGAACGGACAACGTCTGTCCGTCAAAGCCGAGCATAAATTCTTAGGCTTAATCTTGGACAACAAGTTGACCTTCGTACCGTACATTAAGTATTTAAAAACAAAATGTTTAAAAGCCATGAATGTTATAAAAGTGTTGTCACGTACTATGTGATAGGCAATGCCTCATGAACCTCTATAGAAGTCTCATTCGCACCCGCTTAGATTATGGGGCCGTTGTCTATCAGTCTGCTACTCAAAGTGCCTTGAAGATGCTGGACCCCGTACACCATTTGGGCATCCGCCTTTCTACGGGTGCTTTTCGCACCAGCCCCGTAGAAAGCCTTTACGTTGAGTCAAATGAGTGGTCGCTTCATCTGCAAAGAACTTACATGTCCTTTGTTTATTTCCTTAAGGTGAAAGCAGACAAGAAGCACCCCTCATACTCTACTATTAATGATCTGTCGAGCTACATTCTGTTTCAAAACAGGCCTTCGATGAGGCAGCCCCTTTCAGTTCGCCTGAAGGGTCTAGCTGAAGAAACTGGAGTGTCACTTGAACACAGTTTAATGGCTCCTGTGGCATACCCGCCACCGTGGCAATGGCAGACTATAGACTGCCATGTGTCTTTCCTAGAAGTAACAAAACATGCACCTATTGCCCATATTCGAACATACTTCCTGGAACTTCAACACAAATATACACGTCCTGAGTTCTTTACAGATGCCTCCAAGACTAACTCCTCTGTGTCCTACGCTGCTGTCGGCCCATCCTTTTCGGATGCTGGCCCTCTACATCCACGCACAAGTATCTTCACAGCGGAAGCTTACGCAATACTTGTGGCAGCTAAATACATCAAACAATTACAAATACAAAAAGCAGTAATTTATACAGACTCCCTCAGTGTGGTAACGGCTCTGCACAGTCTTAAAAAACAAAAAAAACCCTGTCCTCGTTTCACTTTACTCTATTTTATGCACACTCTACACACTCAACCAACATGTTGTAGCGTGCTAGGTGCCAGGGAACCGTGAGATCCAAGGCAACGAGAGGGCGGATCAGCTCGCTGCATCCGTTCATGAGAGCACCGCCATTACATCCATGTCAATCCCGGCCCTTGATCTTAAGCCGTCTCTCAAACGAAACCTCAGGGACTACTGGCAGAGCAAATGGGATACACACACACAAAACAAACTACATGTTATCAAGCCACACCTTGGCCATTGGCCACCAGTATCAAAATCACGTCATACAGAGGTAATACTAACGAGACTCAGGATAGGACACACATACACGACACACTCATATCTTTTGTCCGGTGGCGACCCACCATTGTGTGACAGATGTGGTGAAGCACTAACAGTTCTTCACATTTTAATTCAGTGCAAATAATTGGACACTATAAGAAAACAACACTTTCTATTACCCTACCGACAACATATACCTTTACACCCTGCAATGTTCGTCGGTAGGGAACCGCTTTTTAGTTATAAATCATTGCTAGCGTTTTTAAAAGAAACTCAGTTTTCATATCATATACCCGGGCATTCCGTAGCACGACCTCTCCTGAGACGTTTTTGCTGCGGTGGCTACACAAGAAAGCACGTGCCTCACGGCCCTTGGACGCAAGGGTATGAACGAGTGAGGCACTTGTGCTAATTCCATACATATCCACCATCGTCTTTTATTATCACCAACTTTGTTCATCTATTCGCACCACACACACCTTTCACGGCATGGTCATGATTTTATCACTTGTATGTTTTTACCCGCATTACCGCGAGGAATTTTATGGCCCTTATACAGCCGCTAATCATAATCATTGTCCACATTCCTGTCTCATGAACTGGCGCTCTTTGGCCATCAAATGGCCCTTGCGCCAAAAAACACCATATATCATCATCAACTCTGACGATACCTCGTGCGACAGAAATACCGTGGGTGAAGAGCAACGAGCTTATTCGGTCTGCAACTCCTTCGACGTCAAACTGAGCAGCGGCGGCCACAGAAACAAGCGTGCATGACCACGGAGGGAGAACCACATCGTCATCAGTAAGACGCAGTTGGTTTGTTCGCGCCTCTGGAGAATCGAATAAGCCCGAACTGCTGCAAAACCTAATCAAGCTCACTGGTATGTTGATGACGGCACCATATTTCCATAAAAAGTCCATGCGAAGAATTACGTCTCTGCAGCGTGCGGCGATAACGACACAGTGAAAGGAGAACCTCTGATGTCAATTCTTGCGGTACATTTTCCCGAGGGCATCAATAACTGGCCTCCTGCTGTTCTTATATGAGGGCCCGTCCACGGCGTCTTCACTTTTCTGAGGCTGTCGGCGAGGCCCTGACTGATAATGGAGAAGTCGGCACCAGTATCGACTAAAGCTGTTACTTTCTGGTCGTCAAGAAGAACACCAAGGTCAGCAGTCACAATTTCATCATTTTCACGGCTTATCAGCTGTATGACGTCATGCTGTGGGGGCTTCTTGTCGTCGTCTTTATGGCCTGCAACCTTGATCCATCGCGGATGTCGCCGCTCTCAGTTTCCCCGGCTCGGGCTAGGTGACCTTCTTGTATTAAGGTCCGCGTAGGTGCAACGGTGCGACAAAGGCAAACGCGCGGGGGATGGAGAGCGGGATCGACGTCTCGGACCAGGAGGGTGAGCAGGCATTGCCTTCTCTGCAGTGGTAGAGCCGTCCTCAAAGTGAGAACGGGCTCCATAGAAAGAGGTGTCGTCACGGCGTGGAGTGTATACCTCATTGGCACGTCGACCATCAAACCAAGGTCGATGAGGACGGAATGAATCACCTCGATACCAGCAATGACGGGCAATATGTCCTGCACCTCCGCAGTGAAAGCAGAGTGGACGTCTGTCCACTGTGCGCCATGCATCTGTTTTTTGGGTCGGTGGACGTGTCGATGCCCATGGCGTGGCTGTGGACGGCTGGTTGTATGGGTGTAGCGTGGGTGGTTGATGCAGTGTCTGCTCTTGCGGCAGATACGAAGGGGCCATTGGCACCTGGCGGTACAGCGTCGGCATAGCGGGTGGTGGACGTCGGAGAGCGGCAGCGTAGCTCATAGGACGCTGCTGAGCATCAGGACTAGCCGTAGACAATGCTCGGTGGATTTTGTCGCGTACGACTTCAGTGATCGACACGATGAGATTTTTAGCAACCGGATTCCGTAACTTCTGCAGTTTCTCGCGAACTATCTCACTAATCAAGTCTCGCAAGCAGCTCTGACTCTCAGACGTCATGGCGATAGCATTGATTGGGACATTGCAGGACATGCGGTCATATTGCCGCAGTGTTGATGAAGGGCCGTCTCGATAGTCGTAGCCTCCTTAATGAAGTCAACCACGGTACTTGGAGGGTTGCGCAGTAGCCCGGCAAAAAGCTGTTCCTTGACACCGCGCATGAGGTAACTCAACTTTTTGTCTTCCGTCATGTGCGGGTTAGCTCGTTGAAAGAGACGAGTCATGTCCTCTGCAAACGTTGCAACGGTTTCGTTGGGTTTTTGAACCCGTAGCTCCAATAACTGCTGCGCACGGTCCTTTCTATTGATATTGGCGAAGGTATCGACGAACTTCTGTCAAAAGTCGGGCCAAGCTGACAGATTGCCTTCTCTATTCTCATACCAAGTACGAGCACCGTCATCAAAGTAGAAATAGGCGCGTGAAAGCTTTTCCTGTTTCGACCACTGATTTACCTTGGCAACACGCTCGTAGTGGTCAAGCCAGTCGGGAACGTCTTCATGGGCACCGCCACTAAAGCGATCGGGAACGAGGGGTTGAAAGAGGGTCACCTGAGATGGGTGCGTGGGAAAGCTGCCTTGGGGCACCTGTTGCGGGCTTGCGTTGGCCATTGGTTGAGGTGTGCGGTGCCTAGCAGGTTTCGGCGAGTGAGTCAGCTCTGGCGCGAGGCCTCTCAACCGTCGACTGGAGCGATGCACCGGTGTTTCTACAGGTGACAATGCGTCTGGATTCGATGAGTGGCTCCCAGCGGGCGTGTGGAGCATCAGACAGGGTTGCGGCCCAGCACCTCCACCAGTGTCGCGGTACAATGCCAATAAAACACAGGTACACCTTGGGACGACGAAAGCAGCGTGTCCTCAACAGCTGAGCCACAAGATCGTCTTCTTCGGCCTCGAGAGAAACTAGAGGCCCACTATCTCATGCCCACTAAATGCCCCATCATCGTTATTGTCCACATGTAGACACGCGTCAATATATATATATATATATATATATGTATATGTATGTATGTATGTAAATAATGTGTATATATATATATATATATATATATATATATATATATATATATATATATATATATATATATTCGAAGGTCGTAGGTTCGATTCCTGCTCACGGCAAGTCATTTTTCACCCACTTTTCTTTCTTCTTATTTACATTACATTGGTTCTAATAACTTCCCCTATACATTTCTTGGCATTATTGTCTGTGATATCTTAATAATATTGTGTCACAACACGAAAAAATGAGTCCTTAGGTATACACTTCTTTTCCTCTACCTTAAACACACACACACACGCACGCACACATTCACACCATACATATTTGATGAATGATGGCAAAAAAAATTCAGCCGAGACAGCTGTTCATATAATTGCTATCTCAATAATATATAAAAAAAAAGCTGAACGTCGTCGTACCTACACCATGCGTGCACAGTGAAACTATGCACGCGTACACGGGGTAGCAAACGAAGAGCTAACGACACGATGACGCGGATATCGCAGAAAACTATAAAGCACCCTCCATAGGCAATGCGGCTCCACTTACGTGACGCTAACTAAGAGCGTGGTGCTGTAAACGTGCAAAAGTAGTTTTCTTCTTTTTTTGGTTTGGAGTTAGGGGGGGGGGGTGCATACCGGCGTATGCTCCCGTGGTGGCGAGAACGGCGGCAACGCTGGCTTGTGGAGTGCAAGACTGCCTGCCTGCCTCGCACACAGCGACACGCAATACGAGCACTTGCACCCGCCTGGTGCGCCGTGCGCGCCGCCACTGCTTTACGAGTTGTCGGCGGGGCAGCCGCAGAAGATGCATGCTCGTACCAAAATGCCAAAATGTAGAGTGAAATTCCTATATTGTCCGTAGGGAAAATTCGTTATATAAAAGTTGTCTCCCGCTGTTACTTTGTTATATAGAAGTCGCAAATACATGTGCTTCTATGGAGCAATGGCGGGTGAATAAAAAACTTCATTATATTGAGGAATTCTTTATATGGAGGTTTGTTATAAGCAGGTTTAACTGTAGTAGGATGCACGTGGCCATGTGAGGATGATTTTGATTTTGCTCAGCACTGTGGACCAGGGTAGTTCTGCTGATACATGCTGAATGTATTCAACAGCATGGAAGAACGGCTGTTTGAACTAGTTGGTTAAGTTCCATCATAAGAAGGGTTGCAGCACAAGCACAAAAGTACTGGAAGAAAGGCAAACAGAAGGGGTGGAATGGAAGGCAAAAAGGACAACACGAGCACTGTTTTCACACAGCAACCCACGAAACCAAAGTGGCTGTGTCTTGAGCGGAAGGGTCCAAAACCAGTGCTCGTGTTGTCCTCTTTGCCTTCTATTCCTTGCCTTCTGTTTGTCTTTCGTCCAGCACTTTCATGCTTATTTTTGCAGATGAGAAGACATGTTTGCTTAGATTAAGCCACCTATCAGCTTCTTAAAGCTATTGCTCCCGTGCAGCATCAACACCACACCAACGGCCCAAAGTTCATTTCAGAGTACTGACCTCGGCAAGCGCCGAGGCACATTAATAACCTAATTTGACAGTGGAACTCACCTGCTTGGGGCACCAGGACGCTTTACTTTCAGAACTTTGGTTGCAATGCCTAACGACATTACCACAATGAGTAATGAACGTGTAAAACAAAACAAAAACTAAAACTTATTTTCACCTAGCTTGAATAGAAAATTGTGACAAGAGATTGGTGAGCGCCCTTGAATGACGATGAGATCTCTTTGCGCCGCATTTCAATCAAGTGCAACATTTCATCTATTGGCATGATCAACGTGCTCTCAAACTGGCTTGGCTGAAGGATTGACTTGGCTGAAGGCTTCACTTGGTTGAAAGCTACTAATGTCAGCAGCCGCCATGTAAAATTACCATAGCATACGCACCCAGAGAAGCGGCATGATAGTCTGCTGTCAGACTGTGTTGAACTCTGCAAAAATGCCCTTTACGTGCCTAATTTAGAAGAAAAATGCCGCTAATTCCGTGCACTGTAGCTGATAATTCGTTGTATCGTGGTCCATTAAAAGTGAACTTTGCTTTAATAATTTATTACACTGACCAAATTTAGGCTGATGAATGGTCTGTCGTATCAGAAAGTTTGTTGTACACGGGTCCGTTATAATGAGTGTATACTGTATTTGAAAGCTCCCGAAGAAGGAAGAAAGGCACTTGCTTGTCATTTTACGGCATGCATTAACTCTTTCCTTACCCTCTCATAGAGCATCGATTACTATGGATCGATGGTTTTAAAAGCCCTGTCGAAAACAGAAATGCGCGATGGATGGATGGATGGATGGATGGATGGATAAGGCTGTACCCTTTAGATCGGTGGCTAGCGCCACCAAGCCGTAATACCTAATGAACCAAAAACTATATTTATTTCTTTTCCTTAAAAAGTGAGTTTGAGGATTCGTACTTTGCAGTGAAGAGTTTAATTTTCACTCGTGCCTTGACTTTAGCCACCAATCAGATAACCTCCTTCTAGTTAAGTCTACCCGCTTAAAGTTTATTTTGCCCTCCCGGTCCTTAAACCCTAGTGCTTTGAAAAACTCTGCGCCATCATCCTGAACTATAGGGTGAAGCCCTTTACAGAACATTATCAAGTGTTCGGCAGTTTCTTCTTCCTCTCCACACGCACTACATACTGTGTCTACCCCTTCGTATTTGGCCCAATATGTCTTGGTTCGCAGCACTCCCGTCCTGGCCTCAAACAGTAGAGAACTACCCCGAGTATTATCATAGATCCTTTCCTTGGCAATTTCCTGCTTAAAAGTTCGATAGATCTCTAGTGCGGACTTCTTAATCATGCCCATTCTCCACATGTCAGTCTCCGTTTCCTTCACTTTTTTCTTAACCGATAGTTCTTTTTGGTTTGGCCACCTGCTGTTTTTTAAGTATTTACCTGTCAACTTCCTGGTTCGCTTCCTCCATTTAGTACCGACATTCTTCATGTACAAGTAGCTGAAAACCTTCCTAGCCCAACGCTCTTCCTCCATTTCTCTCAATCGCTTCTCAAATTTTATCTTGCTGCTAGCTTCCCTGCCCTCAAATGATGTCCATCCCATATCACCTTGTACTCCCTGATTTGGTGTATTCCCGTGAGCTCCTAAAGCATGCCTACCTATTCCACGTTGCTTAATTTCTAATCTTGCTTGAACTTCTGATCTCATGCACAAGACCGCATTGCCGAACGTCAGCCCAGAAACCATGACCCCTTTCCATATTCCTCTCACAACATCATACCTATTGTAATTCCACAGTGCCCTATTTTTCATGACTGCTGCATTCCTGTTACCTTTAGTCGTCACGTATATTTCGTGTTCCCTCAGATACTCGGTCCCATTGCTTATCCATACGCCCAGATATTTGTATTTATCTGTTATCTCTAGCGTGACCTCTTGTATTCTAAGCTCACTACCTTTGTTGTCATTGAAAATCATGACTGCTGATTTTTCCTTACTGAATCTAAAATCTAACCTATCTCCCTCATTACCGCAGATGGCCCCGCCGCGGTGGTCTAGTGGCTAAGGTACTCGGCTGCTGACCCGCAGGTCGCGGGTTCAAATCCCGGCTGCGGCGGCTGCATTTCCGATGGAGGCGGAAATGTTGTAGGCCCGTGTGCTCAGATTTGGGTGCACGTTAAAGAACCCCAGGTGGTCTAAATTTCCGGAACCCTCCACTACGGCGTCTCTCATAATCATATGGTGGTTTTGGGACGTTAAACTCCACATATCAATCAATCAAATCAATCATTACCGCAGATGTCTATCAATCTCTGCAAATCTTCCTTGTTGTTCGCCATTAGCACTAGATCATCTGCGTACATTAATTCTGGTAGTGCCTGATCAATAAGTTTTCCTTGTTTGACTAAAGAGAGGTTGAAGCCCAGTCCACTTCCCTCTAATTTTGCCTCTAATCCTTGTAGGTACATCATGAATAATAAAGGGGACAGGGGACACCCCTGCCTAAGCCCCCGTTTTACCTCTGCAGGCTTGGATACCTGTTTTTCCCACTTTATAACTACCTTGCTACCTTTATAGATACCCTTTAAAAGATTAGTGACTACATGTTCCACGCCTAGTGTGTCCAGTATTGCCCACAATTCCTCTTGAACCCCGCTATCGTGCGCTCCCTTGATATCCAAAAATGCTAGCCACAGGGGCCTGTGTTCCTTTTCTGCTATTTCGATGCACTGCGTCAGTGAGAACAGATTGTCTTCCTACCTCCTGTGTTTCCGAAACCCATTCTGCAGTTCCCCCAGCACCCCCTCATCCTCTATCCATGCCTGCAGTCTTTCCTTTATAATCTGCATCGCCAGCCTGTAGACCACTGATGTCACTGTTATAGGACGGTAGTTGTTTATGTCAGCTTTGTCCCCCTTTCCTTTATAGATCATGCTCATCCTGCTAAGTTTCCATCCATCGGGAACTTCACCATCGATTATTATTGTGCTCACTGCCTCTCTCAAAGTCTGCTTAGACTTCGGACCTAATGTTTTTATCAGCCTAATTGGAATGCCATCTGGGCCTGTTGATGTACTACTAGGAACCCTTTCTCAGCCCTTTCCCACTCTTGTGAAAATGGAGCCATTGCACCACTTGATTCGTCTTTGTCTATTGTGGTGCATAAAGTACTTCTTTGTTGAAATTTTTCTGTCACCCTTGTTCTTATATATTCAATAGCTTCGTCCCCTTCTAGCCTAGCACTTTGGGCTGTAGTTATAAAACTCTGCTCTAGGCTCGTCTCATTTCGTAGGGAGTTTAGATGGTTCCAAAATTTCGCAGCTGCCTTTCTATCTTTTTTATGTACTTCTGTCAGCCACTGAGCTCCCTTCCTTCTAATCTTTTCATTGATCAGAAGGGATGCATCCCTTCTACAGCTTAGAAAGGTTTCCCATTTTCTTTCAACATCATCTGTCGGTTTACCCGCTGCTTAGCATGTCTGTGTTCCCTAGAGGCTTCCTGACGTTTTGCTATGGCTCTCTTAACTTCCTCATCCCACCAACTTTTGGGTTTGTGTCTTCTTTTCCGGGGTGACTTGTTACGCGTCTTAGCAAGCTCTAGCTCAAAGAGACTAATTAGATTCGTGTATGTCCACACTGTCTTATTATCCTCCGCGATTACTTTTTCAATTTGTTTAGTGGCTATTTCAATTTGCCTTTCTGGATAAAAATTTTCCTGTAGTTGCTCATCTTGTCTCCTTCCCACTTTCACTGCTCTTTCAAAACTTAGCTTGATACGTTTGTGATCGCTACCCAGACTTCTGGAGCCACCTTCATCTATGTGCATTCCCCTGAGCTTATCATACATCCTATGTGACATCAGTGCATAATCTATCGTCGACTGAAGCCTTCCTACCTCCCATGTTATTTGCCCTTCACACTTCTCGGTACTGTTGCAAATGATCAAATCAAGCCTTTCACACATATTCATGATCAGTTTGCCTGGCGGGTCGGTATACCCATCTATATCTTCTATGTGCGCATTCATGTCTCCTAGTATAATTATCTCGCACTCTCTTCCTAACTCCTGAATGTCCTTTGATATACACTCTACCGTGGTCTGGTTTTCCTCTCTGATGTCAGCATTCGAACTTCCTTCGCCCCCTTTTTCTCGACGGTTGTGGTGCCAGGCATGTCCAAGTAAAGAGGCGTCTGATGGGCATTCTTGATTTGCCCAAGCAGGTAGCCGTTGTTGTGCCGCAAGTTTGGGACGAACCTCTGAAAACTGTGAAGCTTTTCATCGTACTTCTCCGCAAAACTTTTCACATATTCCCGTTCACCTTCAAAGGGAAAAGCTTTTCCTCTTCATAATGTTAGTTAGCCAGCACCTGCTCGCTTTAAACTGGCTCCGCGTTAGACCTTTTTCTAAGGCTAATTGCATAGCCCGCACTTGAAGCAGTTCTGTCATCACGGGCCGCTGTGCCGCTCACTGCTCAAGCACATACTCGCTGAGCAGTTCTTCAATTTGTGGAAACCGACCCTGCTCTGGTCCACTGAAGCCTTTGCGTGAAGCGTTGCTGTCGACAATCTTCTGCTTTTGTTTCCGCCATTTCCGCACGCACGTTTCGGGAACTCCGAACCACCGCGATGCGGCCCGATTACGTCCGTTTCTGCACACACGATGACTTTTCTTTTAAAAGCGGCATCGTGGTGCACTCGAGTTGTTGGAGTCGGCCCTTCCATGCCGTCAATGCACTACAAGATGACGAACTCCTCAGCACACATACGAAGTAGTGCACATGGGAAACGCATAGGCAGAAATGGCCGACGCGCCATGCCGACGCACATAGGGGGCGGCCATTTCGGAAATGCCCATGGCAATAGAATGACCGTATTCATTTTTTTTTCGTACTCGATTCTAACGCGCATGTGATTTATGAACTCGCTTAACCGGAAAAAAGATGCGCGTTAGATTCGATTAATTACGGTACATGATTATCGTGCAAGTGCCAGGCCTTCATATGTACTGGAACACTGGGTTAATATACGGTGGTCTCCTTCCAGCGCAAATCATGAGTAGGAAGCGTTTCTTTTCTCTCCTCGCTTTCTTGCACGTTTCTGATCCGGAGGATCAGAGTACTGCGTCAGCCAGAAAACTGCGGAAGGTGTGGCCACTCCTTCAAAATATCAATGAGGTGTCAGCACGATTTTTCAAGCCATGGGAAGCCATTGCAGTAGATGAAAGGATGGTGAAATCGAAATCAAGATCGGGAATTAGGCAATATATTCGTAATAATGTGACGAAGTGGGGTTACAAATTGTGGGTATTAGCTGAATCTGAAACAGGGTATACTTTACAATTCTTTGTCTTCACAGGTAAGAGGGAGAGACCAGGACTACATGGATTGGCTTTTGATGTTGTCAGTAAACTTTGTGAAAAATATTTCGAACAAGGGTACAAAATTTACATGGACAATTTTTATACCTCAAAGCACCTATTCGAACATCTCCTGCAATGCAAAACGCTGGCATGTGGAACGACAAGAAAAGATCGCTGAGGCTTCCCTAGCGATCTGAAAGAAACAAAATGGGAAAGGAAGACTGAGCGGGGGGGACATTCGGTGGGTCAGGGATGGAAGCATCTTGTTTCTTTAGTGGAAAGACTGCAAGGCAGTAAATCTAATGAGTACAATTCACCCAGCGAATGAACACATTTCGGAAAAAAAGACTTCAGAAAGTGGGGAACCGATGGACGGAGAGAACAATAAAGAAGCCCTTGTTAGTGCATGACTACAGTGCAGGCATGTTGGGGTAGACAAATTTGACCAGACAATTGGCACATTCAATGTCTTTCGAAAATGCATACGATGGTGGAAAACACTGTTCTTTCATTGTATCAACACAGCCTGGGTAAATATCTTCATTCTTATTCAAGAGCATCGCAAACAACATCCCGACATTCCTGAGCTAAATTTGAGTTCCCGATTTGATCAGCTTTTTTTCCGAGAGATGCTCATCCAGGAAATTTTGAACCTCTATGATCAACCTGTCAGAGTTTCTTATCTGCCACCCGACTGGACTTGGCACAAACTGGAAAGGGTTGACAGCCGAAGAAACTGCAATTTGTTCAACTAGAACACTAAGAAGAAAGAAGTGAAAACAAATGTTCTTTGCAACACCTGTGGAGCACATCTCTGCTTTACCACCACGCGCAACTGCTTCTCCAAGTGGCACATGCGTCATGGGCGCTAAGATGAGAGCCCGCTAAAAATGTACTTTTTATCCGAGAATGTTCAAATTTGGAAATATTACCCCTGATATTATAAACTACGATTTGTACATTTCAGTTTTGTTTTAATCGAAATGCTGTAATGAATAACAGCAATTTTACATCTTTTCTTGTACACTTTCTTCAGTTTTCCTCGAGTTTCAGAAATAAATTATGAAACAATATGAGGTTGTTTACTTTGAATTTTATTGCATTAGTAAAACACATGAATTGGCTGCATTTTCATATAAAATAACCCATTGTACACACAACAGTTTCTGATAAAAAAAATATGTAGTCACACATTGAAAAGGCCAGTTTTCTATGGTAAGGAAAGAGTTAATGTTGAAGCATTGCTATGTTCGATATAAGGTATAATTCGATCTACCTGGATTCACTGGAGTCTGGTTTGACTGCTTCGAGATTTCAATTGCCAAGTTGTTCTTTTGTAACCTTCATTCGTTTCAAGTGTATGAGCTGTGTTGTTGTTGCCTGTGCAGCCAGACCTGGCGACTTGCGAGCTGTCCCTGCGCCAGAAGATGTGCCTGCTGTGCCTGATGGAGATGGCCTTTCAGCGACCGGGCAGCCGCCTCTCCTTCCAGGAGATAGCCACCCAGACTTGCCTGCCGCTTGACGAGGCACGTTTCTCTGCTGCCTCTCCGGTCTCTTCCTACTCGTCTATACTCTGCAACAACTTATCTTAACAGCAAAGCAAAAGCTTTCGTACATTTGTGCAAGTAGTATGGAAGTTGATTTTGGGTTTGCTTGCTCGCAACTTCAATGCAGTTAAAAAATTCTCTAGACAAAAGTGGGAGAAGTATTTTGATGATTCAGTGCCATATTACATGACGTTTGCGGCCACAGACCGACCCACTGTGTATTGGCATCATCGGCTGGTGGCACTAGTGGGGTTTGATGTGCACACGTGCGATGCCATATGGTCAGCTGGGCCGGCCACGACACGAGTGCACGTCACCGCGGCACCGCGGAGTTCGACAGTTGAGAGTGGTGAAATCCCATCAGCCCATGTGCGCTGGCAGACCACACGATGACGTTCCATCATTTCAGGTGTAATCCACAGCTGGCGCTACCGCAGAACACAGCCTGACAGGATGGAAAACATAAGTGAGCTTACAATGTTCGACTGTACTTGCACATTTTGCGGTCTGTGCATGCTCTCAAACAAAATGTGTGTTCTTCGTATGTGGTTGTAATCTGACTGATGCACCAGCGCACTCCATGTTTGGGCCTTCGCAAGACTGTTCATTTACAGCTGTCACTAATTGGGATATCTGTGATTCTTAGCTCATCTGTCGCAAGGCGGCTCACTCGACGTGGAATGGGTCACCTGGCAGCGTCCAAGTGCCTCATCACGTCCGACATCGGCCACAAGAGAGAGCACCAGCTTCAAACGTCTGTCCAGCTACAAAAAGGACCTGTTAATTGCACACAACGAGATTTTGCGGCCTGTGCACGCTCTGAAACAAAACCTGCATTCTTCGTAGATGGCTTTGATCTGCCTGGCGCACCGGCGCACTCTGTGTTTTGGCCTTCACAAGACAGTTTGTTCACAGCTGTTGTGGATTGCGATATCTATGATTCTTCGCTAATCTGTCGCAAGGCAGTTCACTCGACGTAGATCGCATGACCTGGCAGCGTCGGTGTGCCTCATCACGTCCGGAATTGGCCACAAGAGGGAGCACCAGCTTCCGACGTCAGTACAGCTACAAAAAGGACCTGCCGATTGCACGAGACAAGATTTCGCGGCCTGTGTATGCTATCAAACAAAATCTGCGTTCTTCGTAGGTGAATGGAAAGGCAGTAGCTTTTCACATTTTAGCATTGGACGTCATTTCCTGCCGCAAATCCCACTGATCTGCTGCCTTGCTCTTGAAGTGCTGCCCTCACGGGCGAATTATTGTTGCACTGTTTTGTCTTGTGTGTGCTGGTGACATTGAAACGATTCAGGGCCTGATGAGATGGACCAGATTCTCGATGCTGTAAAGGAGGCTAACATAGCACGGGAAAAGTTTCAGAAGAAAATTTCGGGAGGGTTAAAGACATTTATGCGGGTATCATTGACGTCAAGAAAAGGCTTACGAAAGCGGAAACTGTGCTTGGTGAGTTGGGTAGCAACACGACTTCCATACTTGATGTCACAGAATCCATCATTTCTGTAAAGAACGACCTTTTTACTTTTTCAAATAACAATGGTACTCAAGCAAATTCGGTTCAGCTTGTCGACGACATGAATAATAGGATGCGCCGCAAGAACTTGATATTGTTACGAGGCAGTGGGCATGGCTCCGCCGTCGTAGACGCATCGATGAAGAAGAAGCGGATTCGGCGCGCGAGATCCTAGCAGCCCTGGGCCGTCACACCTACCTGTCAATATTGCAAATACACTCGTTTCTATCTTCCGTGTATTTGTAATCCCCGTAACAAATTGGTGGACGTGCCGGGTAACGAAGCGCCATACAACGGAGCTCTGCAGTGGTCATCAAATCAAAGTTTTTGTGATGGAACGCAGGACTGATCCCATGGCCACCTCTCTATCGGCCTCGACGACGCCTGCACCATTTACGACATCGCCTCCACCGGCCCTACCCCCACCCACGTACGTGCTGATGCATCCGAAACATCCAGGAACGTTCTGCGGTATGGACGAAGTTGATGTTGACGACTGGATAGCTGACTACGAACATACCAGTGCGCTCAAGCGGTATGACCCGACTGTCATGCTGGCCAATGTGCTGTTTTAGCTGAAAGGCAAGGCCAAAGTTTGGTACAAGAACCATGAGGAGGAGATCGGTAGTTGGAAAATGTTCAAGGAAAAGCTTCGCGACTTATTTGAGAAGCCCATTGGTCGAAAAGGCGGCTGCAAAGAAAGAGTTGTCTATACCTGCTCAGACGTCCACAGAGCCGTATATCTTGTATATACAGGACGTGCTGGCTCTATGGCGTAAAGTCGACAACGACATGTCGGAGTCTGGTAAGGTTGGCCACGTCCTCAAGGGGATAGCGGATGATGCGGTCAATCTGCTAATGTGCCGGAACTGCGCGACCGTCGAGGAAATAGTTCAGGAATGCCGGCGTTTTGAACAGGCCAAAAGCAGGCCTATTTCAAGATCATTCACTTGACTGCTGAACACCGCTGCGACATTCTTCTGTGAAGATGGACTGACCTCTCATCGGCTGTCTTCACCAGCGTCTGAAATTACGAGAATCGTCCTGCGGGAAATCGAAGCAATTCCACTTGCTCTTCCCACCCACGGCCACATCGATTTGCAAGTACCTCAGCTTTGCTTAGTACAGTCGATTGTGCGGGAAGAACTCAGCAATTTGGGCTTCGATGTCTGCGTCGTTGCTCAGTCTCGACCAATTGGCTTCTGTTCAAGGTCACCGCCTCGCCCCACATCACCGCCCCTGGAATGGTCTTTTCCACGCTCTCGCAATCCGACTGAATGGCGAATGGCGGATGATCGGCCGATCTGCTTTAACTGCCGCCGCATAAGGCACGTCGCACGATGTTGCTGCAACCGTTGGGCTTCGTCCCGAACACAGTATAACAGTGCTCACAGCGCCGACAGCTACCGCCTTTTCCAGCCTCCTGCACCGATCCCTGACAGCTACTGCCGCCTTCTATCCTTCAATACCCCTGATACACAGCACAGCCGCTCACCGTCGCCTCGACGTCGTCAGTCTCGTTTGTCACCTGGACGTCGCCTGTCGTCCCCTTCTAATCTAGGACGATGCCCGACCTTTCTGCTCAATTTTCATCAGGGAAACTAAGCGGTGCAGCTCTTAAAGGTGAAGCTGCATTCTCGATACCGACCTCAAATCCTCTCCTTGTACTGCCGACACGACGAAATTTGATCGACCTAGACGTTGACGGCCTGACTGTTTCTGCACTTATTGACACCGGGGCGCATATTTCTGTGATGAGTGCCCGACTTCGTCGCCGCTTGAAGAAAGTTCTCGCATCGGCTGCTTCTGGCATTATTCGTATCGCCGACGGAAGACGTCTTGCCATCACGGGAATGTGCACAGCGCGCATCACAATCGCCGATCACCCCACATCTGTTCTTTTTGCAGTTATCGAGCAGTGCCCCAATGACCGGATTCTTGGGTTGGATTTCTTGTCCACTCATGCCACTCTCATCGACTGTGCAACCATCGTTCTCAAACTTGAACTGCCTCGACTAGGGGCTGTGCTGTTCTCACCGACACACCGCTTGTGCGCTGTTGATTATATTCGGCTGTCACCGCAAGCCACCACGTTTGTGGCCTTAACTATATCACCAGCTCTTTCTAGCGGTGACTACATAGTGTCTCCATTAGTGGATGTGCTCTTGGATTGATTGATTTGTGGGGTTTAACGTCCCAAAACCACCATATGATTATGAGAGACGCCGTAGTGGAGGGCTCCGGAAATTTTGACCACCTGGGGTTCTTTAACGTGCACCCAAATCTGAGTACACGGGCCTACAACATTTCCGCCTCCATCGGAAATGCAGCCGCCGCAGCCGGGATTTGAACCCGCGACCTGCGGGTCAGCAGCCGAGTACCTTAGCCACTAGACCACCGCCGCGGGGCGATGTGCTCTTGGAGCGAAGTGTTGCTGTGCCGTATACCATCGTGACTATCGTGGACAACTACATTCAGCTTCCGCTTCTCAACTTTAGTAGTTCGACCCAAGTTCTCCCGCAAGGCATTTCGTTAGGTCATGTTTCCCCACTTGATGCATGTAACATCGTGGCATTAGACTCTGAAGACTGCTCGTCCGCTATTGCAGCCAGCCGAGCAAACGCACCTACCGATGTAATCACAATGATGATTGCCCCTGATCTTCTGCCCTGTCAGGCTGCGCAACTCCACCATGTTCTGACCACCTACCGATATATTTTCGACATCGATGACCGCCCTTTAGGTCAAACATCTGTCGTGCGTCATCAAATACATACCGGCGATGCTAGTCCTGTTAGACGGCGACCATATCATGTTTCCCAGTCCAAACGCCAGGTCATACAACGAGAAGTCGAGAAGATGCTCTCCAAAAGAGTCATAGAGGCCTCTTCACGTCCACGGGCGTCACCTGTTGTTTTAGTCAAAAAGAAGGGTGGCAGTCGGAGACTTCGGGTTGACTACCGTGCCTCGAACAAGATAACCCGCAAAAACGTATATCCGCTGCCACGAATCTACGACGCCCTTGACTGCCTTCATGGCGTGCTATACTTCTCATCTATAGATCTGCATTCAAGCTATTGGCAAATTTCTGTCAACGACTTAAACCGCGAAAAAACTGCCTTTATCACACCAGATGGTCTTTATCAGTTCAAGGTTATGCCTTTTGGTTTGTGCAACGCCCTTGCAACGTTCGAACACATGATGGACTCTCTCCTCCATGGTTATAAATGGACCATCTGCCTTTGCTACCTCGATGATGTGATTCTCGCTCAACACCAGGGGGGCCAAACGCGTGTTATTGCGTATGCCAGCCACCTTCTCTCCACATCTGAGCGAAACGATTCGATAACGGAGCGCGAGTGTCTTGCATTGGTCTGGGCTGTAGGGAAATTTCGCCCCTACTTCTTTGGCCGGGAGTTTTCAGTTATTACGGACCACCACGCTCTGTGTTGGTTGTCGTCGCTCAAGGACCCAACTGGTCGCCTAGGTCGCTGGGCTCTACGTCTCCAGGAGTATAACTTCGACTAAATTTATAAGTCTAGCAGGTTACACCAAGATGCCGATTGTCTCTTGCGTTACGCAGTGGACCCTGCTAGCCTCGTTGTCCATGAGAGCAATTCTTGCGTGCTCACCATATCCAATTTGCACAACATCGGCACAGAGCAGGGCCGGGACGCAACCCTCAAGACGGTAATTGAGCGAGTATCTTCAGGACATTCCGACCCTTTGCTTCGTCAATATGTCTTCCAAACAAAATTCTGTAGCACCGCAACATAAAGCCTGATGGCCCGGAATTTTCTTTAGTTACTTCCCGACGCCTGCGTGCCACCATTCTTTACATCTGCATGACGCTCCGACGGCAGGACACTTGGGTTTTTCACGCACCTACCACCGCGTGCGGCAACGGTTCTTTTGGCCTGGCCTGTATAAATTTGTGCGCCGCTATGTCGCTTCTTGCGAGTGCTGCCAGCGTCGCAAACGTCCAACTCTTCATAAGGCTGGCCTGCTCCGACTTATCGACGCTCTCCCGGAACCATTTTTCTGCGTTGGCCTCGACTTGCTCGGACCTTTCCCAACGTCCATTTCAGGCAACAAATCGATCGCTGTCGCAACTGACTATGCGACCAGATATGCTATAACTCGTGCCTTGCCAAGTAGCTGCGCTACAGACGTTGCAGACTTTCTACTGAATGACGCCATTCTGCAGTATGGGGCTCCGCACCAGCTTCTGACGGATCGTGGCCGCTGTTTGCTCGCAAAAGTTATTGACGAAATCTTCCGTACCTGCCCTACCGAACATCACCTTACTTCTGCCTACCATCCTGAGACCAACGGTCTCACAGAGCGCCTCAACCGAACTCGTACAGAGATGTCTATGTACGTCTCTGCTGATCACCGTGACTGGGACCCAATGCTCCCCTACATTACGTTTGCGTACAATTCATCAAGGCATGACACTGCCAGCTATTCTCCGATCTTTCTTCTGTACGGCCGCAACCCCACATTGCCATTCGACACACTCCTTGCTTCTGATACTACCAAACCAATGGTGTATGCTCAGGACGTTGCTTTTCGAGCCCGCGTCGCTCGCCAAATCGCGCGCACTAGGCTCACTGGTTCTCAGGCCTCACAAAAAAATGGCAGCATATCCCCGGAGTGAATGATGGAGAGTGGGGCGGAGCATTCGCCCGTCCATGCATGCGTATGTGTGGCCGCCCGTGCGTCCATCCGCTCGTCCGTGCGTGCCTCTGTTCATGCGTCCGCACGTCCATCTGTGAGTCCGTACCTGCGTCCGCCCATGCATCTGTCTCTGTGTCCGTTCGTCCACCTATTCAATACTCCAAGTACCACCATTTCACATCTTTTCATCATATATTCCTCATATAGGAGCATTGCTATTCAGCAGACATTCCAAGGACTGAATGAGAGGAGGCACACGCACACTTTCTTATGGCTTGCGCTTCGTGTCTACTTCCCTCCTTTAACCACCTGGAGTTCATATTATATACTAGTTCACGGTATTCATGGCACTGAGACCCAACACTCACTAAATCTTTCTAAAACCAAGGAGGTTACGCCTAGCGAGTATAACGTAGCAACCCTTTCTTGTCAGATAGTGCTCAATGTACATGCCAATGGCTGCTAAGAGGGAATAAGAGACAGGAGAATTCAGCTTTTAGTTAACGCGCATGCTGCGCATTTTTCATTGTTCAACAACGCACAGAAGAAATATCCCACCGGCACCACCTTGGAGGTCAAAATGTAGGACAGGTTACACACTAGTACTACGACTACGAGGGACAAACGGGTGCCGCTATAAGGAGCTTCGCCCCTAAAAGTCCGCTCTGATGACTGGCACCGCGACGTTGACTACCCTGCTGACTCTCTCGTCCTACTTTGAACGCCACGTCGGCATGAAGGCTTGTGCGAGAAGCTCCTTCCACGATACACCGGGCCCTATTAAGTTCTCCGCAAGGTCACCGACGTCGACTGGCTCATCACTTCCATTGAACCACACTCATCTTCTGCCACACCACCTACTGATATTGTTCATGTGTCGCGACTAACACGCTACTACACTGACAGTCCTGATTGACTTAGCGGCGCCGTGACGGCGCTTCGTTCACCAGGGGTAATGTTACGAGGCAGTTGGCATGGCTCCCCCATCGTAGATGGATCAATGAAGAAGAAGTGGATTCGGCGCGCGAGATCCTAGCAGCCCTGGGGTGTCACACCAACCTGTAAATATTGCAAATACACTCGTTTCTATCTTCCGTGTATTTGTAATCCCCGTAACAATATTCAAAGAGATACCGGAGAAGGAAAGAGAAACGAGTATGTATCAGAATCGCTGATTGTTGATTTTTGCAAGGACCATTTGGGCCTTCAAATCGGTGACACTGAGCGAGTCCATCGCATTGGCCCCCGTCAAGAAGGACATAACTGTCCCCTTATTGTTAAATTATTTAGTTACAAAACAAAAAGCCAAGCCCTTGGCAATGCCTTCAGACCACAAAACTTAAGATTTAGATTAGTCTGGATAGATTTTTCACCGCGCATTCAGTTAGCCTGGGAGAAGCTTTGTGATTGCGCACGCGCAAAATGCGACCGAAAAGAGAAAATGAAGCTTAACTTCGATACACTTGTTCTAGGAGGCAGACGCTACCGATATGATGATTCTGCTGACAAGGTATGCACGATACTTCAGGAAAAATATTGGCCCAAATCTGCATGTTACACTGCAAATGTCGTCGAAAGACAATAGTCTTGCGTCTGGATGAAGTGAACAAAAGGTTTATTTGATGTTCTGCGCAAGAAAATTGGTGAATGGTATTCTGGAGGCGCTGCGTTAGAGAGTCTCGAGCGTGTAGCGGAGGCAAACGAGCGCCATCTGGCAGTTATCTTCGAAACGGAAAGGCATGTGCGCAAGCGGAGAAAGATGCTCGCCAGTCTTGGAGGTGATAAGGTATAGCATGCAAAGCGACGGGCAGGTGCCACCACCGTGTCGTCGTAGCAAAGCATTGAAAACACTTACCTTTTTGAGCATCGCGTTGCACTCTCAGCGAAGCGGGATAAACGCTACAGTCCTTAGAGTTACTTGTGTGTGCCTCCTCCAGTATAAAGGCAGACATACCAAACATCGACGTCTTGTTATGGTACCTCAGATATGTGCAATAATTGCTTTTTAATTGATAGTCACACAACTATGAATGCTAAATCTTGAGCAATATTGGTGGGCGCTGGGGATGTGGTCGGCCGTTTGGTTCCGTTTGAGGTATTGTTAAGGGCGAACAGATAAATGTACAGACAGACGGACAGAGCAAAATTTTTCTGTCAAAGGTCGTGTTTAAAAAAGCCACCGGTGCTAGGTGCCCAGCTCGTCACGGTTTAAACACAGCGAAGTAACAACTGAGGCACCTGTTCGGACTCATTACGTTTCGTGCATTGTTTTTGTTTAAACAGCGCGTTAAGAGTCAAGCGGAAAACGTTAATTTGCTGCCGTTGTGTGTGTTGTTTTCGTGCGTCATTTGTGCGTGAGCAGCATGCTGCACGTTTCGATCTGCCTTCCATTCTAAGCGTTATATTTCAAGTTGTTGTTATCGCATTTATTGCTTCGCCCTTGCGGCGATACTGTGACTTTTCTGAACTTCGGACAACCGTGTCCTCACCGCGGAAGGGATGTCAGATTAGGCGCTGATGGAAACTCTCCCGAGACCATGGTGACGACGGCTCTTCGGAGGTCGACTCGTCACACGCTACAGTCTTGCGCTGCGAGTTCGCAAGTTGGTAGCTTTCACGATTAGCTGATTAGTTCTGAAACACGACGACACAATAACTGCAATGCAATGAACTCGATAGCAAAAAATTGTAATGGTATGTGAAATAAGGCTGCAGCCAACTCTTTTGGATCCGGTATCGCGGGACTCCTACAAAATGCTGATGTGAGCAAATACGGCCTCTCCAGGCAGAAGTGCTCTTTACACACAGTCACTTCGTGTTGAAACCGCACTGATACTCGCCTAGATAGCAAGTGTGCCAGTGACCGCGACCGCTCGTAAAATCCAAGTTTATTATGCCACTCGATCGATTCCCCCTCCCCCACCCTCCCTGTGTTGTTTCATTCTCACTTAAGACGGGCGGTTTACTCTCTGTTTGATCATTCGATGGCAGTTCTAACACGCGGGAAATGTTATCTTATGCACTTTCCAGGTGATAAAAATGAGCTGACTGATTTGATCTCTGCTTCAGCAGCGCTTGCGCGCTTTCACCTGCCCGTGAAAGTTACGATCCTTGCACATCGTAACTTGTTACACTTGTTACGCACTTGTTATTACACTTGTTATTGCACTTGTTACGGAACATGGCGACGTCGGCAAAAACCTGCCGCGAGTGTCCATATAATTAGTATCGCAATAATAACACAGATTTTTACTGTAAAATAAGTGTTTTGGTTTAGCTCTGCCTGCAGTCCCCCTTTTGTTTGATTTGCACGTTTATTTTTCAAATTTTTGTATGGAACCTGAATGTAACGAAATCCTCTTTATAAAGAATTTTTCCCAGAACTTATCAATTTTGTTATATCCAGAGTTAACTGTATTTATAGTGTTGTTTCTGGTCAAAATGATTGTGAAGAACTAAATAATGACTTGCGAAAATTGGGTGAGTGGTCTCATGACTGGCAGATGAGTATTAACAATTAGAAAACAAAACATGTGCGGTTTGCTACTAGCAATCAATTAGTGTTGCATGCCTACATGATAAATAATGAGACTATCGGTGCAGTTGAGTCATTTTAGTACTTTGGTGTTTATTTAACTTTGAATTAGACCTGGAACACACATATTGACTGGGTGTTGCGTAAATAAATCCGAACTCTTGGTTTCCTTCAATGCACACTCCGCCAAGCTAGTAAAAACATGAAACTTCATGCCTACAACTTATTAGACTGATCTCAACTTGAGTACTCTTAAATTATTTGGAGCCCTCACCAATCATACCTCATTAAGAGGCTACAATCATTACTAAACAAAGCTGCTAGGTTTATCACCTCCAATTCTCCCCATTCAAGTGCATCTAAAATAAAATAGAGCCATGACCTTGCAACACTACAATTCAGACGAAAAGTGTCTCATTTAGTTTTCTTCCATAAGTTATATCACAACCGTTCACCTTTTGCTACCTCATTGATAATGATGCCAAATACAAAGTTTCCATGCTTGGATTATCCCATTAAGGTTTGTCAACCATTCACCCTTACTGATCTATTTTGTTTTTCTTTTCTTCATTTGGCTATCCAGGAGTGGAATCGATTGCCGACATCTATAGCTTAAGAAATAAATGCTGACAAATATTCAGAAATGCTTAAGCAGTTCTTATTGCCACACACAATTCATTGAGAAGATCAACCACACTTTTACAGATTCTGAGACATTTTAACTTCGTCAAAGGATATTCCAGCCCATAACAGAAATCATCTAACGTTTTAGTACTTATATGTCCGAATCACTGTATTGCTTTTTTGTAAATATTTCTACTCTCTGCCTGGCTTGTCCACATTTGTATGTAAATTGCGCATGATCTTTGTTCTGCAAGTGCTCTTCGTAAACTTTTTTCTTTTATTGACTTTTTCTATGTTTATCGATAAAATGTACGTATGTTGTTTAGCAGTTTTTTTTCTATGCATATTTTTTGTTCTCTTGCATATTCTTGACTGACTGCACATGTTTATGTGCTCTAATGATTGAACTCCGCTATTTTTCTTGTTTTTATGTGAAATGTTTTGTAAAAAACCTATTTTGACCCCTCCCCCCCCCCCCCCACATGTAATGCATTCGGGCCTTCAGGGTAGACAAAATGGAAAAAAAAGGCTACTTTTGCTGCCAGAATTTCTCTGGACACTAAAAGGGATGCAAAAATTACTGAAACCTTCATCGAGTTGGTACAAAATTGATGCAGCACAACATCCTGGAGAACAGACGCGCATCCACTGGACATGTAGCATCTCTCATTGTTTTGTTTTTCGTCGTTTGCTCGTTTACTTTCATGTACAAGCAGGGTGCTGGAAATTGTTGTCTGCTGAAAGGCATCTCTTGCAGACCGCACTGCTGTCATAGATTCGAGTCTAGTAATTCACACGTTCGTTTGGTCTAATAACGGGGCGTGAAACTCTGCCAGTGTTTGACATAGATTCCATCATCACAGTGCCAGTGCAGCTCTGCCAATAATTTCATATGTTTACCTTGAAAAACTAGTGGGCTTGAAAGATGGTGCTACCTAGAAAATGTAAAGAAAAGGCACCCATTTTTTCCAAGTACAGAATAACTGTGCTTCACCTGCGAATTCCTGCAACTGTACAAGTCTCGTAGCAAAGAATGGAGCATTTATTTCACCAAGGGCAGTGGGAAAATCGTCAGTACAATGAAGCACTACTGTATATACTCGAATCTAGGCCGCCTTCAAATCAAGGCAGACTCCCGAAATCGGCAAGGCCAGAAAAAAAAAAAAATAAAACTTTCCTCGAATATAGGCCGAATGGAAAAAAAAAGAACACCATTTTATTGGTAGAAAACACAGCCTTTATTTTTGCTCAAGCGCACAATCCGTAAGCATTTAGTACATAAGTTTATTCATCGTCCTTGTCATCATCATCATTCGCAACATCGCTGTCTTCTTTGTTACTTTGTCCCAAAGAGCATCATCCTCGCTGCCGTCCATTGGAGATACAACACATATTGGAAGCTCTTATTATCGCTTCATTTGGGATTTCATTCAATGCCGCGCTGATCCAGTTTGCCAGCTGGCCGAGCGAGCACGCATGATGCGCCCAGTTGGGGTGAACTGGTGTTCCTCCGACATAAGCCTGTTGACATAGTGCTTGCAAAGCCTGTCTTTAAAGGGCTTATTAATTGTGATGTCAAGCGGCTGGTGTTGGCTGGTCATGCCACCAGGTATCATGGCTATATCCTTACCAGCACCAGAAAGCGAGTCTCAACACCGTCAGTCAGATGGCCATGATAGGAGTCGAGGACTACAAGTGAGTGCTTGAACAATGCGGCCCCTTGACGGTGTTCCCGAACCGTTCTCACCTAGTCCTCCAGTAAACTGCTGGACATACATCCTTTCTCATCAACATGCACAACAACATTCCCCGGGAATTTTTCGCCCGTTGGTACAGTCTTGCATTTGAAAATTATGAACGAAGAAAGTTTCCGTCCATCGGTGATGCAGCACAACATAACCGTTGTTCGCTGTCTCTCGTAACCCGCCGTCCTGAGCTTCACTTCCTTCACACCCTTCTCGTTCACAGTGTATGTTATCAGCATGTCAAACAACACTGGGATCTGGTCGACATTCGCAATTTGTCCCAGTTGGTAGCCATTTTCTCGCCGTTTGTCCATTACATACTGCTGAAACTTCAGGAGCTTCTCCTCAAAGTGATTTGGAAGCTTTTGACGCATGGAGGTTCATCGTCGCAAGCTGAATCTAATCCGTTTCATGAAGCGTGTTGTCCAGCCCCTGCTGGCTTTAAAACAGGCTCGTGAGACACCCTTCATAATGGCAACTTCACTGGCCTTTGCCTGAATAATTTGAGTCATTACGAGCATTCCCCCTTCTCTCTGTTCTCGAACCAAATCGGCGACAACTTCTTCCACTGCATGGTGTCGGCCGGTTCTTGGTCCAGTGAACCTCATGTGGGTTGCTGCACAACCGAAGAGTTTCGCACATTGTTTTCGCCGTCATCGCACATTATTTTCATGCACACCAAACTCTTGCTGCGCTCGTAGGTTCGATGTCTTTTCTGCATGTAACACGACCTTCCGCTTAAACACCGCGCTGTAGGGGCACTATTTCGTTCTTGCCATCGAATCTGAAGCACAATTGACACAGGCGTATTGCAAGCAAAAGGCGCAACTACACTGTACCATTGACCAACTTTGCGCCTCCGCTCCATGCAGTCGGCCACACGATAGCCGATAGATGGCCAAGGTGGCAACAGACGGGTCGAATTTTACTTCTCTTTTTCTTTTTTGGAAGCCAGGCTTGGCTGGGAATTCATTTTAAACTCCAGTAAGCAAATTAGGTATTTCCATTCTATTTTAACACAGAGTAGGTGTTCTTAGCACCACATAAAAAAAAAAAAGGTGTAGTTTTTGTCCTCTAAGTATTACGATTAGGCAGCATTAGCTGCCGCCTAATCGAAAATGTACAGCTATGACAATCTGTCCGTCCATCGGCGGTAATCACTTGACATGATCCAAGTCTTACTGTTTTTCCATGGCTTTTCCAATGTAAAATCTCGCCGGCTCGACGACACTCACTGCGTCGACGTGGGACTGCGTGATTTTGAGATAATCGACCGTACAAAAGCAACGGGTATCACTACTCTCCTGCTGAACAGGGTTGAGCGGCCTCTTCACCGTGGAGCTACCGTAGAATGTCACAAAAATGAGGCTCCGGCTTGCAGAACTGGTACCTTGAGATCGGCGCATCGAAAGTCGTAATGCCGCTAGCACGCCTTCAGGCAGGTGGCAGCGGCGGCCAAATCATTGTACTCGTATCTAACTAAGCCCACCCTCCACTTTCGCACATCGTTTTTTTTATATTGGCTTAGATTCAAGTATATACGGTATTTCTCGAGCAGGCATGTGCTTCGGTAAAACAACTTCCACAGTGCTGTCAAAAAAAGTCGCCGAATGCCGACGCAATTTGTAAATTGCAGTGTGTATTGGAAATATATGACTCAATTTCCAAAAGTGGTCAAATATGCATTTAGACCATGCGGAAATGTCGGCCACCCAGAGTTATTGAACTCGGTGGTTACAATTATGTGGTTGGTCATGGGCAGCCTTCGAAATGTCTTCATCAGGAGCACCCGACAGGTAAATTGCACTCGTACCACTACTGCACACGTGCTAGCTAGGCTTGTGCAAACAGTAAGCTTTAGGTTCGAAGCGAATTGAAGCAATGAGTGATTTTTTTAATAGTTTCAAATTGAATTTGAATAGTATATACAGTGTAGACCATTTATAATGTGCAGGACCAGTTACAATTCAGCCCTTTTTTGACTCCAATTTATCCTCACAAAGAACTTTACACATACCACTAATTGGGCAGTTCCCCAAGATGAGAGACCAGTTACAACGCAGTTGCCGGAAAATCTGTGTGACAAACGTGGTAGCAAGTGGGCATCTCAAAGCCGGGAAGAGAGCAACAACGTCTTTAGAGAGGAGGAGGGGTTGCTGAGTGAAGGGAGAAAAAATATAAGGAGAAAAGGCTTACCGGGTGAAGGCGGAGTGGTTGCCTAGGCAACCGATAAGTCTTTGCATCGGCACCGATGTGGCTACAAGGTATTAGCATCACTTGCATAGCTCCGGCTGCCTGCTGCCGGGCACGCGCAGCTCAAGATGGCATGTGCGATCCTGCCCTTAACAGCTTCCTGTAGGGAAAAGCGTCGTCGTTATCGTGCTTGCCACAGATATCGCATTTGCTACCTCGTTTTCTATTGCCTTCGCTACCTAGGCCGGCTGGATTTATGGGTGGTGGTTTGCGGCGCTGGCAGTCACCTCTGCATGTAAGTTGTCACGACTGTGGCAAGTTTTGGCCAGTAATAGTTCTGCCTAACCTTTACCAATGTCCAGTGTAGCCTAAGTGAAAAACAGCCTGCTCGGTGTGGCAGGCGTGGAGGATTTCAGGACGAAGCCATAAAGGAATGACGACTAAGTAGTACAGGAGTGGAAGCGCTGCGCCCATCTGACCTGCTGCACCAGCCTATGCTTAAAACGTCAATTTCCGTGATAATTATTGATTAGAAGTGTAAACCGCCAAGTCTAGCAGATTGTTATCGCCAACCGAGCAACACTGAGAGTTGGCTACACCAACGACACAGTCGCATCCTTATCCAGTGGGGTTCGGTCATGTTGTAGTACAGTTAATTCATTGGGCCCTTATTGCCGTTATTGTCGTGGTTTCCCTCAAAGATGGTGGCACAAACATGAGTAACTGTTAATTATCTAGTAATACAGTCATACAGTGAAACCTCGATAATTCGTTCGAGCAGGGAGCCCGGCATGATTATGCACTAAACGGAAGTGTGGGTTTACAGGTAGAACTGTGCGTCTCCTGGCGTGCCCCATTGCTACCAATAAACGAATACAGTACCATATAGCACGTATTCGCAAAATTCTTGGGGCAGCATGCTCACGAAGTAAAAGTTATTACTCTTTATAAGAATTTTAGGACCTTGGCGTATTCTTAAGGTACCCTGCAACACTTCTTCAAGTAGCTATAGAATGGATTGACTGATTGCCTCATGAATTCACCGCCACAATAATTTTTAGAATCCATCCAGTACAAGTAGAGTCGCAAAAATTCATCACAGTGCAATTGCATTCTTACTTCTCGTTCCGACGAAAGTGCTCGAACCTAAGCAGGGAAGGATATCTTGGGGAAACAAAATCAGGCGCACCTCGTGACCTTGAGCACTTTTTTTCCCTTTGAATACGTCGCTTTTCAGCGCGATCGTGCACGTGGACAAGTCGCTGTCTCCCCCGCATGGCCCCAGTAACGACCGAGCTTCATTGCACAAATCACCCAATGGCAGATAAAGTGGCTTGGACAAGTGATTTTGGAGCTTGTGGTGTCATTTGTTGAGAGAAGAGAGCAATATTCAGCTGACTTTGAGAACTTATTTTGAATGGCAGGCTGCATGCTGCGCTACAATATTTTAATCTCGTATTCTCGGTAGCCTTGACTACTGATTGGCAGCGTTGTCTGACCGTGCTCAAAAAGTGTTGTAGGACCCCTTTAAATTTGAAGGGGGTTTCGCAGCAGAGCGCAACTTTCTCAGTAAAATGCTTTCGCCGGTTAGCACTCCTACAGTGCAGTGAAACCACCTTTACAGGAGGTTACTTGCGGATTATTGTGCATATATTCAGTCATCGCGAAGACTTGGAAATATTCAATAATTTAAATTTGAATCAAACCAAATTCAAATACCCTACTACTCATTCGAGTATTCAAAGCATTCAAATATTCGCACAAGCCTACTTGAACCCATTTGAGCAAAACTTTCAATGCATTGAACATTTTTTATTGTCAACAGAGGCATAAGTGAAGCATGACTTCCAGTGGTGTAGTCACGTAGTGGATGACCTGCACTTCTGAGGTGGTGTGTTCTCACCGACTGCTCTGGCGCCCAGGTGGAGGTGTTGGTGATGAAGGCTCTGTCCCTGGGCCTGGTGCGGGGCACCATAGATCAAGTGGACGCACAGGTTCACATGCAGTGGGTGCAGCCGCGGGTGCTGTCACGTGATCAGGTGAGTAGGAGGTGTATCCACTTGGTAGGGCGGATTTGCGACATTCGAATCGGCGCTATACACCATAGAGTTAACTAGAGGTGAAGACAACAGACAGTGCTAAACTTGAACGGTCCATTTGTTCGCAGGAAAAGACTTAAATTCACAAGCTGTGACTGCACTCCGTGGAGAGGATCCCTGAGAAAGCGCTCCACGAATGTCACTATATGTAACTGTTGACACATGTCTACACAACCCAGCCACGCCTTGGGTGTGTGGCACAAGTGTCACCAGGAAAGCAACACTGTTGCCCAACATATTCACCCATTCTCAGACTACAGTCAAACTCCGCTACAACGAACGCCGTTTCAACGAAATTTCTGCTACAACGAAAAATTCACGATTCCCTGTAAGCAGTCCATAGGAGTCAATGCATAAATATTGTCGCCACAACGAGCACTTTTCTTCGGTCGACCTGCTTCAACGAAGTTTTACGATGCCATTCCAGGCTCAGATACTTATTGCTATGCAGTAAACCCAATCTTTAACATTTCGATGCATATTTAGAGCCTGAAAATGTGCCAACTAAGTCTAAAACATGCGTTGGCACCACCAGAAACCGCTGCTATAAAGCCGCTGTTCAGCAAGAATGGGCGCCGCCATTGCTCGATAGCGATGGCAATAAGACTGCCCTGCTTCTGCCACTGGCTTGCTTTTGAGCCGCAGACGATCTGAAGCTGAAGCTCAGTTGTACAGTTCATGGTTTCCTTCACGCAGCTGCTGGGGGCAACCGCCGAATGATGCCTTTTTCGATTCCGACACTTATGTTCGTGCTTGGCCAGTGTGGTAGCCAATCAGAGCGGCTGTTCGTCCGCATTATCAACAAAATCAGCTGGCCACGAGTGATGGATGATAATAATGGCATAGAATGACGCAAAAGTCGCCGCTCCACGATACCCTGCCTCCGTCTCGGCGTTGTCGGATGCACTTTGACGGCAGACAGCTGCTGATGGTAATGTCTTAATGCAACTGTTTGGTTGGCTCCGAAGGCTGTTTTAGGCATTGTTTCAGCGTACTTTTCACCATGGCCTCGCTATGCATGGGTGAGAATGACGTCGCGACGCTGCTGAGAAAGAATAGGAAGCAGCAGACATTTTTGAAATTTGAGAATAAACGTTCCTTCGTTTTGCTAGCTCAGATCAGCTATACTTTTTCTATTTCACTACAACAAAATTTTTTCAGCGCCACGTCAGTTTCGTTGTAGTGGGGTTCGACTGCAGCATTTTTTTTGAAAGTGTGAGGTGCAGCGCACGCATGTGTACACGCACACACACACACACATGGGTGCTCTCGGTACATTGTCACTTTACACGCCAGAACATGCTGAACCGACAAGACACCTAGTCCATTCTCGCGCTGTAAGACTCCTTTTTTGCATACCTGAATAAAGGTAAACTAAAATAATTTTTCTTATAATAGTGAACTATTCGTTCCCCCTGCCAAAATCGCCAGGCAAGAAGGTAAGCGAGCAAATCCACAAGAGGAAAATGCAGGTGACGTAACGCCTGTAATGTCTCTGGAAACCTACATAGCTACTCATTAGCAAAAATTAACCTCTGAGGGGCAAGAGCATACCAAGTTTGTGAATGAGCTAGTGTCAGAAAATACAATAAGACCACTTCAAGATCCGTGACCACACCTGTGGAGATCCTAGTGCAGAACTTTAATATTTAATGGACCTTGAGTAACAAGCCTATTGTCAGGGGGTCGTGACGTCGACGAATGGAGCAGACTGTAGTTAGAAAACGGAACTGTTAATTCAGCTGAGCTTGTGGGCTGTAAACTGAAGGGCAAATTACAGCTATGCATATTGGTCCTGATAGCGGCAAACAGAGCGTCCGCTGTCAATCAACTGACAATGGGTGAAGCACGTCAGTATTTATACATGTGCCGTCGAATATTCTAGAATTATCGCTAGCAGCCACGTAGATTCCAGAATAATTTGTAATGTTCGCGAAATGGGCTGAACGGTGACGAAATTATCTACTAAGTCCCGAAGCTTCTCGAACACTGTAGGCAGGGTTTGTGCTGAGAATTACGTACAGTGTGAAAGGTAGTTGACAAAACTTCAGGAAGCAACTTGACACTGTGATGGTAAAATTAACCAGTATAGTTTTTACAGTGGAAATTATGGATCTGAACTGATTCATTGCCTTGCTTGTAAATAATTTGTGGGATTTCCACCAAGCTTAGTTCAGACTGCCTGTTATGTTATACATGTTGTCATGTACTTTGTATAATGCCGCACTCTAATTGAGAACCAGTGGCAGTGTAGTTTCCACTTCGTGTCTGAGCTCCCCTCCAGCAGCTGTGAAGTTGTGTGTTCAAAGAGTTGGTTGAACAGTTCCTTCCATGCCCTTTTTTTTATATTCTGTGCAGATTGCCGGCATGAAGAAGCGGCTTGACGCGTGGAATGCAGATGTGGCCTCTATGGAAAAGCTCCTGGAGACCAAGGCACAGGAGATCATCTCGATTTAGGACACATGAATAAAAAAGAAAATGGCTGGCTGGATTGCCCATTTGCATAGCAGTTGTCTTCTTGCAGAAGTAACCCAAGCAGTTAAACTTGCGATACGATAAACACTTCTTGCCATACTGCCATTCGGTGGACAGTTCTGTAAAAGCAATAGGGCCCCGCATAAAAAGGCCTGGTGTCACTTTCCTTATCATAGTCGGGAAAACGCTTGCAATCGAAGTAAAACTGCGATTCGGCCTAGTTTTTCAAAAAACGCCGGGCCTGCACGAAAGGCGCAGCACAGTCGCAGTGAAAGCTAGAAGAGCGGCTTTTTAGAGCCTTTTCTAAAAACTCTTTGGGTAACTGCTTCAAGCACACTTGCTGGGTACCCACTATGTCATAAATAATCATAAATGTTGTGTAGTAGGCCAGCGTTCACTACTATGTTATCCTTTGACATTCTTAGAAGCATGGTATCCGCTAGTCACTTGCTGGAAATTTTGTGCAAATTTTTTTGCAGTGGCTGATGACAATGAAGAATTATGCCTAAAGTGGGTATGCGCCACAGATAATAGGTGATCAAGAACATAATAGTTTATAAGACCACTCAATTATTGGCCGATTCCCCACTGTGGGTATGAGCCACTGTGGGGAATCGAACAAGAACAAGCTTTTGTAATGGGTTGCATAATTAGACGACCCACTCCTTACGCAATTTGCATTGTGTGACGCCTGGTTGTACCTGTACTGTTCTGAAATGCTTTATTGATCATATTAGCGTGATTCCTTTCCTGACAACAAGCCTGCTTATGGCAAATTTGCAAACCAGTTGCTGGCACCGGTGTGGCTCAGTGATAGAATACTGGCCTGGAACGCAGCGGAAGTGGCTTCGAACCCCATTGTGTCCATGGTGTTTTTTATTGGCTGTGTTCCGTTTTCTTGCGATACTGGTTATGGACACCGGCAGCGGCGGACAACTACAGCGCCGCACGTAACTTGTCTTCTGATCTCATAACAGTTTTCACTGTAAAAAATAAAGTGAGTTGTTAGATTGCTCCCGTTTGTGGGTCACTTCTGTGTCCCTGTGCAAATATTTAAACATGGCTTGATATCGGTAATCAAGGCTCCCGAAAATACGCTTGCCAAATATTGCAGCACAGCACGAGGCTTTAATGTGAATTTATAAATAAATTCTCAGTCGCAATAAATTCTCAGTCGGCTAAAAAGTGCTTTCTCTGTGTTCCACAAATGACGCTACAAGGTCAAAACTCATGACCATTACATCAGACACTGGCTGATATGAGTATGGCACGCTCTGTCGTTGCTGGGGTCGCCGTTGCCCAAACGTGCATAGACGATCGCACTGAAAAGTTGCGCATGCAAAGGAAAATAAGTGCTGAAGGTCATGAGGCGCGCTTTTTTCTCGTGCTCTTCTTCTCTGCTCAGCTTCCACTGCTTTCGTCCGGACGAGACCCGAAAGAACACAGCGGGCGACAGAGTTCTGCAACTCCACTTGTACTGGACTGATTCAAAGAAAATGTTTGAAGTGGCGAATTCATGAGGAAATAAGCTTCTGTAGTGAATTCATTTCAAGGCTACTAGTGTTGCAGGGCCCTTTTAAGGCCACCTCTTCGTTTGCCGACAGTTGCCCTTGCACCGAAAAACCCCATATATCAACATCGTCACCTCTTTGGCATAAATTCTGGCTGCTCTCACAGCCATTGCATTACGTATGTATTTAAGGAATATCATCTGTATCACTTTCAAGGGTGAAGAAGGGGAAAAACGGCGCTGGTGACAATGCCTGTCATCGTCTGTCTTCCTTTGTCGAAATTTCTGTGCTCTTTTTCTTCCTTTTTTTTGAACTGTGTACCAACTCACTCAAGCCATACCCTTAGCATACTCGCAAGGGGCCTACAACAGATTTATTGCAACGCAGTTTTTTATGCCATAACGGAGAGCTCCCTCTCGATAGTGGTTAAACTTGCAGCAGTCAATGATGGTCCAATTGCGCCATTTTGCTGCAATTTCACGTATCTTGCTGTACTTGAATGTCTGCTTTGCTGCACAAATTCGAAGGGATGCTTGCGCCCAAGTTCACTAGTCCACCTGTTGTTTTACACGGCACCAGACTGCTTATGACTCAAAAACATTTTTTTTTTGTTACAACAAACTTTGATGGAGCTTTTCCATAATGCTTCAGCGATGTGCTTTTTTTTTTGTCTAGCATATTCAACCTATAGTCAAAGTCTGGGCTGCCGCATGTGTCTCCGTGGTTGAAATTTCAGCATGCCGTAGACAGTCTTTCTTATTTGTTAGTGAATTAGCGATAACACGTAGAAAAATGATACTTTTGTGTATCGTATTACAACCTGGCCATGCAGCAACAGTTATCGGCAGTTTGTGATGTAAACGGCAGCTTCACACAAATGAAGATTCAGCTGCACAAAATTTTGTTGCTACTATGCAAAGAAAAAAATGCCAGGCCTGTGCGGGATGTGCAGCACAGTCACAGCAAAAGCTAGAAGAGCGGCCTTTCAGAGCCTTTTCTAAACTCTTTGGGTAACTGCTAGAAGCATATTTGCTGGGTAGCCACTACACCATAAATAATCATAATTTTTGTGTAGTAGGCCGGCATTCACTATACTATCCTTCATTTTTCTGAGAAACGTGGTAGCCACTACACACTTGCTAGGAATTTTGTGTAATTTTCCAATGCAGTGGCTGACAGCGATGAAGAATTATGCCTGAAGTGGGTACGCGCTACAGTTAATAGGTGATCAAAAACAAGCTTTTTATTTATTTTTATTTATTATATAATGCTGTCAACTCTCTGTTGAGGGCTCTTACAAGGAGGGTAAAACGAAATACAAACTAATATACAGCTATATCAGGAGGCAGCACAATCAAATACATGTCGAACAATTTTTCAAATTACCGGCTGTGCCCTCGCGATCTCGGACGACAGTGCACCTCTGGCCGACTGGGCTGGTCCTACGCCACCTCGTGACGCCGGTCCCCGACGATGATGACAGTGTAGCTCTGACCGACTGGATTCGCCCTACACCATCTCCTGACGTCGACAAGAGCTCTCGTCGAGTGGTGCCCCTTCCTCAGACTCCTGTGACCGTGTTCATCTTTCCATCATCTCTTTACTTCCGTCGCTCACTGTCCCTGTGTCTCGCTTTTTTTGTCTCTCTCGATATATATACCTTTTAATCCTATCCTTTTAATCCCTCCTTACCGCCATCCCTTGTGAGCTACTGTGCAGGTGTCGCACCAGAATGTTATGGGGCTCACTTTTCTCTCCTTTTCCCTTTAAGAACCACATAAGAAGAAGCAAACATAGCTTTCATTTAGCATAATGTCTGGCAACGCATTCCAATGCTCGATCACAACTGGGAAAACAGAAAAACGAAATACATCACCGCGACAGAAGCATGGCACTTAGCACAGTTGTGGTTAACCCGACTGCTTCGCTTGCCTGTCACTTTTAAATATATATATGGTACTATTTATTATCTTTGCAGTATCCTAAAAAAAGCTTTCAACCAGTTCTTTTGCCTTGGTGCTTCAAGTGGTTCCAATTCACAGGACTCCAACATCTGCGTGACAGAATCTAACCGGCGGTAATGATTGATTGATTTGTGGTGTTTAACGTCCCAAAACCACCATATGATCATGAGAGACGCCGTAGTGGAGGGCTCCGGAAATTTCGACCACCTGGGGTTCTTTAATGTGCGCCCAAATCTGAGCACACGGGCCTACAACATTTCAGCCTCCATCGGAAGTGCAGCCGGGAATCGAACCCGCGACCTGCGGGTCAGCAGTCGAGTACCTTAGCCACTAGACCACCGCGGCGGGGCATCTAACCGGCGGTAATTCATGCATATCCATTTATTGACGAGACACTAAATATTAAAAAAAACATTTATTCCTTATATATTGGTGCTTATTAAAGCATTACAATGCACACTTTACAACGAAAAAAAAAATTGCTATGTTTGGCTTTCTAGATACAGCTTTGTTTCCTGTGGGCAACACTAGGCATAAGGCCGAAATCAGGCTTCATTGCATTACCCCTACTGGTCGGTGTGAAATTTCTGGAGGCACTCCTTTCATCGCATGAAACAAAAATGTACATTACGTTTTTTTCACATTACCCGTGTAATACGGTGCATTTCGGGTATTTGCAGCGGCCTTTATTTGGGAGAACTTTAGAAGGCGGTCGATCGTGTCCAGCTTGATCTTTTTGCACGGAACAAGAGCTGCTGGTCCAATTACTACATCCAACAGATGAAAAAAATAATAGCCTCCTGCACCATTTTTTGAACCTAGTTGGATGCAGTAAAGGGCCACGAGCATCACCATGAGGTCTACACCACCCATGGATTCATTGTAGACCGCTACAATGGCAGGACGAGGCACGCTCACTGTCTCTTTGTCAGAGCACTTGACGGGTTGTTTCAGCGATGCAAAAGCAAATGAAGACGGTAGGGATGCGTGATGGTTGTCGAACCACTTCACTGCCCTCAAGTTCACTCCTTGAAATGTTGCTGCCGTCTCAACATAGCAGCCACGGCTTTTGTCCTTGAGTTGTTTGTCAGATGGAAGTTTGCATATCCTTTCAAACGAGCCTCCCAAACTGTGCCAACAGAACTTATGTCAACTTTTTTCAGTACCACCTGCAAGTCCACACTACAAAATCAGTTGTCAAAGTACAGAATGTAGTTGAGGTCACGAGGTGTGACACTTCCCATTCGGAGAACGATATTTCCACTGGTGCCGATGTCAGGAAAACCCGGTTGTGGAAGAATCTTGCTCGTGTATACCTCAAATTTATACATGAGTCCGCATTCGTCACAGGGAAGGAAAAGTTTGTAACTCCACTTTTTCGGTTTGTTTGGCAAGTATTACTTCAGGGAGCTGCGGCCTTTGAAGGGTACTAGCTGCTCATCGACACACAGTTTTTGTGATTTTGGTAGTTCGCGGCATTTTGCGACCAGGTGATCCAGTACTGGCCGTACTTTGTAGAGCCTATCTATCGCACTCTGGGTCATCTTTGTCTGGTGCCTCCTGGTTGTTGTTGAAATGAAGGGATTGTTTCAATTCCTCCCATCTGTACCTAGTCATGGTGTCGACAACTTGATCAATACGAAATTTCTCGGACCAGTACATGCGTGTTTGAGGCAGTTTCATAATAGACATAATGTAATGATGAATGTAGTGGGTCATCCATAGCTCGAAAAACACATCGTCAGTGCTAAGCACGAGACGCTCGCGCCGGACGTTATCGCTGCTTTCACTGGCTAGGCCTACACTTCTACCTAGTTTCAAATAGCAGTTCTGACTGTTACAGTCCTTTATTATATTTGGTGGAGGTGCTGGGTAGAACAAAATAACACGAAAGGATGTTTATCCATTGCCTCGGATCGATGACGCCCTCGACTCTACAAGGCGCAGAGTTCTTTTCCTCCCTTGATCTACGCTCTGGGTATTGGCAAGTGCTCATGAATCCGGATGATAGACCAAAAACTGCCTTTGTTACCAGACGGCTTATACGAATTTAACGTGATGCCATTCGGCCTATGCAATGCGCAATGCGCCGGCAACATTTGAGTGCATGATGGACACTATCCTACGAGGCCTCAAATGGAACACGTGTTTGTGCTACTTAGACGATGTAGTGGTATTCTCGCCCGATTTTCCCACGCAGCTTCGTCGCTTGAAACAGATTCTACGCTGCTTCTCTGCAGCAGGCCTCCAACTCAACTTGAAGAAGTGTCACTGGAGCACGCAAGCTGACCATTCTCGGACACGTCGTTTCGAAGGATGGCGTTCTTCCTGACCCCGCTAAGCTATGTGCTGTTCGCAAGTTCCCGAGGCCCGCGTCTCTCAAGCAGCTGCGTAGCTTCATTGGGCTTTGCTCATACTTCCGCCATTTCGCCTCGATCGTAGCACCTCTGAGTGACCTACTTAAGGGGGAGACCGCAATCAATCTGCGTGGTCTCCAGCCTGCGACAGTGCTTTTGCGAAGCTCCGTGAACTGCTAACACCACCCATACTGCGACATTTCGATTCAAGTGCTCCCACAGAAATCCACAGGGATGCTAGCGGTGTCGGTCTTGGCGCTGTACTCGCCCAACGAAACCTGGTTACCAAGAATATGTTGTTGCATACGCGAGCTGCACTCTTACAAGAACAGAAGCAAACTATTTGGTAACTGAGAAAGAATGCCTATCGATCATCCCCAGACAACACAAACACAACCTCAGGACATCATCAGTATGCCTCTGTGAGGACAATATGACGTCCTCAGAATGTCCTCTTATGGTACTAGAAAGGCACTAATCCCGTCCCCTTGTCCATACGCATAACAACCTCAGCACATCCTGAAAACAACAATTCAGGACTTTTTCAGTATCTTTTCAGAACGATAGCGTGGCCGGTTCAGTACTGTGGGCAGTCATACTACTTAGGATTTACTTCCTTTCATGACATTTTCATACATCAAAAGAAAAACACCAGCGAGTTCTCGAGTATATATACTGAATCAATCAACAGAGAGGTGACAGTGCTGGACTAGTGGAGTAAAACAAACAAAGCTTGTTCACCGAAATTTATTTAGTTAACAGTAATTAATCACAATAGACAGCTTTGTCAGGCATTCGAGTCCGCGTAAAGTCTGAAAAAAGTGAAGCATTATCAAGGCAGTCAACACAGCTCAATCAACTACGTTTGTAATCTTCTTCGAAAGTTTGATACAGTGTCCTCATCACCACGTGATTCGCGCCCAATGCACTCACTAGTGCTAGAGGCTCCGCATGACAGCCTGTCAGTACACTCGACACGGACGTTGACTTGACTTGCCCGAGGTTGGGCCATGTGTCAGATGCAGAAGTCGATCCTTTCACGTTGGGACCAAGCTGCTTCGAAGCCCAATTGATCGCGATTGGCTGTTGTTCCAGGCTGCTTCGAACCACACCTCGCCGCGGTCGGCTGGTGACAATGCATCCATGATCAGTCTGAACGTTGAGCAGCCCAGTGCACCCATCAACATGGCAATTTACCTACCGTCATCACCTACGACTTACACTCTCACACATATCTTTTAACCATGCACACAAACAACAAAGGACCAAACCTTCACTAGTCCACTGCACTTTCCCTGACAAGACCGCCGCCAAAGTGTTCTAGAAAGGGGTAGTGGGCTGACTGGAGGCCGTGCACTGATGCACTTTATGTCTCACCTGGTAGATGGCGCCACCACCACCTGCAATGGAAGCGACGCGTTGCTGCTCTCGGCCAACGCAGCGCGAAGGTTAGTTTGCCAGCGCTTCAAGCACAAATTACATTTGTGCAACCCCTGTTCATAGCCATTTTCGTTGCTTTTCTTTTTTTGCCTGAGCATATTCTGGCTTTGGCCGTCGTTCTGGCACATGAAGTATCGCTAAACATGAGCGCGTCATCAGTGGGATGCAATATACGCTGTAAATAGCCAGTTCTGTATTGCGCTCTCGCAGTTTTATTTCCTTTAGATAATTGATTTATGAAACCACTTTCTGCTTATGAAGCACGCCGTAGTGGAGGACTCCGGAAATTTCAACGAGCACTGACATCGATTGCCTTTAGATAAAAGAAACTAATGTTTTCATGATCACTAATTTAATAAGTCGCAGAGTGGCATATAAGCGGCTCACATTTCTCCACCAATATGCTAGCGTTTGTACTCAATAGTAACTTTAGTGAAGTCGTACTCTCACTAAATAAAGCAATATTACTACAAACTTAAGCACCTTACGCGCTCTCAGCTGATATATTCTCCTGAAAAGTGCAAGAAAATGTGTGGTAGTGCACAGAAGGAAAGACCTATCCTAATCATGCCCAAGAAATAAAAGTGAATTTGTAATGAAGGTGTGGAAAAAAGTATAGACAACTCGTTCACGGGAATAAGTTGAAAGTTTATATGGTGGGGCAGCACAATGACCGTACTCCACAAAAGCCATGCATATCAATCACTTTCATTTTTTTTTCTCAAAGTGAAAGCAGATGGAAAAAGCTGAAATAGCTTGAAGAGGGCCTTGCCCCATTATGTACTTATCAGCGTGTGCGACAAAGAGCATGTCTCCTAAAACAGCCCAATAGATGCTAGAAAAATATTCACAACTACAAATAACCACAAAGAGATGCTAAATATTTTCAATAGCATACTTGGCATAAAAAAGTTCACAAACACATGAACACTCAACACATATTGTTCACACAATAAGTAAAGACACTGAATCAGAAGAAATACTGAAAATGACAAATAATAGACACATTTCCATTCAAATAACATGCATTTTTATAGAGATCTACAGATGTTCTCGTAGATCATATTAATCGCACTGTTGATGGTACGCCAAGGATCAAAGTCACCATTCACAATTGAATTAAGCAGAGTTGCCACTTAGTCAAGGGTTTATTTCTATAGTATGCGTGGCGAGTGGCAACATACTATTTTGCTTGTTTTTCAAATCTGGCATTCTCTTGTATTTGGGTCAGTGAAACAGAAAAAGAATATTCAGAAAGGATTCATACATCAAGTTTAACCTACACTTGTAAAATTCACACAGGAACAATAATAAATTTTTAAACATCTTCTAAAGCAAGGAAAAAATATTTAACAGCAGTGGCTTATCTTTAAGTGCTTTGCTTTATGGCGTTTGCCTGCTCTGTCAGTATTTAGTCCTTTAATGTAAAAATGAAGTCGTGTAACGAGATAGAATTGCATTATTTTTTGAGAGAGCATTTAGACATGGCTTGAGCACCCAACCTCTTGCCAAAGCCTTGCTTTCACAATGGTCAGCACATCTAAAATGCTGTCTGCATGAAGTTGTTCACAAAAAAAGCAGCCCGTGAACAAGTCTTCAAGCTTCTTTATGAACCGAAATAGGCAAGCACTTGGGTAGAGGAGTCCACCGTTGTCACGAAATAGTGTCAACCTTGCAAGCTGAAAGCTTTCGTCTGGGGCAGGCACAGTAAGTAGTATCAAACAATCTTTACAATTGCTTTTCAAAATGCACTTTCGTGCCACGTAGCCAGCAATGTAAAATATAATTCTCGAGTCGCTCCTCGCAACATGCTGGCTGTGGTCCTGGGAAGATATAACCAACGCCTGCGCATTCGGAGAAGAGCTCGGTGCCAAATCCATGCCTGCTGCATTTTGCGATGTGTCTCGTGGGCTACTAACTTCCAAAAGGGAACCTAGCATGCCCTCTCCGCAGTTTCCTTGACTGACACCTTTAACTAAACCATAGAATGACATGCAGTTTACTGTAATCAAAAACTGAGTTGTTGTTGGATGATCATTACTGCCAGAAGATTGCCTGATAATACCGAAAAGGTTTTCCAAAGGATCCTGGCTAGTTTTTGCAGTCATTAGGTATTTAAAGCCAACATTTTCAGTGAGATAGTCAAGCAACTCTAGTGTACTCGAAATGGTCACACGTAGGCCAGCAGCAGTGGAATTGCTCAGAAAGCCTCCTCCACCTTTTGTATGCTGCTCCCATGCTTTGAGGTAGGACAGAAAATCCTGCAGCACTGCTGTTCCTGATGAACACGGTCTGAGGGCTTCAGCAGGGAACCGCGATGTCACCACTCTTATGAGCTGGTGGATTTTGCTGAAATATGCAAAACAGCTGTTTTCATAATTTTGTAGTTTACATTGCATGATGCATTCTTTATAGTTATGAACGGCGCAAAACACACGAGACACAAAATGACGAAAAACACATGGACGTCATTTTGTGTCTCGCGTGTTTTGCGCCGTTCATAACTAAGAACCGAAACCAACTCGCCCAAATGTCGGTGCTAATGATGCATTCTATTAAGACATAATTTTCATTTACAAGTTGGTTATATCAGACATTTCACTACCTAATTTTAACCAGCATATGACAAGAGACGACTCACCTGAAGAACTATTGTGTTACATCCATCTTTCCAAGTGTTGCTTCCAACTTGTCTTTGTATAGGTGGAAAGCTTGGAGGACTTTTGTCCCAAAAAGCTGGAAGGCATAGTTGACCCTCATCTTCTCAAATCCATTAGGATCCAGGTGACACCGTGTTATGCCTGGCATCACTTTAAGAGTCACGTTGGAGGAGTCTATTTTGTGAGCTTTCCTTACATGTTGCATATCAACCTGCGATGATATTAAGTGGACCATATTGAAATGCACCTGGTTAAGCTTGGAGATAATGTAAGCATATATGAAATCTAATGTGTGATATGCGCAAAAAACATCAGACTTACATGACCTGCAGGGGTGTTGAATCCAGACTTCAGCAGCAAGTTCCGTAGGCATTTGATGAGATGTGGGAAGTCAGATATAAAATATAGGTGCCGTGATGCATCACTGGGGTGTTCAATTTTCGAAGTAGTAGAGTCAGCTGTCGCTTGGATCCCAAGTACTTTCCACATATTTCTATTCCAACTTGCACCATCGCAAGTAATAAAATCCACAAAGAGCCCACTCTTTTCAGCTAGTATGGGTGCTTCAATGACAACTTTGGCGAGTGTGTCACCTTTCATGTTTCCATGTGTACCAAAGCAACCAATAACTTGACTGCATTTGCCTTGAAATGGGACGAAAAGGATAACCATACCGTGGTCACATGGTACACCTTTGTCCTTGGAAGTTGCAAATGGACCTAAATCCACAAAACCCTCGATTGCACCCGACTTCTTCACTGAAAAATGTTCTGACAGTTTCAGTTCGTCGATGACCAATCCACCGTGTTTCTTACAAACATCAAGCTCCGCTGTCTTTTCCTTCAGCTGCTTTAGCACTCTCTCACTAAAGCCAAACACAGTGCGGTATGCATGTACATAGCGCTTCAGGGTTGATTTACATGGAAGGGCTAAGATGTTATTGCGACGAAGGTGTTCATACAAGCGAGGGCTTTTCATCTTCATGATTAAACAATCTAAAACCCAGCTTTTCGTATAGCGCAAACCATTTGGTTTTACTTTTGAAGCTGCAAAGCACTGTCGTACAGCTTCCTGCTGTCTTGGTGGAAGCCTTGCAATCTGTGCTGCTAAAGTTTCTGTTTTTATAGCAGCATTCCTAATTTGCATTTTTTCCAGCTTCTTTTTCAGACTTTTCAAGCGAGAAAACAATATAGTGTTCTTTCTGGCCACAACACGCAATTTCAGTGCTGCATATTGGCAATTCCTTGTTGCTGTTCGCTTCACCCGGGCTCGTCGGATTTGCAGTGCTCGTTTCAAATAGCGGCAAGACACACATTGTGCACCTGAAAGAAAGGTGCAGTGAATTAGGTTGCAATAACTGGCAAGAAATCTTCCGTAGCGACAAGAGTTATAGCTGTCATACTAGTAAAATGCACGTTATAAATACCTTTTTTTATCAACCTGGCCAAGACACTTAATGCTGAAGTACATTTCGTTGAATGTAACCACATGGTCCTTTAGCTTCTTCGTAAAAAATCGTTCTTCATAGTCTTCGTGAGATATTGCTCCAACACAAATGCACATACGATCACTTGTTTTCAGCACTTCTTCTGCTGCTGTCTCTGTTTCCACGGTGCCTTCTTTCAACAGGGTACCTCTGATGAACACTTTGCAGTAGCTCGCAATGCAGGACTCAAAAAACATGACCACTTTTTCCGATCGTACTTCATTCTTCGGTGTCAACACGGACGTGCAGTACACAATGCCTTTGTGATCTGGAAAGGTGTGCTTAGTCCAGTGCGGCGATGGTACCTCAAGACAGCTAAATAACGACATAGACTTGCGGTCTTCCAGCGAATTTTCTGAAGAAGAAACTTCTACATGGATGGCCAGCTGTTCGTCTTCTGGCCTCGATGCTGCAGCGTCTGGATCCGGAGTATTTACGGCGTTTGTGTGCAACACCGTCGAGTTGCCACTCGTGCACAGTCGGCGCTTCACTGGCGAAGCATGACTTTCAGACTTCCTTTTTCGAGGCGGCCTTTCTTTCACTGCTTTTTTGTGAGATACGATGGCAAATTTGGCAAAATAGTGGGAACAGCGTCACTGCTCAACATAGGCCTCCCGCGTGGGATCCGCACTTCTTTACCGCCGATGGTGTGTACATAATCGCGAATTACGTACCGAGGCTCGAAGTGGAGTTCACAAACCGCACTTGTGTCTTCGAGTGGCTTGTCCGCACGGTGTAAATTATTCTCCCACAGTCTTCTGAGTCTCTCATCCCTGGGGACGACGAACAGTGACGGTTTTGGAGCACCTTTCACGTGAACGTAGCCCGTCTGGCATCCGGGCGCAAAACAATGGTTCTGGCGACGTGGTGCCATTCCGCACTAAGTGTCGATGACCGCGAGGTGTTCACTACTAATCTACATTATTCACAACTATAAGAACTGAAAAATGGAACGTATTGACAAAGCACTGCTCAGCCGTAAACCTGCAGCGACGACGACACACAGCCAACACAGAAGCGGAGTGAAAAGGTGAAAACTCTCATGGATGGATGGGTGGGTGGATATGGTTGTACCTTTTAGATCGGGCGGTGGCTAGCGCCACCAAGCCGTAATACCTAATGACCCAAAAACTATATTTATTTTTTTTTCCTTCAAAAGTGAGTTTGAGGATTCGTACTTTGCAGTGAAGAGTTTAATTTTCACTCGTGCCTTGACTTTAGCCACCAATCAGATAACCTCCTTCTAGTTAAGTCTACCCGCTTAAAGTTTATTTTGCCCTCCCGGTCCCTAAACCCCAGTGCTTTGAAAAACTCTGCGCCATCATCCTGAACGATAGGGTGAAGCCCTTTACAAAACATTATCAAGTGTTCGGCAGTTTCTTCTTCCTCTCCACAAGCACTGCATACTGAGTCTACCCCTTCGTATTTGGCCCGATATGTCTTGGTTCGCAGTACTCCCGTCCTGGCCTCAAACAGTAGAGAACTACCCCGAGTATTATCATACATCCTTTCCTTGGCAATTTCCTGCTTAAAAGTTCGATAGATCTCTAGTGCGGACTTCTTAATCATGCCCATTCTCCACATGTCAGTCTCCGTTTCCTTCACTTTCTTCTTAACCGATAGTTCTTTTTGGTTTGGCCACCTGCTGTTTTCTAAGTATTTACCAGTGAACTTCCTGGTTCGCTTCCTCCATTTTGTATCGACATTCTTCATGTACAAGTAGCTGAAAAACTTCCTAGCCCAACGCTCTTCCCCCATTTCTCTCAATCGTTTCTCAAATTTTATCTTGCTGCTAGCTTCCCTGCCCTCAAAAGACGTCCATCCCATATCACCTTGTACTCCCTGATTTGGCGTATTCCCGTGAGCTCCTAAAGCAAGCCTACCTATTCCACGTTGCGTAATTTCTAATCTTGCTTGAACTTCTGATCTCATGCACAAGACCGCATTGCCGAACGTCAGCCCAGGAACCATGACTCCTTTCCATATTCCTCTCACAACATCATACCTATTGTAATTCCACAGTGCCCTATTTTTCATGACTGCTGCATTCCTGTTACCTTTAGTCGTCACGTATATTTCGTGTTCCCTCAGGTACTCGGTCCCATTGCTTATCCATACGCCCAGATATTTGTATTTATCTGTTATCTCTAGCGTGACCTCCTGTTTTCTAAGTTCACTACCTTCCTTATCATTAAAAATCATGACTGCTGATCTTTCCTTAATGAATCTGAAGTCTAACTTATCTCCCTCATTACTGCAGATGTCAATCAATCTTTGCAAATTTTCCTTGTTGTCGGCCATTAGCACTATATCATCTGCGTACATCAATGCTGGTAGTGCCTGCTCAATGAGTTTTCCTTGTTTGACGAAAGAGAGGTTGAAGCCTAGTCCACTTCCCTCTAATTTGGCCTCTAATCCTTGTAGGTACATTATTATTAACAAGAGTGATAGAGGACACCCCTGCCTAAGCCCCCGTTTTACATCTGCAGGCTTGGATACCTGTTTTTCCCACTTTATAACTACCTTGTTACCTTTATAGATACCCTTTAAAAGATTAGTGACTACATGTTCCACGCCTAGTGTGTCCAGTATTCCCCACAATTCCTGTTGAACTACGCTATCGTGCGCTCCCTTGATATCCAAAAATGCTAGCCACAGGGGCCTGTGTTCCTTTTCTGCTATTTCGATGCACTGCGTCAGTGAGAACAGATTGTCTTCCAACCTCCTGTGTTTCCGAAACCCATTCTGCATTTCCCCCAGCACCCCCTCAACCTCTATCCACGCCTGCAGTCTTTCCTTTATAATCTGCATCGCCAGCCTGTAGACCACTGATGTCACTGTTATAGGACGGTAGTTGTTTATGTCAGCTTTGTCCCCCTTTCCTTTATAGATCATGCTCATCCTGCTAAGTTTCCATCCATTGGGAACTTCACCATCGATTATTATTGTGCTCACTGCCTCTCTCAAAGCCTGCTTAGACTTCGGACCTAATGTCTTTATCAGCCTAATGGGAATGCCATCTGGGCCTGTTGATGTACTACTAGGAACCCTTTTCTCAGCCCTTTCCCACTCTTGTGAAAATGGAGCCATTGCACCACTTGGTTCGTCTTTGTCTATTGTGGTGCATAAAGTACTTCTTTGTTGAAATTTTTCTGTCACTCTTGTTCTTATATATTCAATAGCTTCGTCCCCTTCTAGCCTAGCAATTTGGGCTGTAGTTATAAAACTCTGCTCTAGGCTCGTCTCATTTCGTAGGGAGTTTAGATGGTTCCAAAATTTCGCAGCTGCCTTTCTATCTCTTTTATGTACTTCTGCCAGCCACTGAGCTCCCATCCTTATAATCTTTTCATTGATCAGAAGGGATGCATCCCTTCTGCAGCTTAGAAAGGTTGCCCATTTTCTTTCAACATCATCTGTCGGTTCACCCCGCTGCTTAGCATGTCTGTGTTCCCTAGAGGCTTCCTGACGTTTTGCTATGGCTCTCTTAACTTCCTCATCCCACCAACTTTTGGGTTTGTGTCTTCTTTTCCGGGGTGACTTGTTACGCGTCTTAGCAAGCTCTAGCTCAAAGAGACTAATTAGATTCGTGTATGTCCACACTGTCTTATTATCCTCCGTGATTACTTTCTCAATTTGTTTAGTGGCTATTTCAATTTGCCTTTCTGAATAAAAATTTTCCTGTAGTTGCTCATCTTGTCCCACTTTCACTGCTCTTCCAAAACTTAGCTTGATACGTTTGTGATCGCTACCCAGGCTTCTGGAGCCACCTTCATCTATATGCATTCCCCTGAGCTTATCATACATCCTATGTGACATCAGTGCATAATCTATCGTCGACTGAAGCTTTCCTACCTCCCATGTTATTTGCCCTTCACACTTCTCGGTACTGTTGCAAATGATCAAATCAAGCCTTTCACACATATCCATGATCATTTTGCCTGTCGGGTCGGTATACCCATCTATATCTTCTATGTGCGCGTTCATGTCTCCTAGTATAATTATTTCGCAATCTCTTCCTAACTCCTGAATGTCCTTTGATATACACTCTACCATTGCCTGGTTTTCCTCTCTGGCCTTTGCTCCCGTCCACAAGTACACGAAACCAAGGAGTGTCATTTGACCTGCCACTTTCCCTTTTAGCCATAAATGTTCCTTGCACTCCTGCTTTACCCTTTGCCAGTCTGTACTTTTATGAATGAATGCCCCAATACCCCCCCCTTTCTGCTGCCTTCTGTTCTATTACAATATTCCCACGCGTTGTCCGGATTGTTCGGAGGTAGTTCCATGTCCCTGAGATGTGTTTCTACAAAACCGTATACCATCGGCCTCTCTTCCCTTAGCTGTTTTTCTATCTCTTCCCACTTCAGCTTGTTCCGACCACCCTGCATGTTAATATACCCTATGTCTGAATTTGCTCGGCGCTCGTTGCTACTACTTTTTATGCCTCGGACTCTACCTATCTATTTATGCCCCGGACTCTACCTATCGTAGATATTGGTGCCACTTTGGAATCGTATCTCTCCATACCACCTGTCGAAGAGTCTCCCTGGTTGTTTTCCTCGTTACTAGCTATCCTGCACCCCGAAGGGCTCGCTTGCCCCCCAAGAAAGCTACTGCGCGTCCTGCAAGTCGCCAACCCACCTCATAACCTAGCCGCCCATTGAAGTGAATTCTGTCTCGTTGAAAACCCCCCCACCTATGCACCTCTCTGTTTATTTCCACCACCTCAAAGCCTTTCTCTCGACTCATCCGCCATATCTCTTGGTTTGCGTTGACCACCGCTCTTTGCAGGTTGCTATCACGCACCGGTACCTCCGGTATCGTGCATATCACTACCTGTACCTTAGGAGAAGTGGCGAGCATGTCATCGACGCCTTTCGCCAGTGTGGCTGCTAGTCCTGCTGCATCTTCATTGAGGACATCGTTTAAACCGCCTGAAATTATCACGAGGTTTCGTCTATCAGCTGTCGTTTTGAGCTTTGCGCTCGCTTGCCTCATGACTGCTTCCAGCTTGCGTCCTGGGAACGCCCCTACTGCAACCCTCTTGTCACCTCTTACCCTCTCTTTGATGGCTTCTGTGCAGCGATTTAAATTCGAGTCCCCGGTGATTATCACATGCTGTGACTTTTCAGCTGGAGCGTTCTGCACCTGGGGGCTGCTTGCACCTGTGACACCGGCTGCTTTGTTCCCTCCCTGCCCCACCACTACCTCGCTGAAGCTGGGCCTTGGGACAGTTGAACCGGCTAAACCTGTTTTTTCCAAACTTGCTTGCTTTTCTTTCTCCACCGTTCTGGTTGCCGGTTCCCTACTGTTCTCTCGGTAGGTCGCTTCTTTGTTCAGCTTCGCTAGCGCTTCCTCGGCGGACTTTTGTCTTTCTCCTACTGCCCTCGTTTTCTCTTGCTCTGTCGCCAACGCAGTCTCGAGCTCGGCGATTCTCATCAGCAGTTCACTCTGGGCAACCATCAATTTCTCCATTTTTTCCTCGACCTCACACTGCCTACAGTTCGCGTCAGCCTCTTCTCCATCCGCTTCTACGCTTGGGTCCACTTTCAAACCCACTCAACATCCTGAACACTTTGCAGTCTATTTAACCGTGCCTTTCTGACCCCAATGGACCATATGCGAAATTGCTTTGTGCTCTGGCAACACTGTGCATTTTGACCCTGCCGCCATTTTAATGTGGGCGAGCGGTTGACGGCAACGCGTTCGCTAGTACGGCCGTATGACTCCTGAACACTTGCTTCACTGCGCTGAGCTACTGCGATGGCCACAGCAAGACGTTTCCCAGTGCCCGAACATGTGATGTGGACAAACTGTTTAGGAATCTGCCACATCTTGCCATGTGTATGTCATCGCATCTTTCGGAAAGCAAACTAACATTCAGTGCGACATCATGAGCTAGGTTTCTCTTAGCTGTTTACACGATTGTTGTTTGCAAACGCAGGGACTATCACAAATTCATCTCACAGGGAATAGAGGTCACAGTTATATGTGCATTGCAGGACTAATGGTGCACTTGTAATGTGACCCCCTCCCCCTCAGTTTTTTCTGTGCACACTCCCGTTTGCTAGCAGCCTTTCCTAGATATGGCCCTTCACAGCAAGCCTTAAGAGGCATTAGTCACTTGTGGACACTCGGAGGAATTTAAATCAGTTATTTTTTTATATCTAAGTAGCTTCAAAGGTTTCTAGGAGCTGCGAGTTTAATGCAGCCAAAATTCTGAATCCCATAAAACTAAGTTATGGCTGTCTCCACAGCTGTATGTTTTATAATGCAACATAAAACATTTTTCAAGTGAGGCGAGTTGTAACACACACAAAAAAACAGCTGCAACGCAACTGAGCCAAAGTGACTAACATGCAGAGAATGAATCCCGTCTTACGAATAAATAGGACTGCCGCACTCTGAACTCATGCGGAACGTCATTCAGTCAAGCCCTGGCGATACTCATGGTGCCAGTTTTCGAAACCTACGGCAGTGCGCCCCGCTATCTTTTCGATTTTATTTCGTTGGTAAAAGAAAATTAGTGAGAGAGGCCCCAATCGAAAAGTTGCGTCCGCGCACGTTGGGGGAATTGAAGTTAAGTGCCTGAGCAGATACTTTTCTGTTCCAAAGTGGGCATAGCCCTTATCTTCCGAATGACTATTTTATTGCTGCGCGGTGACCATACTTGCAGACATCGACCAAGCGATACAGTTCACGGTGGAACGAGAGCGAGACGGGGCGCTTCCGTTTCTCGATGTTTTAGTCAGACGACAGGGCGAGCGCATGACCTATTCGGTGTATAGAAAGCCAACTCACACCGGCAGGTATTTGCATTTTACGTCCTGTCATCCAACGGCCCACAAAGCTTCAGTGGTTTCGGCACTCCTTTCACGTGCACGAGTAATCTGCACGTCGGAGGGTGAGAGGAAGAAAGAAGAAAAGAGGATTGTCGCCGAGCTACGAGGGAATGGCTACACAGAAGCGTTCATCCGCCGGGCGTCACGCCGTTTGTCGAGACGGCAACCACCGCACCGCGAAAAGACACCTGCAAGCGACACACCGCCCGACCCCCTTTCCGCCCTGGCCACACCACCGCACACGAGGAAAAACGAAGGCGCCAAACAACCGCGTCGCCATTCCATATGTGCCGGGCATAAGTGAACAGCTCTCGAGAGTCCTAGGAAAAGCCGGGGTCACGGTAATCCATAAACCTGTTTCGACGCTCGCTCGCTTGCTACCGCGGCCGAAAGACCGACCTCCGAGGGAGCTACACCCGGGCGTTGTCTACAAAGTGTCGTGTTCTGGGTGTCCAGCCTGCTACATAGGCGAGAGCAAGTGTTTCCCGGAAAGAATGCGCCAACACAAGAACGACGTCAGGAAGATGGGAGTGCAACGTAGCGCTCTGGCGGAGCACTGCGAGAAGCACGACCATAAAATTGACTTAGACGGCGCTTCTGTTATTGAAACAGAACGGAATTTGGGAAAGAGGCTCTTGCTCGAGTCTTGGCACATTCAGCATACGCCTGCCAACGTGAACCGCTCGCTGGGATCATTGCCTTCGGTGTACGTTCACGGTCTCCGAAACGTGGTGGAAAGGGAAAGCCGGAGCCGTGGTGAGAGAACACGACGCGACGACACTTCCATGACCAAGACAGTCACCCCCTGAGGAAGGGACCGAGTCGGTCTCGAAACGTCGGACTCTATTTGAACTGTGGCTGGAGCAATTTCAATTGTCTAAAGACTCAACGGAGCTTGAACGCGGACAAGCAACCGAGCTGCCTTTCTAGGGTGCATGTACGGCATATTACTCGGAGTAGCGGAATCTCTGCACGTCTTTGTGCGCAATCACCTTCAAATATAACGTTTATACGTCGTCTGCCTACATGGTGTAATCTCGTCACAATAAAGCTCGTCCTAACAGTTCGGTTCTGTCACACTTGTTACCCCACCAGCAGTGGCGGACTCTCTACTCGACTGCAGGGAATCACCAGGGCTCTTCGATTTACCATTTTAGACTCACCGCGGATAGTCCGCGGGTAGTCCGAGGCTTCCCCGAAGTCATAAGAAAATTGGAACGCCGCACAGCTTCTCAGCGAGTTCGAGACGGTAAATCGAAGAGCACCACTGTCGCGTAGAGGCCCAACGTAGTGAAAACACCTAGCCGCAAAGCTGACAAACCTATAAAAACACGGCCCGCCTGCGTAACTCAGAAAAATGGTTAGTCCTGCATTGCTCTCGTGCAGCCCGCGCACCGCGGAGATTCATGCACCCTAGACTGTGCCCATAAAGCTTGTGCACGCCATACCCTGTTCTGCGTTTAAATGATCGCTGCAAAATCGTCATTCATGCCACATACCTTGCTCCCATCGCTGTCTGTGACTCCGCGCTGCTTACACAGCGGTACACAGCAGTGTACTGGCATTTCGCCAGCAAAAAAATCTGACTGCGACAGTCGAAGCGTTGAAACGCGTACGTTCGCATGTGGGTCGCCCGCGCGTAGTGGTCAAGCCTCGCCAGCATCAAAATGGCGGATATGGTACCTGCTGCGTTCACTAGATGGCGCTGTTAATTTCGCATATTACCCATTGTCCCTATACTCGATAATTACTAAACTCGAGCCCTGCACTTCGAAAAAAAGAAAGTGTAAGCTCTACTACAAAAATTTGCGTGTTCAATGTAAGCGCACCTCCCCCACGGGGCGGCAAAAAAAAACAACAACAAAAAAATTTCAAACACACACACCCGCACTAACTAATAAATACCTGGTGTCTGGCCCCCGAAAAAGCCGTACCATAAAATAAGTGCTACGAAGATTTCGACCGCTGCCTTATAATTATAAAGACAAGCTCAAAACATGCAATAACACTTATCTGCGCAGTCGATCCGGAGCGCTCAAAAAACACGTCCATCCACCTTGACAGCCCGAACTGAACTCACCCGAACTGAGAGCCCGAATTGAACTGCTGACGATGGTAGCGCCGCCACGCGGGCACTCAAGAAAACGAAAACTCGTTGACATTTTTTGCGCCATGGCAACGTACCCTCTCCCCGTAGAGTGGGCTCACTACCCATTATGCTTGAACACTATACCGCCGCTGCCATTTTGACAGTCAGTTGGCTTGAAATGGCTTGGCTACTTGACTATCTAAAATGATGTCGCATAGTCAATGGTTGCCAGCTGTTAGTTTGTTACTACGCGCTGCAGCGACGTATAATGACTAATTTAGGGCTGTGACATTTAGGAACACAATGTTTCAAATGGACATTTCGCAACACCAGGTTCGATACCTAAGTCAATTGATTGCGTGTGTTTCATTAAGCGCGGCGTTAGTTTGAAAATTTTCTGCTAAAAAACGAGGCGAAAATATACAATAACTTTATGTTTGTAAGAAACAAACGTGTGGAGAAAGTTTTCACGTATGAAATGCATCTACTTGGTGCGCAAAACTCTTCAGGAATTATATCTAAGGGCTCAGTCTAATGCTTTTGTCATCGCCAAAAGATCCTCAACAGGACCTTTTCCGGACCAATTGTTGTCCTCAGAAAGCACTCGAAAAGACGTTTCTGGGGCAAACCAGCTTGTGTCGTCCTCAGTAAGTACTAAGGTCAACGACAACTGTGCGAGGACGATTGTACCATATGAGGACGACCTCAGGACATCGAGTGTTGTCTGGGTCTGGGCCATTACCAAATTTCGGCCTTATCTGTACGGCCACCCTTTCGATGTTGCTACCGATCACCACGTTCTCTGCTGGTTATACTCGCTCAAGGATCCCTTCGGACGTACGTTTGGCACGGTGGGCTTTACGGCTCCAAGAGTACGACATCCGTGTCATTTATCGCTCAGGCCTAAAGCATGCCGATGTCGATGCTCTTTCACGTTCGCCTGTTTCTGCTGATATTGTGAGTGTATCCATCCAAGACAACTTACTTCCACTATCAGGACCCATCAACATGGCTGCAGAGCAGCGCAAAGATTCGTGGATTACGTCTCTGATGGATTACCTATCTTAAACACTCGTCCACCCGCCATCCCGAGCGCTACACCGACAAGCCTCTCACTTCGCCATCCGTGATGGAATACTTTATCGCCGCAACTACCACCCTGACGGCCGCAAAAGGCTACTCGTCATACCCAGGCATCTCCGTGCCAGCATATGTGCAGCTTTCCATGGCAATCCGCAGTGTGCACACGCCGGTTTGTTTAAAACCTACGCCAGGCTACGTTTTCGGTTTTATTGGCGCGGCATGTAGACATTCCTTCAAAAGTACATTCGATCTTGCACAGGGTGCCAACGCCGCAAGCACGATCCTAGCCGTCCTACTGCACCAATGCAGCCGTTACCGTGCCCAGTGCTACCATTCGACCGGGTTGGGAAAAACCTTTATGGTCCTCTGCCATACACATCAGGTGAGAATCGCTGGACAGCTGTAGCGATCGACCACCTCACAAGATATGCAGAAATGGCCGCTCAACCAGCTGAGACAGCACGTGACGTTGCGTCTTTCCTCCTGCAACATTTTGTTCTGCGTCACAGCACTCCACGTGAACTTTTGAGCGACCGAGGCCGCGTCTTTCTCGCGGATGTTATTCAAGAATTTCTTGCTGAATGCCACGTGGTTTACCGCTGTACTACCGCATATCGGCCACAAACAAACGGCTTGACCGAACGTTTCAACCGCACTCTTGGCGACATGCTTTCTATGTATGTCGCCTCCGACCACATCAACTGGGATCTTATCCTTCCCTACGTAACGTACGCTTACAACACGGCACCTCAAGCAACGACAGGCTTTCCTACTTTCTTTTAACTCTATGGTCGAGGGCCATAATCTCCAATCGACACCCTTCTCCCTTACCGACCCGACTCATCTGAAGGAACACCAGTTTCTGAAGCCACTCGGTATGCGGAAGAATGTCGACAATTAGCTTGCGCCCTTACAACACAAGAACAAGTGCATTAAAAACTTCGTCACGACGACGAACTGTCCCACTACCTGTTTTCGCCCAACTCTCTTGTTTGGCTGTTGGTGCCTCGCACTTGTGCTCCTGGTACATCTACAAAGTTCGTCAGCAGGTACTATGGGCCTTATCGCGTCCTAGAGAACACTTCCGCTGTCAACTACCTAATCGAACCCCTCACGCCTACTCCGGACCTGCGTCTCCGAGGACGCGAAATTCTACACGTGGATCGTCTCAAACCGTATCACGAACCACTTGTTCTCACGACACCTTAGAACACCTACTTGGCTCCGTCTTCAGCGAGGGTGAAATATGTAATGATGAATGTAGTGGGTCATGCATAGCTCGAAAAACACATCGTCAGTGCTAAGCACGAGACGCTCGCGCCGGATGTTATCACTGCTTTCGCTGGCTAGGCCTAGGCTTCTACCTAGTTTCAAATAACAGTTCTGACTGTCACAGTTATTTATTATAATAGTGAGCACTATGCCCATAAGCGTTTCCAAATCATTGATTGTCATAGATGTGACTTTGTTGGCGTTTGTATGAGCACTGTAGAGCGACGACTGCACACAGATGAAAGAGAAGTCCATGTTGAAAAATCTTCTGAAATAATCAATGGGGGACTCCACCGGTGATGGACATGGAGGCACATCCTTCCACTCTGGCATGGCATGACCAATCGGGTCTTGCACAGTGCTCTATGCAGGGTTTTTTGAAGGCTTCGTAATCGTTTGAAGTTCATCGTCATTATCATCTCAGCTTCGTGTGTTAGATGTCTCACCTTAGCAATCCTCTGAGACACCTGCAAAAGATCGACAGAAAGTGGATAAGACATGAAACTAAAGCAAAGAAAAAGAAAACAAAATTATAGGATGCTTCTTGAATTAATCATATGGATTCGCATTCACCGAGAGCACAAACTAAAACAAGTCAGTTTACTATGAAAGCTAGTAAAGAGAGCGTCTCTAAGGCCCGATGCAAGGTTTTCACGGGCAGCATAAACAGAGCATTAGACGCTGGTGGGCGTATAACCTATACGTAACGGCGTCTTTCGTCAGTAGCATCCACGCGGCTTCACAAGGACGCCGATACAATCAGAAGGATAAGACTGATATGACCAATGCACAATCGGGGTTATACGTGATATCTCCGCGTCCAAAGGTGCAAAAAACGCGTTACTAACCAAACGCGCCAAGTCCCCCCTTCCCCCTATCATATCCTATCTCTTGACAGAACAGCATTTGCACCTTGAATGCCTGAATATTTCTGGCTATTCCAATAAAAAGTACTTACATGCCTGGACTGATCCACTATTTTCTGGTTCGTCGTCGCTCGATTCGAGGTCCGAGTCATGACTGCATTCGGGAGGCACCTTTGCGGCTATTTTGCCGTAAAAGCACTTTTTTATTTGTTTTCTTTGAATGCGCGGCCTTATGAGTGTGCTCGCGCACACATAGATGGATGAATTATATGATTGTACCCTGTTGATCGGGCGGTGGCTAATGCCACCAAGTCGTAATATTTAGTGAACCAAAATCTAGGTTTATTTTTTTCCCTTTCAATAGTGAGGTTGAGGACTTGCTTTGCAGTGAAAGGTTTAATTTTCAGTCGAGCCTCTCCTTTAGCCACCAATCAGACAACCTCCTTCTAGTTAATTCTAACCACTTCGTCTACTTTGCCCTCCCTGTCCCAAAACTCCAGTGCTTTGAAAAACTCTGCGCCATCATCCTGAACTATAGGGTGAAGCCCTTTACAGAACATTATCAAGTGTTCGGCAGTTTCATCTTCCTCTCCACACGCACTGCATACTGTGTCTTCCCCTTCGTATTTGGCCCGATATGTCTTGGTTCGCAGTACTCCCGTCCTGGCCTCAAACAGTAGAGAACTACCCCGAGTATTATCATAGATCCTTTCCTTGGCAATTTCCTGCTTAAAAGTTCGATAGATCTCTAGTGCGGACTTCTTAATCATGCCCATTCTCCACATGTCAGTCTGCGTTTCCTTCACTTTCTTCTTAACCGATAGTTCTTTTTGGTTTGGCCACCTGCTGTTTTCTAAGTATTTACCAGTCAACTTCCTGGTTCGCTTCCTCCATTTTGTATCGACATTCTTCATGTACAAGTAGCTGAAAACCTTCCTAGCCCAACGCTCTTCCCCCATTTCTCTCAATCGTTTCTCAAATTTTATCTTGCTGCTAGCTTCCCTGCCCTCAAAAGACGTCCATCCCATATCACCTTGTACTCCCTGATTTGGTGTATTCCCGTGAGCTCCTAAAGCAAGCCTACCTATTCCACGTTGCTTAATTTCTAATCTTGCTTGAACTTCTGATCTCATGCACAAGACCGCATTGCCGAACGTCAGCCCAGGAACCATGACCACTTTCCATATTCCTCTCACAACATCATACCTATTGTAATTCCACAGTGCCCTATTTTTCATGACTGCTGCATTCCTGTTACCTTTAGTCGTCACGTATATTTCGTGTTCCCTCAGGTACTCGGTCCCATTGCTTATCCATACGCCCAGATATTTGTATTTATCTGTTATCTCTAGCGTGACCTCCTGTTTTCTAAGCTCACTACCTTCCTTATCATTAAAAATCATGACTGCTGATCTTTCCTTAATGAATCTGAAGTCTAACTTATCTCCCTCACAACTGCAGATGTCAATCAATCTTTGCAAATTTTCCTTGTTGTCGGCCATTAGCACTATATCATCTGCGTACATCAATGCTGGTAGTGCCTGCTTAATGAGTTTTCCTTGTTGGACGAAAGAGAGGTTGAAGCCAAGTCCACTTCCCTCTAATTTGGCCTCTAATCCTTGTAGGTACATTATGATTAACAAGAGTGACAGAGGACACCCCTGCCTAAGCCCCCGTTTTACTTCTGTGGGCTTGGATACCCGCTTTTCCACTTTATAACTACCTTGTTACTTTTATAGATTTCCTTTAATAAATTAGTGACTACATCTTTCACACCTAGTGTGTCCAATATTGCTCACAAGTCGTCTTGAACCAAGCTATTTTACGTTCGCTTGATATCCAAAAATGCTTGCCACAGGGGCCTGTGTTCCTTTTCTGCTATCTCAATGCACTGCATCAGTGAGAACAAATTGTTTTCCAACCTCCTGTGTTTCCGAAACCCATTCTGCAGCTCCCCCAGTACCCCTCATCCTCTATCCATGCCTGACGTTTTCCCTTTATAATGTGCATTGCCAGCCTGTACACCTCTGATTTCCATGTTATAGGACGGTAGTTGTTTATGTCAGCTTTGTCCCCCTTTCTTTTATAGATCATGCTCATCCTGCTAAGTTTCCATTCATCGGAAACCGCACCATCGATTATTGATTTGCCCACTGCTTGTTTCAAAATATGCTTAGACTTCTGACCCAATGTATTTATCAGCATAATTGGAATGCCATGTGGGCCTGCTGATGTACAAGGAACTGTCTTCTCAGCCCTTTCCCACTCACGTTGTGAAAATAGAGCCATTGCGCCACTTGATCCATTCTTGTCTATTGTAGTGCATAAGACACTTTGTTGAAAATTTTTTGTCACCCTTGTTCTTATATATTCAATAGCTTCTTCCCCTTCTAGCCAGCACCTTGAGCTGCAGATATAAACCTGTGTTCTAGGCTTGTCTTATTTTTAGGGAGTTGAGATGGTTCCAAAATTTCGCAGCTGTCTTTCTATCTCTTTTATGTACTTCTGCCAGCCACTGAGCTCCCATCCTTATAATCTTTTCATTGATCAGAAGGGATGCATCCCTTCTGCAGCTTAGAAAGGTTGCCCATTTTCTTTCAACATCATCTGTCGGTTCACCCCGCTGCTTAGCATGTCTCTGTTCCCTAGAGGCTTCCTGACGTTTTGCTATGGCTCTCTTAACTTCCTCATCCCACCAACTTTTGGGTTTGTGTCTTCTTTTCCGGGGTGACTTGTTACGCATCTTAGCAAGCTCTAGCTCAAAGAGACTAATTAGATTCGTGTATGTCCACACTGTCTTATTATCCTCCGTGATTACTTTCTCAATTTGTTTAGTAGCTATTTATATTTGCCTCTTTGAATAACAATTTTCCTGTAGTAGCTCACCTTCTCTCCTTCACACTTTCACTGCTCTTCCAAAACTTAAGTTGATACGTTTGTCATCACTACCCAGACTTCTGGAGCCACATTCATCTATGTGCATTCCTCTGAGCCTACCATAAATCCTATGTGACATCAGTTCATAATCTATCGTCAGTTGCAGCCTTCCTACCTCCCATGCTATTTGCCCTTCACACTGCTCAGTACTGTTGCAAAGGATAAATGCCTTTCACACATATCCATGATAATTTTGCCTTTTGGGTCAGTATACCCATCTATACCTTCTATGTGCACATTCATATCTCCTAGTATAATTATCTCGCACTCTCCTCCTAATTCCTCAATGTCCTTTGAGATACACTCTGCCACTGCCTCGTTATCCTCTCTGGCCTTTGCTCCTGTCCACAATTACACCAAACCAAGGAGTGCCATCTGCCCAGCTACTTTCCCTCTTAACCATAAATGTTCCATGCATCCCTGCTTAATTCTTTGCCAACCCATACTTTTATGTATGAATGCACCAATTCAACCCCCTTTTGCTGCCTTCTTTTCTATTGCAATATTTCTATACGTAGTCCAGATTGCAAGGTGGTTGCTCCATGTCCCGAAGATGTGTCTCCACAACCCTATATACCATCAGCTCATCCTGCCTCTACTGTTCTTCTATCTCTTCCCACTTTAACCTATTCTTGCCACCCTGCATGTTAATATAGCCTACGTCTGACTTAGCTCGGCCCTTGTGCTTACGTCGATTTCTTCTACCACGGACTCCATGTGGCTTGAATATTTGTGCCCCTTTAGAACAGTCTTTGGGTACACTGTTGACCTCGGGGCTCTGGGTCCCCCTAAAAAAGCTCTGGGTCCCCCTAAAAAAGCTTTGGCTTGGCGACCCATCCTATTACGGACCTTCCTGCCCGTCGTTCCACTGTAGTGAATGCCATTTTGTACAAAGGAGCGAGCGCCGGGCTTGTACCCGTCTTGGTTCGCTTCCATTACGCTATATCCGAGTAGCCGGTCATACCCTTGATCACACAGTTGGCCTCCACTACCCTCCTTTCAATCCCACGAGACTGCCCCCAGACCTCTGGAACTTTGCATGTGTGGAGGCGCTGCGTTAGAGTGCCTTGAGCGTCCAATTGAGGCGAACGAACGCATCAAGTCACGTTACACGCAAGAAATCAGTGCAATCTGGGAGTTTTCTTGGAAAACGAAGCGTGTGGATCTGAGACGGGTGCGCACGCCTGTCTCAGAGGTGATAAATTGTAGAACTAACGCCTCCTAAAAATTATCCTGGAACGTGAGTCGCGAACGCGCTGCCCTACAATCTGATTTTACCCTCCTCCTTCGGTACGAAGGCGAGCGTCTCCAACGGCCACCTCCTGCAAACCCAGGAATGCTCTCACAGTTGCCCCTGAGCAGCCGTGATGTAACGTGACAGAGCGGTATGGTTATGTCACGTTACTGAGTGGTACGGAGGTGAGCGGTGTTGCGACTCGGTGTCCTGCGGGTCTCAATTTGGTAGCAGGCCCCCGTCCTAGGACCCATCGTCGAACAAGTCAGATGAGGCGCTCGTAAAAACGACAATTTATTTATATGGTCAGTAAACGAGTAGGAGAACGAGAAGTCAAGAACTGTACATGAGAACTGTTAAACTGTAGAGCTTGAAATACGCGAAAGTGTCCGGCTTATATAGCGCCTCTTTGCCAACCCTGGGCACATTGTCCGTGGCTTCTGCCAATAGGGCGCTCCATAGTCTAGGTGCTCCACCCACGAAGGAGAGGAAATACACTACACAATGCACGCGGAGAGGGCACAGTCCACACGATTCCCAAATGTGGTCACCAAAGCACTGCACCGATGTTTTAGCACACGTCACCAAGTTTCGTGCACGTCCGATGATTTTGATTTCCAAGATTCTTCTGACAGCTGGGTGAGGTTAGAAAAACCAGCTGCCAGTACACGTGTCGAACTTGCCTGACTGTTTGGGTAGGACAATGTAGTGGTGGGCCAGCATATCGTCAAAATATGCCACCCCATTCAGCCGATCCTATAAAGAAAGGAGGGGGGGGGAAGGAGTAGTCAACTAATCCCTCGTCGTCGAGGCGGACTCCTGCAAGGGGTACAGCAGATAGTGCCTTTTTCTTTCCTTCAACCCCACATTCCATTCCTGGTTGTTTGCTAGAAGCTGTGGCGTAGCAGCGCATATTCGGGGCTCCGCTTCTCCTCACAATATGCAGCCACAGCCAGTTTGGCTTTAGCTTTCAGCCTGAACTGCAAATACCATGCTGGTTCCGAGATTTTCAAATCCTCGGTGACCTCGAAAATGGCCCACCTGCCTCCTTGTCTGCCCCAAAAGCCTTGCTCGCAGCAAACACAATGGCCTTTCTTTGCTCGCGTGCTTTCCTTGCACAGACCGGTCCTGGACCCCTTTTCACGTTTTGCTGACAGAAAACCAACCCGTCTTGACAGCACACCCTCCCTTGTAATGCATCGAAATATTTTCGTTCAGTTCACAAAGGTCGAAAAACTTCAATAATGAGGACGGTCGTATCAGTCTCTAGCGTGGTGGGTTGAACATCTCGATGGGCTGAGGTTTGCAGGCACAGTTCGGAGAGATCAGCGCTGACGTCTGGTCTGGTGAAGACTGTCCTTGATGAAGTAGTGACCACATGCTTCATTTTGGCTCAACAGACATCACATACGATTATGAAAGACATCCACTCACCTAGTGAGCACCAGACAATTCCGTCAAACCCCACCAGGCATATTTACCCTTTTACAACTAAGTAAAAGAAGTACACTAGTTATTCTAAATTTGATTGATTGATTGATATGTGGGGTTTAACGTCCCAAAACCACCATATGATTATGAGAGACGCCGTAGTGGAGGACTCCGGAAATTTCGACCACCTGGGGTTCTTTAACGTGCACCCAAATCTGAGCACACGGGCCTACAACATTTCTGCCTCCATCAGAAATGCAGCCGCCGCAGCCAGGATTCGAACCCGCGACCTGCAAGTCAGCAGCCGAGTACCTTAGCCACTAGACCACCATAACGGGGCTAGTTATTCTAAATTTCTCTCCCACGTTTGAGTGAAAACAGAATAACAGCACTGGAACACACCCATCCTGAAACCTTGAATCGTGGTGTCTTCAATGTACTCACCATGAGTTCAACGAACTCTAAAACGCAACAAAACAACAAAACCTAATCAATCGTTCTCGTCTAGGTCAGGAAAAAATATTTCAGAACTCTCGAGAATGCCGTTCGCGTCAGCGACAGCGGCTTAACCACTCAGCGTTGCCATGTGGTATCCCTCTTTTTGAAACGTATGTCAAACGTATTTTGTTGCAAAACGAGGCTTCAACGCAGCAGCGGCCATTCTTAGAGAACAAAGGGAATAGCCCTGAGAGCTGACAATGCTCCAGCTCTTAATAACTTACCTAGTAATCTAGGTAAGCTAGGCTTTTCCACCACCTAAACAGGACACTTGAAAAACAACGAAAAGCTAAAAACAAAGAATTCTCGCATGAGTTTTGTTTATACGTGAAGAAAAACTTAAGCCTTCGTGCCAGCTTTTGCGCACGCTATAACTCAAGCTCAAACAATACCGTTCGTTACGTCTCCAGTAGAACACACCCTGACAGACTCAAATCTTTCACACTAGATTCGGCTGCATCTTACAACGGTCAGAAATGTCGCTCCTACCTCGACTTTCGGTTACGCGTAACGCTCTGCTTAAACTATCACAGGATGCTTAAGCAAAAAAAAAACTGAAGTGATGGAACTAAACCTTGCGTAATAGTCTTGTTCGGTTAATGTTTCCTTATTATGCCAGCCTCTTGGATAAAGAACGCGCTGGGTTTCTTCAGGTGCATTAGCTATATTCGCACTTATAGAGCGCTGTAACGTTTCAGGACCAAACGTACGCTTGCGTGCCATCTAAAAATCTTCTGAACGCGCATTTGATTGCAAATGTGACACAATCTGCGATTAGCATAAACAATTCGAAACCAGTCTTTGTTTTCTTATCAAACCTTACATAGAAAAGAAAACTTCACTTCAAAGGTTCAAAATTGAAAAAAACTATTGAAAAAAAACTCCTTTCCAAAAACTCGGGGCTGCATTCTGCAAAAAGCTTGCAGCCAACCTTCATGCTTTTAGCCTTGCACGTGGCGGTCGTGTTCTCTGCCGCTTTCGCGATCGCCAGAGGCCACAATGAGCGCGAGCTCCTAGCTCAACTTTGCTATCTCGCCTCATTGCTGATTCTGGCCGCTTTCTTCGTAACACCAAAGATTCCAGAAGTGCGGAGGAAAGAAACGCCATTTTCTTTTGGTGTTTGGTTCCACCCTGAATCTAGGACTAGCAGCCTTTCTTTTAAAGAACTTGTCGACATCGTTGTTGACGTAAACGTTTTCCTTTCAACCGCGCCTTCCTTCTTGGGGACGCGCGTCCCTTTCCGCTACTCCTCTCTCGCCAATTTCGACTGACCATACGCCGCGAAGTACGGTTTGTAGAATTGCCCGATGGCCAACCCTTCCGTTTTCGCTGTGGCATGCCCTCTGCTTCCAACTTTTGTGGTGCCGCACGTCCCCGCTTCCTTCTTTTACGGTGACGCTTACGGCAACCTTTCCTTGGTTGCTACAAACTTCCTTGGTTGCGTCATCGGGAATCCTACAGTTCAGGTGTGCCTGTGCACCACCCTTTTTGCAGCTTTGCCATTCGCTTTCCCCGCTCCATTGCTCGGTCGGACTAATTTATCTGCGCTACCCCTCATAAAACCAGACTCTGGGCCCTCCACAGATCGTCAAAATATGCCACCCCATTCAGCCGATCCTATAGAGAAAGGAGGGGGGGGGGAGGAGTAGTCAACTAATCCCTCGTCGTCGAGGCTGACTCCCGCAAGGGCTACAGCAGATAGTGCCCTTTTCTTTCCTTCAACCCCACATTCCATTCCTGGTTGTTTGCTAGAAGCTGTGGCGTAGCAGCGCATATATCCGGGGCTCCGCTTCTCCTCACAAGATGCAGCCACAACCAGTTTGGCTTTAGCTTTCAGCCTGAACTGCAAATACCATGCTGGTTCCGATATTTCCGAATCCTCGGTGATCTCGAAAATGGCCCAGCTGCCTCCTTGTCTGCCTCGAAAGCCTTGCTCGCAGCAAACACAATGGCCTTTCTTGGCTCGTGTGCTTTCCTGGCACAGACCGGTCCTGGACCACTTTTCACGTTTTGCTGACAGGAAACCAACCCGTCTTGACAGCACACCCTCCCTTGGAATGCATCGAAATATTTTCGTTCAGTTCACAAAGGCCGAAAAATTTCAATAACGAGGGCGGTCGTAACAGCGGTCTCACGCGGCGACTGGTCGCAACACTAGGCAGGAGGTATGGCCTCCGAGATTACCTGCTGACAGGAGTGCTTCCAATTGAAAAGAGAGCGACGATCCAGGCATAGTTTTTCTAGGAGGCGTTGGTAGAACGCAAGGGGATGGGTAGGTGCCATGACCGTCTCGTCTTAGCGAAGCGTTGGAAACACTCGCCTTATCGGGCAAGCGTTGCATGGTCGGCGCTGCTTGATAAGTGCTACGGTCCTAAATTCCTTATCTATGCCTTTTATAGTAAAAGACACACATGCAGAATATATACGAGTTGTTATGGTGCTGCCATAATTGCTTTTTAAGTGACAATTGCACAAGTATGAACGCCAAACCTTGAGCAAGATTGGTTTGCGCTGTAGATGGGGTCGGCCGTTTCAAGTACCCGATGCCGTTAAGAGTTGAAAAACAAACAAATGTACAGACAAATAAACAGACAGACCTAAATGTTTGCATTGAAGGTGCTGACCACGAAATTGGCGTTTTCAGGTTTACGTGGTGTAGTCGCACGCTCTGCACCCATTCGCGCGTCAAACTTCTTTCAAACTTTCTCCTCTTTCGCGAATTTCAACTTGCTGCACAAGGCGGCGCTACACAAGAATCGAACATGGTTGTTGGCATGATTTGATTTGATTGATATGTGGGGTTTAACGTCCCGAAACCGCCATATGATTATGAGAGACGCCGTAGTGGAGGGCTCCGGAAATTTCGACCACCTGGGGTTCTTTAACGTGCACCGAAATCTGAGCACACGGGCCTACAACATTTCCGCCTTCATCGGAAATGCAGCCGCCGCAGCCAATATTTGAACCCGCGACCTGCGGGTCAGCAGCCCAGTACCTTAGCCACTAGACCACCGCGGCGGGGCTTGGTTGTTGGCAGCGCTTCGCAAAAAGTTACGTCGCCCGAAACCGAAACTCTTCAGGAAATTTTTTTGGTATGTTGCCTGTTGGCAACATTCGTGAATGAAGGGATATGAAGCAGACGGCACGGCGTTGAACTTTTTCTAATTTTGTTTTCAGGCTGTCTTGATGAGTACTCCCCACGACTGAGTACTGGTATAATTAAGGCTTAGTATGCCACGAGTTTTATATCTCGGATAGTTTGATGTAGTTTTTGTGTTAAGAAAGCTAGTGTCTTGTTTCTTTTCAAGCACACATTGTGTATGTTGTATGCCATGCAAATTTTTGCATAAGAGTGACTCTTAAATATTTATTTTGATTGCCATGGTGGAGTAAATTACTATCGATACAGTAATAAAAGGGCATAACGCCTGATTTTTTGGTCATATATATATATGTTGATTTTTTGTAGTTTCATAATCAATGTTACATCATTGGCTGAATTTTTCCAAACACTGACTAATTCTAACTTGATTGTGCTTGCTCGTTAGTGTCGAATAAAGTAGGCAATTATCTGCAAAAAGTTTTACTCGCACCGGGTATTCAACCATTGAAAAGAGATCATTGATATATAGTACAAGATTTGTGACCCATGTGAAATTGTGTGTTTATTTTGTTCACTAAAAGGAAAAAAAGAACTAAGCTTTTATTTTGCCTATGCATGTATTGTGATTTACGCGATATTTTTGTAAAATGCCTACTGCTCTTGAGGGGTTCTTGGGCTCTCTCAAGATGTCTCTGACATCTTTTCGCCTAAGGACCTCCGACTTCATGTTGTTGGAAATAAACTTGACTTGACTTGACTATTACAAAAAATACCAGAGGGCTCAATACCGAACCCTGGGGAACACCTGAGAACACATAGAGTGGACACAACATACTGCGATTTCAACGTACTGCCTGTGTTCAATCACTCAAGTATTTTTTATCCAAGTCACTAGTGTTCCGTCAATACCAATTTCTCGAAGTTTAAAGATGAGCTTATCATGAGTCACTTTATGAAAAGCCTTTGCAAATTGTATACAAACGACGTCAATTCTTTTATTATCTAACTTTGCCACAAAATCATGACCAACTTCGATTAATTGTGTAATGGTCGATAGTCCAGCTCTGAAGCCATGCTGGGATGAGTATAATAAATTGTTCTGTTCAAGAAAATGTAAAATGTGCTTTGCGATGATGTCCTCCAAGAGATGACAACTTATACATGTGAGTGAAATGGGGCGGTAATCGTTTAAAAGTCTGCGATAATCTCCCTTGTATAGTGGTATGATAACTGCCTTGCGCCAATCTGAGGGTATGGAATGGGTTTTTAGTGATTTCGCAAACATCACCTTCTGGTGATACGACATCCATTCAGCATATAACGCTTCAATAATTCTGAACAGATCTCGTCAGGCTCACTACATTTTTTCCACAATCTATAGGTTCAGGAGGAGTTCAAACACTCATTCCCATTTCATTATAAGTTCTTCCATTGGTTGACGTATACGATAATCTAAGTGTTCACTCACATTAGAGTTTGCACTTTTCGTAAACACAGACTGAGAAAAATTATTAATATGGTTCATCGATGTCAGCTGAATGTGTTAAAATTCCTGCTTTTTTCAGTTTCTTCAATTTTATCTTTTATACTGCTGAGGTACTTTCAAAATTTCAGTGGGGAAATTTAAAAAATCCAGTCAGTGTTTCATCAAAGAACTGCTTTTTGTTTAGCCTCAGAGTATGCTTTAATTCTGGGCGAAGTCTGGATATTTCGTCAGATGCTTTTTTTGCAGCCCCTTTCACTTTGTTTTCATAGGAATAATACTGTGGTTAATCCAAGGTCGACGCTTGGATTTTTTCACACATGATGGCAGACAACACTCCACAGAATGGTTTCAATTTATTCCACAGCTCTATTGTTTTTCGTTTGTGTGTTGCTCAAGAAGGCCAAACGAGAAAAGACCAAACGATCTGCAAGTGCAGTGTCATAAGTATTGTTATATTCTTTTATTGTCATTGTAATAGCATTTTTCCTGTAAGACATAATGGTAGCAGTCATATCCTCTAAAATAATTTTATGGTCAGAATTACCATCTTCAATTAAACGCGAATATTTCTCGATATTGTTGGATAGGAACTCTAGATCTAACAATGACTGTGACGTATAAGTTATTCGTGTATATTCAACAATATTTTGATTTAGATTAAAAGACAACATTATATCTAATAATTTATCTTCGCTAGACTTTTCAATGCCATTGTAAACTAGGTCCTGCCAAGTGCAGCAAATTAAAGTCTCCAGCCATAATTAGACTTGGGTTCCTATGTACATTGGTGCACAATAATGTGTTTAACTGGTCTAGAAAGTCACAGGAAGCCGAAGGTGGGGATAAATTGCACCAACTACATAAGCAACATTTCCAAAAGTAATTTTACATCAAACTGTTCCGAGAGTGTCACAGTCTATTACGGGCGCATTAAGAGGTTTTTTAAATATTATACACACTCCCCCGTCACGTGAATCTCTGTGCTTCCTGAACATTTTATATCTCGTGTGAATTATCACGTTAGTATGTATACCACAATGCATCCAAGTTTCTGTTCACAAGACCATATGAGGAGCAAATATTCAAGATAAGTAGCCTTGTTTACTATGCTGGGTGCATTTAGAACAATAAAACCTATGACGTCCCGTATGAGGTGGGCGTTGATCTCGAACTTGTTGAAACATCAAAATGGCTGATTGGGCGAGCTGGCGATTCATGATTTTTAAAAAAATTATAGCGCAATACGTAGACGCAGACATCCCTGTTTATCATGTTCGTGTCTACATATTGCGCTCTTATTTCAAATCATTGCTGAATCATACGAGTCGGGCAGGAGATTGGTGACTTCAGCCTTTTTCGGCCTAAATTTACCTAGTTTACTTTCTTCAAATGTACACGGTATGCGCTTATCCTGAGTGAGGTCGCACGTGTACGCTTTGCCTTTAACTTTAATTTTTATCGTAGGCGAGCTGAACTATAGTGCCTTTTGACCGATCCGGAGCTGTACTTTCCCAAAGCTTCCTTCTTATTTCTGGTGTTTCTTTGGCATGATCTTGGCTGACCCGGACATAAGTGCCTTTCAGCTAAAAACAGTTATTCAGAACACATGTCCTTTTTCCTGGAATCAAAGAACTTCATAGTATCGGCTTATTCGGTTTCGTTTGACCAATACGGTGGATTCTTTCTACCATCCTCGTAAAACCCCCTAAAGTTCTGTGAAAAATATCATCAAGGACCTTTTCTACGAGTTTGGTTTGTGTTTAGTCACCACTTTCGGCAATTCCAAACACTAAACGTTATATGCCTACTTCTATTTTTATATTCAATTAACTTAAATTCCTGTAGCAGGATAAGTGATTCCAATGTCTAAATCCTGTTGTTCATATCTTCAAAGATCGTCGGAATATATTGTAACTTATCAGTTAGCATTGACAGCGGCAACTTCCTCTCTTATGGAATCCATTTTGCAGTCACTTTCGTTTTTCCTATCAATAATTACCTGTAATTACATTTCTGTAACCTTCGGACCAGAGTTTGACCTCGGGTTTTCTTCTATGCTATAGGTTGAAGCTATGGACGACCCACTCGTTACGCAATTCGCATTGTGTGACGCCTGGCTATATATTTGCTGCTATGAAACGCTTCATTACTCATATTAGGGCGATTCCTTTCTCGACGCCAATTGCCTGCTTAAGGCAAGTTTGCGAACGAGTTCTAAGCACCATCGTGGCTCAGTGGCAGAATGCTGGGCTAGCATGCAGGGTACCCGAATTATAATCCGTTTATTTACTATTTTTTTGTTATTCCATGCGATAGTGGTTACGGACAGCGGGGGCGGACAACTACGGCGCCGCACATGACCCGTGTTGTGATATGAAAACAGCTTTCGCTGTGAAAGAAAAAAAATAATCGCCTCTCAATCGCGCTGCCCAACGTTCATGCCTGCATATCATAAAGCTATGCGTAAGTGCCTACTTCGGGCGTGTCTGGATGTGATGCGACTGCTGCTCGCGCACGTCCGAGCATTTGTCACGCCTCTTTGATTGTGAAATGAAAAAGAAACGTAGCGCGGTCACAAGTCACCGTGGATTCTGGGCTTTGCTGTTAGCCGGAAATAATAAACAAGTGCTTTCACGCGTGCCCTAAACACCATTGAAACAATCCATGCTCGCAAGGGCAAGGTAATGAATGCAATTGCGACAAATTGTAATGTCATGCGAAGTAAGGCTGGCAGCGAACTCTTTCAATTGGATATAATATCGAGTGACGCCAGAAAGCGCTGGTGTAAGCGAATACGACCGCTCCATGCAGACAATCTCCGTTGCACGGTATGTTCACGTTGAGAGCTAGCGCAACACGTAGAAAGCTAAACGAGCCGATCGCTGATATGCCTGTCGAGATAGCAGGCATCGCAGCGATCGCGACCGCGCCCTCAGACCCGAAGTTCTCTGCTCCAGTGAGACCCCCGCCCCTCCGCGCGTCTCTTCATACTTGTTAAGGACGGGCGGGACATTTGCTGTCAGCTTGAGCATTCGACAATTAGTCCTGCACGTGGGGGAATGTTAACATTTCTCCGCCAGTGACTGATCGTGCACCCTGCGAGTGACGGAGATGGGCCTCTTGTTTGATCTCTGCGCTTCAGCCACGTTCATCGCCTCCACTCGCACGCGTTTATTCGCTGACAGAACATGCCATGCGCACGTTGCCAGTCTCGGGTTCTTCGATTTTACACTTCTGGCTACCCGCGGGCTGCCAGAGCCAGCCAGAGCGCGCTCGTTTTTCTCGGGTAGCGAGGGCGCACTTCCACTAGGCGTTCGTTTTTCTCGATCGGGTTGGACAGTTCTGGCGACCCACCGGGAGTCTGGGGTCACCAGACGCCAGGGAGGGGGGGGGGGGTTAAACCCTCCCGGAAATTTTTAGTCGAACACTCCCCCCCCCGCCTCCCTGTTACTTACCAAACTTTTTTTTTTCATCGCTTCGCGCTGATATTATTTAGACACTGAGTGCTGCTACTATCACAATATAATTCCTGGGCGCTTTTACATTGAATATAGCCTGCATACAGAAAAAGGTGTCACGGTGTTTCTCAAGGCTTTGGCACTCTGTGGTATTTTGGACAGGAATCTCGGCCGCGGGTGCTTTAAGTTGGCTCGGCGATGGGAGTAATGCTTAAACGGTGCTCATACATGTACCCGCCGGAACAGATCTCGCCGGAGTCGGTCACTAAAACAAATTTCAAAAGGCATAGCTCTGTTTTATGGAAAAAGCCAATCAAAGATACAAGGTCTGATAGGTCATGGGTTAAAGAATGTATTACAGGGTGACTTTTCGTACGTGTGCTAAGGCATACTGGGCCAGAGAATAACATTTCTACTGAACCTTCGTGCGTTCAACACACACACACACACACACACACACACACACACACACACACACACACACACACACACACACACACACACACACACACACACACACACACACACACACACACACACACACACACACGCACACACGCGCGCGCGCGATAGAATATTTGGTTTATACACTTGCCTTGTACGGGAGTGTACAATACATAAGCAACTATCTTTACTATGCCCTCACAGCTAAAGGCACTCCGAAGTTTTGTTGACGGAGGTACAGCACAGACAAACGTGCAGGCCAGTCACAGCCTTAGAAAGGCCTACAAAAATACTCATCATGTGCCTTATGCTGATGAATAAAAAGATGGTTGCCATTAACCTAAATCACCGTAATGAGAAATGCAGTGTGGGCACCTGTAGTGAGCACAATCTTTATTGCTCAACAAAGTGCTTGAGTGGGCCGTGCTGCTTGGTAGACGAAGAAAGTGCTGAACAGCGCAAACGACAGGAGGGGATAGAAGAGACGAGAACAGAGCGCTGATTTATTTAACTTTATTGTTCAGCACTGTGGCAAACAACGAAAGAATAAGGAACATGAAGCCGTAAAACTATACGACAAATTATATATATTGATTTACTTCAGCTGTTCGTTTCATTGACATGACTAAAAGGGCACACCGAGCAATTTCCGCAACTAGTGAAATGACCAACGACTAGAAATGTACAGAATGAAGAAACATGAGTGGGCATGTTATCGCGTAAGTTTACAAGCAATAGACGTAGTAACCATGATTTTTTTACAAGAAATGAAAGCAACTTTGTGCAAGCAGTGTCTCAAGCAGCAAATGGACACATAACATAGTGGTATACTGTTGATTGTCTTTTTCATTTGACACGAAGATTATCCTGCGCATCACATGTCATATTATATGCCCCACGTGTTACCCAAAATTTGCGAGAATCACAACATGCATACTTGAATTGTTATGGAGGGATGACGACGAAGTGATTTTGGCGTAGAACACTGCTGGCACTATCTGTAGTTTTTCAAAGTTTTTCTGTGACTCTGTGGAAGACACCGTTCCAGTGACTGCGGCGATGGACGTGGATTCGCCTGGGCTTCCACCGCAACCATCGACGTTGTCCACAGCTACCACGAGAAAGCGTACGGGCCACCCGAGTGATGCCGACAGCGAGGACATGCTGATTTACTCTACGGCCAGTGACAAAAGCTCAGATTAGGGCGACTTCGTGCCTGTGACAAGGCGGCAGCGAAAAAGAAGACTAGTGATGCCGTCTCCAACAACAAGTAAGAATTTGACGACGACGCTAGAGCCACGATATACACAATTCTGTTTGTGCTGGTCAATGCAGCTCATAGTCTCAACCGGCTCAATCGTCAAGTCACGTCTAGGTTTCTTGAGGAACTCGCTCAGGGAGAGATCGCGGACGTGCGGATCAATGGCCGTAAGAATATCCTCGCCGTACACGTCACTCAACGAGGCACATTGGAAGTGCTGAGCAACGTTAAGATGTTGGATAACATCAATGTTCGCTCATATATACCTGATGACCGCGACTCTACGGCAGGCGTCATTTACGACGTCGACATTTCCATCAGCGAAAGTGACTTTGCTGCTCTCATCAAACCGGTGTCTGCAGAACTTACTACACTGCAAGCTCGTCGCCTTGGCAAATCACGCTGCGTGAAGCTCGTGTTCAAGGGTGACAGCCTTCCATCGCAAGTCAAGGTCGGCCATTTTCGACACATAGTGCGACCCTTTGTACCGAAGCCTCTTCAATGCCGGAAACGTTATAGATTGGGACATGTCAGTGCTGTTTGTACAAACCTAGCTGGCTGTGTGCTCGCTATGCTCAGAATCACATAGCGCAGACGCTTGCCAGGCAGAACTTCAAAATGTCGAAACTGTCATAGCCCTCACGAAGCATCGTCAAAAGATTGCCCAATCATGAAAAAGGAATATGGTCCGGGATGGCTCAACTCACAGCGAGGCCGCTGCCCAAGTGGGACGCCGGCGGTCTCGTCGCCGGAGGCCCCTGAGGAGACCCAGTGCTGAAGCAAAGATTGAACCTCACCAAATGACCGCCCGCATACCACCTCAAGCGTCCAGACACGCCGACAACAAATCCTCCAAGCAAGACAAGAGCATCACCGGCTCGCCTGAAGCATGGCCAGCGCTGCCAACGATAGACCCACCGTTTGAGCCACCGCATCGCTCGTCTACAATTACTTCGGTATGAGAATGCCGTGATAGTCGTGACAAAAAAAATCGTAGCCATGGTAAAGGCCCATATGAATACCATTCGTATGCTCCTCACTAGCATTGACAGTCCAGCTGCAAAGAGTGCACTTCAGTTAGTGGATGCGCTGAAGCCGGTGCTATCAAGTCTGGAAAGGCACTATGGCTCCGCCTCTGCAAGCCTTTCGTAAAGATGTCAAAGGTGCTTCGATATTTCAGTGGAATGCCCGAGGCCTCAAGCCCCGCATTTCTGATATCCGACAATTTGTATTTAAAAACCAGTTTCCAAATATTGTTATCTGTGAGCCAAGGCTACACAATGCAATACGACTATCCAGGTACGAAACCTTCAAGTCCGCTACCTGCAACGAACAGAGTAAAGTCATTGTATATATCAGATGGGACCTTACCTATATCGAGCACCGTGTAGCCCCTCACGATGATAACCAGTGTGTCTGCTTGACAGTTAAACGTAGAGACCTCAATTTCACGCTTGTAGGCGCATATATATCACCTTCAAACCGTTTTGAACCTGAAAGACTACGTGCACGGTTAACAGCCACACCTGGACTATGGATCATCACCGGAAATTTCAACGCTCACCACCAATTATGGGGAAGTCAGAAGACAGACAGTCGCGGAAGGCAAGTATTCTCCTTTGCTCATGAGCAGCAGCTGCTTTGTGTAAACGACGGAAGCCCAACGTTTCTACGGGGAACGACATACAGCAGCTGCCTTGACTTGACATTTGTGTCACGAAGCCTAAATGGAAAGGTCAAGTGGTTCGTAGACTATGAAACTCATGAAAGGGACCACATACCAACTTATTTGAAGATCAAGGGCCTGAAAAAATCGCCAAACTACGACACTTCAACTCGCATCGACTGGAAAAAGTTCAGGTCACTGACGGAAAAAAGGTGTCAAGAAAATAAAGCGCCTCCTCTTGACACCCTCGAGGATATGATTAGAGGTGCTACTTAAGAAGTGACCCATCATATTGAACATACTTCAGAATATTGTCAACATCAAGCGGAATTGGAACGGCTCAGAGCAATCCGTCGTCGCGCAGAAAGAAGATATAGGCGCACTAAGTCCATTCACGACTTGAGGGAGGCAAGGCGTCTACAGAAAAAAAAATTCAGCGGCGAATCATTTCACTTCAATCCTTTCACTGGAAACATCTGTGCGAATCTTTGGATCCACACAAGCCTTTGACGCAGACATGGAGGATTGTCCGTGGCCCTACGAACATCGCCACATCAACATCGCCCCTTCAAGTGTCTTTCTCTCCACCAATGCCACACAGAAATTGAAGTAGCAGAAGATTTCTGCATGAAAGTTGCTGGTCATGCGTCCGCGTGCAGCACGCGCCACCTAGCAAACACTCCAGTTTCCAGAGATTCAAGATTGGACACCTTTTTCTCTCTAGAGGAACTACATGCGGCCTTGACGGCATGCAAACGATCTTCATCACCTGGTCCGGATGGGATCTCGTACATGGCTCTTTGCAACCTCGGAGAAGCAGTTCGACGGGCCCTTCTATCCGTGTACAATGACTCACGGGGCAGCGGATTTATCCCTCATTCATGAAAATCCAGCCGCCTCGTTCCTGTGCTTAAACCAGGTAAATATCCTCTGCACTTGACCTCTTATCGCCCCATCGCGCTTACCAGCTGTTTCGGGAAAGTGATGGAGAGGATGATTTTGACTCGCCTAGAGTGGTACTTGAAGCACCACGAGGTATACCTTCATGCTATGATGGGCTTTCGGCATGAGTGGTCCACAATTGATAACGTTATAGACCTGGTCTCATCTGTTCAGCATCAAAAAAGACTGAAACGTTTATCTGCGGCGTTGCTCTTGGACGTGAAAGGTGCATATGATAACGTATCACATGAAGCCATTCTGGATGTCATGGAAAATGTTGGATTAGGGGGTCGGGTTCACCAATGGATCCACAGCTATCTGAAAGGCAGAACTTTCTTTGTACAGACGGAGAATGGCACAACAATGCACCATTGCAACCGTCGTGGTGTGCCGCAAGGCGGTGTTCTTAGCCCCACACTTTTCAATCTAGCGCTAGCCGGCCTGGTTGACGTACTTCCACAATCTGTCCATCTATCAATATATGCAGATGACATCTGCATTTGCGCGTCAGGCGTAACACGCCTTCTTTTGCGTGCCCGGCTTCAGAGAGCAGCTGCAATAGCGACAAAGTACCTGGAAGAACGGGGACTAGAGCTGTCGTCAGAGAAATGCTCGCTTATAGCATTCACGCATGAGGCTATGAGCCCATATGTTATTAAAATCAACGGACACACGATCAACTACGTGAACACCCACTGATTCCTCGGAGTCATAGTTGATCGCGACCTCTCCTGGAGCCCTCACATCGCCCACATGAAAACTAAACTCACCATGATCATCTACGTACTGAGGTTTCTTGCTGGAAAAACGTGGGGTGCATCGGTACAAGCAATGCTCCAACTCTACAATGTTCTGTTCCTCGGTTATATGCGATACAGCTTACCCGTGCTTTGCGGGATCCGGAGAACAAACTTGCGCGTCCTCCAGTCGATCCAAGCCCAAGCCCTGGGAATATGCCTTGGTCTCCCGAGATGCGCGTCTACAGCAGCGACAGTCATCATTGCGTGTGATTATCCAGTCAACGCATACATCCGCGTAGACGCTTTGAGAATGCACATAAGACATTTCGCTCGGCTTCCATCTCATCACCTCGCCTCACTTCGAACTTCCAGGCCCCACTCAGCGTTCAGCGCAACTGTAGCTCAGCATTGCGCAGTGCTTCCATTGCACTTCACGCATTCAGCACAGACGCCGATACCATTATGGTGCCTACATCCACTCAAAGCCCTTCTTACAATTCCTGGCATCTAAAATAAGAAAAAGTCGTCGCATCTAGCCCTGAAACAGGCCACATTACTTTTCCTGCAAGAGAAGCACAACGGACGCCTTCAGATTTACACGGATGGCTCGGTGTCTTCAGTAAGCTCTGCAGGGGCGGTGGTTATTTCCGCGAGGCACATCACAAATAAATTCATGACATCGCGTTTGACGTCATCGACAGTTGCAGAACTTGTGGCCATACGTGCAGCTCTGGAGTTTATAGTGAAAGAATCTTCGGGAATTCGGTCTATGATCTCGGACACGAAGGCATCTCTTCAATGTCTTATGTCACCTTTTCGCCATGGACCAAATGAACAGTTTAGTAGCTGAAATAAGGCTTCTTAACCACCAAGCAATCGAAAAACAGCACAGCATAGTGTATCAGTGGATACCAAGTCATTGCGGAATATATGGCAATGATCGCGCAGATGAGGCCGCTAGATCTGCGCACGATGATACGCAATACACAGCCATCCCGTTCTCAAGAACCGACGCTGCTACAAGACTTCGTTCGCTTGCACGTGACCTCACACTGGTACAGTGGAACTCAACAGACTTCACAAAGGCGCGCCTGCATAACTTGGATCCCAATCTGCAGCTTCGTCTTCCCCCAAGGATATCTCGAGCTGAGGAGACTCTTCTATGCCGCCTGTGGCTTGCAGTGGCCTTCACGAACGCATACTCTTATCTCATTGGGATGGCCAGCTCTCCTACATGCACTTACTGCAGTTGCGAAGAAACCATCGCGCACCTTCTGTGTGAGTGCACCCATTTCAACGCGCAAAGACAAGAACTCACTGCAGCTCTGGATAGACTAGACGAGCGGCCTTTGTCGGAACAAAGGATTCTGGGTCATTGGCCGAGCCCATCCTCAGCCCAGAATGCATTGAAAGCTTTGCTGCGCTTTTTGCGGACAACTGGTCTCAGAGACAGACTTGAGGGTCTTAAACTCTTTGATGTTGTTTTTCCTCTGTCGCATTTTTTGTAATTTCTCTTTCTCTTTGCAACATATCTTTTTAACATCTTTCATTCTCCTCACCCCTTTCCCCAGCACAGGGTAGCCAACCGGTCTAAGAACTGGCTAACCTCCCTGTCTTTCCGCTTAAACTTTCTTCCTCTTCCTCTTCTCTGGATTGTTACATTGCCGTTCAAACCTTTCGTATCCGCGAACCACGTCTGCAAGTGAAAGGTGTCATTGAAAGGCAAAGAGTAGGCAACGGACAAAACGGAATCACTCTGTCATGTTGTCAAATCGGTTTTCAGCAATATGTCTCATACAGTTGAACTTGCTTCCTTATAGCTAGACGAAAAGTAGCGCATACTGATTTTACCAAAACCGTCTTTTTCACTACCTGCCAGGGTGGTGTAGTGGTTATGGTGCTCCATTGCTGACCCGCAGGTGGCGGGATCGAATCCGTGTCGTATTTTCGATGTATTCGGAAATGCTTGAGGCCTGTGCACTTTGATTAAGGCGGCTGTTAAAGAATCGAAGTGGTAAAATTTTCGGAGCGCCCTACTATAGCATCTGTCATAATCATATTGTGGTTTTGAGATGTTAAACCCCATCAATTGATCATTAACAATTATGTTTTTACTGTTGCTCAGAAAATCTCAATCCAAGAATAACTTCAGTTAACTTTCTTCCTTCATTTTTAGCAGGCGCCTATAGGTGATATACACACGCTGCTGAAGCCGTCTACGTTCCCGGAAAAGAACAGAAAGAAAGTCGTCCTGGCGGACTTGTATTTCACGGTGGATGTTGAGAGAGCAATGCCAAACAGTCTTTCATTTGTGGTTTTAGCTCTCGGGTACAGCTTTAGGCGTCTCAGTGATGAAAAAGAGCGTTTTGCTTCATCTGTGCTCACCGGCAGAGTTGCAAAAATCTTCGGAGTATGGTGCACGTTTGCAAAGAATACCTCTGGGAAAATGCGACTGCTTGCATTGCACACATGCTCAGCGTTTCTCACTTTTCTCAGTTGCGTTTCGCAGCCCATACTGCTAACTCCCCTTATACAATGCCGAAGTTGAGGTAATGTTCTAGTACACGTCAGCAAACTTCTCGGCAGAGGGAAAAGTGGCAGATTCTGGAATATTCTGCGGCAGAAGTGAAGTGAACTTTATTGTCAAACAGATAAAAACATGTTTCCTGAAATGCTTAAACAAGTTTTTATGTGAGCATGTAAATGGGAACACTAGGTAAGTAATGACTTGAAATTTTCTTATTCCCAATAGAAACTGGAAATATTTTTCGTACAATGGTGGGGAACCAGTAAACGCTGAAAAAAGAATGCTAGAAATTATGTTTACTTACAATATGAAGCAAATAGTGCTTGAGGATATCAGAATTACGCCGATGTCAAGGTCGTTACTAGACTTAGTTGGCCCATCCAATAAGTTAAACGAATAAAGTGACGGTGGAAGATGGTATACCGGATCACAGGATGGTCTTTCATCAGCTGCCTGTTCGAGCAACGCAATATGTGAAGATCTATATATAAACAAGTAAAGATGAAAACAATGCTAGGGCCGACGATACTTCAATTCTTGACTATTTGGAGGTTTGAATTGAAAACTTCGAGACCACCTCTGCTTTGAAATCAGTAGAAGAGCTATGGCAATAATTTATATGTGTCATAAGTTAATGCATAGACAATTATGCTCCATTGCATCTTAAAAAAACGAAACAATGAAGTCCTTGGATCACACGAGATATAATGCATATGAAAAGGAAAATTAAGAGACTGCGTAAAAAGAGCAACGCGCTAGTGGCTCTGAAAAATCTAAAACTTGATCTTATGCATACTTTCGCTAAACCTAAAAAAGATCATTCTTTGAAAAAACTTTCAGTTATTTTCTTAGGTCTTCGCCCGAGAATTTCTGGAGGTATTTTAGCAACAGAAAAGAAGGAGTCGATGAAATACATGTCGGTAGTGACATTAAAACGAAAAAAGATGCAATAGCAAACCATTTTAACGAATTTTTTCAGTCTGTATTTAACCTGAAAGAAACTACAGCAAGTACGGAAGAAGCCTTAAAAATTTGTCCTACTGTTTAAATGGAAACACTCGAAATATCTAGGGAGGGGGTATTTCAGCATCCACTCACATTAGATACGAAAAAAATCGACTGGTCCCGATGATATACCATCTGTATTCATCAAGTGATACGCAGAATGAATGTCGCATTATCTAACTATTATCTTTAAAAAATCTTATACAACGCACTCACTGTCACGAGATTGGCGCACTGTATTCGTGATTCCTGTAATTAAAGGCGACCCTCGCAAACTGGCAACAAATTACCGCTCAGAATCACTCACTTCCAAGAGAACTTGTTGTTGGGCTAGTTGGTAGAGCATTTCGAAAAGTTAATTAGAGCGCGAAAACTTGACACGTACACTCACACACGCACACACCCATGCATCAAACACACAGCTTCACTTCCAACTGATTTATTCATAGCTAGAAGGCTTGAATATATACAGGACACATTGTGCGCACACACACCAAAAAGGCCAAACAGCATACACTATCAAAACGTACAGTTAATCAATGCCATAGCCTTAGAGCGATAAACTGAAGTTCGCTTGATAACAACGAAATTGAAGGGGCGCTTACACAGTGATCTTCATTTTTTTCAATGAAAAAGGCTTCTAACACTTCACGTGCATTTTTACTTGCGCTTCTGCCCAGAATCCTCGTTTCAGAAAATCGTGCGTCACAACCACACGTCACAACCACACAACCACGTTGTTGTGGCTCGGGTGCTGAGTCGTATCCCACCTCTGCCAACCAGTTGTTGTGGCTCGGGGTGCTGTGTCGTATCCCACCGCTGACGACCAGTTGTTGCGGTCGAAAGGAAGGTCGCTGGAGGATACGAAAACAAAACCCGGTCTCTTGTGGTGGCGTGGTGTAGCTTCGGGTTGAGGAAACGAGCGCTCACAAGATGGGGATACGAAAAAACAAACAGGTTTATGGCACTATTTACAAATATTTACAGCATGAGGTTAAAAGTTCACAAACCACGAGCGTGGTGGTTAAACCGTTACATGGTTCAGAGCGACGTCCAGCACTCTGCCGCGTCGTTTTATGCCCTGTCGGGCTCCTCCTCTCCGAGCACCAATAACGCACACACAGGTGAGGGGGGGGTGAGCATGCAAGGTCCACGGGAACACTGCTCTGTGGTGGCGCCAACAGGGCTCTTCCTCGTCGTGTGTGTGCCTTTAGTCGAGAGTGCCCACGATCCTGGCCGCATACTTCAATTGGTCCGCCGATTTTGTTCGCTCAATTAGCGGGGCGATCCGCGGCAGCCGCCGCGGTCTCTCCCAGGAAGACGCCGTCCCTGTTGTCCTCTATGTGGCGTCGCGGTGTTTTGGCGACACTACGTCTCGTCCTCTGGTCAGCAGGGACAATGCCTGGCGGGCATAGGCAGTCGGCCGGTCGGCTACTTGGCTGAGGATTAAAAGAGCGCCGCTCCCCCATCAGCTCTGGACGCTGGTTCCGAGAAAACTGGGGTTCCAGGCGTGGGAACCCTGCCCGGCTACGCTTCTCAGCGACAGCATGGCGCCTGCTGACGACGGTCATAACAGCTTTCCCCTCGCCAGATGAGTTACGGAGGGCAGCAGTCAACACTGCTGCTCGCAGGGACGACGAAAGGGTCAGTAGTTGAATGCCAGGAACTGGCCTTCGCTTGTGGCATGGTCCGGGTGATCGCCGAATCTTCGACAGCATCTCTGATACTCGACCACATGTACAAGCAAGCACTCGGTCCCCTTCGAACAAACCAAGCCAAAAGAGGGATAGCAAACCAATTTTAACTACTAGCTTTAACAAAAGCTCACACTCAGAACTCTCAGGACTCACTTGCGCCGAGAAACCAGACGTGCTACTTTACACATTTCACATAATTAGGTTGCACGAAAAAAACTAAAACATCAATTTTGATACATCAGGAGCACCCCAGAATGGCTTAGAAAGAGCGGCTGAGCGCGTCCGCGTTTCCATTCAATTTGCCTTTTTTATACTTAATGTCAAAATGATATTGCTGAAGAATCAAGCTCCACCTCAAAAGGTTTTCAGCCAGGTAAGGGGACAATGGTCTGTTTCTACTGTAAACTTAGCACCTCCGAGGTAACACTGCAACTTATGAATGGCCCACACAATGCAAGCGCACTCCTTTTCTGAAGCGCAGTATGCCATCTCACGAGAACTTAATTTCCGGCTCAAATAGAGCACGGGATGTTCTTTACCATCGTCATCCTTCTGACATAAAACAGCTCCTAGACCTCGATCGCTAGCATCACACTGTACTGTGAATTCGCGGTCGTAATCGGGAGCTTTCAAGACCGGACGGCTGATCAATGCTGCCTTCAGTTTTAAGAAGGCAGTTTCTTTCTTTTCATCCCAGGCCACTTTCGTAGGCTCTGTCCCGCGGAGAGCATCGGTCAAAGGGCTTGCCAACGTGGAATAATCTCGGATGTAATGATTGTAGTAGCCTGTGAGTCCTAGAAACGCCCTGACATTGGTATTTGTTATTGGCCGGGGATAGTCAGCTACTGCTGAGATATTTAGCTCGCAGGCTTTCCTGAAACCTTGTCCTACGTTGTGACCTAAGTAGTCGACGGTTGCTCTCGCAAGACAACACTTCTCAGCCTTTACGGTAAGCCCTGCTTGACGCAACCGGCCGAGCACCTCCCTTAAATGCATCAAATGATCCACCCAGGCATCGGAGAATACAGCGATGTCATCCAAGTAAGGTACATCAAAAGCCTCGCAGCCCTTTAAAACCTTGTCCATAGGGCGGGAAAAACAAAACGGAGCATTTTTGAGACCGAAGCTCATCATAGTGGGTTGATAGCTGCCCGCGGGAGTAACGAAAGCCGAGTATCGGCTGGCTCGCTCAGTGCGCCACTTGCCAGTAACCTCGAGTAAGGTCCAACGTAGTTACGTAAGCTGCTCGACTAACCTGTTCCACTCTCTCTTCAATGTTCGGAATCGGATACACCTTATCCTTTGTGAGAGCATTTAACTTTCGATAGTCAACTACAGGTCTCGGGTCTTTGCCCGGAGCTTCTACCAAGATCATTGGAGAAGCTTATTCGCTCTCTGAGGGTTTAATTACTCCTAATTCCAGCATGCGCTTTACTTCTTTATCGAGAGTATCTTTCTGTCGTGGAGATAAACGATAACAATTGGACTTCACGGGTTCCTCGGAAGTCAACTCAATGTCGTGCTCAGTCAAATCAGTCCGACCCGGCTTGTCAACAAAGCAGTCGTCAAACTCTCCTATCAGCTCGCAAAGATCCGAAAGCTGGGATTCTTTTAGTTCCTCTCTTTGCTTAGTTTTTCTAAGGAGTTCTTTAGCGCTGCCTTTCCCTCCATTTAGACAAACAAAGTTGTCCTCTATCTCTTCAGGAAGATTCAGGGTCATATTCACCACAGCCTCTCTTTGCACATAAGGCTTCATTAGACTGCAATGATAAATGCGTACCTCTTTACGTCTACCTGGAATTTTGACTGCGTAGTTGGTCATAGATAGCTTTGCAACTACTTCCGCAGGCCCTTCCCACTGTACTTCGAGCCTGTTCTGCCTTGACGCTTTTAACAACATGACCCGGTCCCCTATATTGAAAGTTCGTTGACGAGCTGTTCTATCATAGTAAACTTTTGATCGGGCCTGGGCTGACTTCATGCTGACCTCCACAAGTTCTTTGGCGTTATATACCCGCTCCAGTAGATTGAGAATGAACTCTACCACGGTCGGATCTTCTCCGTGTCCTTCCCACGCTTCGCGCACCATTCTCAAAGGTGAGCGCAATGACCTACCGTACACCAACTCGGCGGGGCTAAAACCAGTGGATTCGTGGGGTACCGTCCGCAAAGCAAAAAGTGCCGCTGGGAGGCATGCATCCCAGTCTCGTTTGTTCTCGTAACACAATCCTCGAAGGACGCGCTTCAGGACGGAATGCCATCTTTCTACGCTATTGCTCTGAGGGTGATGAATAGAGCTGTGCACTATTTTTATGCCACATCGTTCGAAAAAAGAGGTCGTGAGGACACTAGTGAATACGCTGCCCTGGTCACTCTGTATCTCTGTAGGAAACCCTACTCGCGAAAAGACGGACAACAGGGAATCCACAACACTCTGTGACGTAACCTCACGCAGTGCCACTGCCTCAGGAAATTTAGTGGCTGGGCATAACATAGTTAGAACGTAACGACATCCTGTCTTTGTCACAGGGAGTGGTCCCACTAAATCGATCACTAACCGTTGAAACGGCACGGTAATGATTGGCACTAACACCATAGGTGCTTTACACTTATCCTGTGCCTTTCCAACTCGCTGGCATGTGTCGCACGACCGCGAAAAATCTTCCACGTCTTTGAAACAGCCAGGCCAGTAGTACTCTTGTAATAGCCTCAGCTTAGTTTTTCTGTGTCCAAGGTGACACGACCACGAACTGCCATGTGAAAGTTTCAGCAGGTCTGCGCGATATTTCTGGGGAACGACTAGTTGGTCTCGTTCCACTCCGCGCTTATCCCTGTATGAGCGATACAACACGCCATTCTTCAGATGGAAAGAAATATTTTTCCTGGCCTGTTTACTCGTTCTTTGGCGCTCTCTAATCTCCTGAATGGTGGCATCTTCTAACTGCTCAGTGGCCAAGTTATCCCTGTTCGCACTCAGAAGTAAAGTAAAGCTATTTGATGCTGGTGGCTGTAACGCACACTCAAGTTCATTATCACGAGATTCCTTCTCCGGCTGACCGATCTCTGGTGCCTCGCTGCCATGGATGCCTGAAATGTCTTCCTCTGTTTGCAACACTGTTACGTCATGCGCTTCCTCAGTATCATTTGGCTCCGAGGATAGCTGAGTTGCCAATTTTCGCACCTTCGAACGGGTTAACGCTTGAACTACCCTGTCACCGAAGAGAATGCCCTTCTCTCGCAATAACATATCCGACTTGTTTGAGAACAAGTACCGATAAAATTTAGGGAGTTTTTCTGAAACTGCTGCCTCAGTTGCTAGTTTACCAAAGGGGCCCTCAATTACAACGGTTGCGACAGGCAAGCATACGCTCTGCTCTTCCACCACCTGGCGGATCCACGAGCACTGTCCTGTGTAGTCGGATGGCGACACATACGACCGGTGGACAACATCCATTGTTGCTGCCGAGTCACGCAGCACTTTGCATGGCTTTCCATTCACCACCAGGTCATGCATGTAAGGCTCCAGTAACCTCATGTTTTCTTCGCAGTCACTGACAAATGAAAACGGCATCTTTTTCTTTCGGCAGTTCGCGGCTATGTGACCAGTCTCATTACACTTGAAGCAAGCGAACGGTTTCTTAACCTCAAAAGCATTTTTCGCTTTTCCCGCGTTTTGCCCTTTTTCGCTAGGTTCACCATTGTCCTTCTTTTGAAATTTGTTAGAAGAAACACTTCTTTCCCCTTTTTCATGTCGAGAGCTCGAAAAATGTTTTACGTAACCTTTACTTGAATTTGGCTTGGAATTGTGGGCTCCATCTGCACCCAGGTTATTGCTAAAATATCGTCGCGACGCATACTCCTCCACGAGTTCAGCAGCTTTCGTCGCAGAACTTATGTCACCCCGGTCCAGTAACCAGTTTTTTTCCTGCTCTGGGAGACAATTCAAAAACTGTTCTAATAGAATTCTCTCTACTACAGCGTTCTTGTCACTGTATGACTCTGTGCTCTTAAGCCATTCTGTCAAATTCGCTCTCATTTTGTACAGAAAGTCGGGATAGCTCTCGCTTTTAGACTTTCTAGCGCCCCTAAGTCTTTGTCTAAAGGCCTCTGCGCAAAGTCTATACTTTCTTAGAAGGAAAGCCTCGACCTTCTCATAGTTGTCTGCGTCCTCCTTGCTGAGTCACGCAACAACCTCTGCTGCCTCGCAGGGCAGAACCGTGAGTAGCCTTTGGGACCAGGTGTCCTGCTCAAACGACATTTTCTCGCACATCCGTTCGAAATTTGCCAGGTACAAACTAATATCCCCTGACACCACGTATGGCTGGATGTACTTAGACATCTTGAACTCTGCCTCCCTGTTGGAAAGAGCTATCATTTCCTGGGGACTGCTACCCGACCTCTTTCCCAACTCGAGTTCTAGTTTACGCATCTCGATTTCATGCGCTTGTCTTTGTGTTTCGCGCTCTCGTTCTATGCGACGTTCCTCTCTCTCAGATTCACGTCTTTTGTTTCACGCTCTCTTTCGCGCTCACGCCTCTCTTCCTCCTCCTCCTGCTGTCTCTTTCTTTGACTGATGAGGTCCCATGCTTCACTGAGCTCCTCATCCTCAGCCCCCAAATTATTAATGACTTGTATGATTATGGGTTTTCGTGCCAAACCCTTTGTATTGATCCCCGATTCCTCACACAACAGCAACAAGTCCGGCTTCTGCAGCTCCCGTAAGTTCATGATCGTACTGAGTGCTCGCTACTTCCAAAATAACTTTCCGAAACGGCGAAACTGAGTCTTTCGGCAAAGTTAACTACCAGTTCTAAATTTTACCATCTTTTAGAACCTGGTTCACTCAAAGGAAAAGCCAAGCACTCACCCATACGTCATCCATGTCTCGAGCCAGCTGCTTCTCGTGGGCCGACTTGTCACTTGTAGCTTCGTATCCCACCGCTGATCAACAGTTGTTGTGGCTTGGGGTGCTGAGTCGTATCCCACCTCTGCCAACCAGTTGTTGTGGCTCGGGGTGCTGTGTCGTATACCACCGCTGACGACCAGTTGTTGCGGTCGAAAGGAAGGTCGCTGGAGGATACGAAAACAATACCCGGTCTCTTGTGGTGGCGTGGTGTAGCTTTGGGTTGAGGAAACGCACGCTTACAAGATGGGGATACGAAAAAACAAACAGGTTTATGGCACTATTTACAAATATTTACAGCATGAGGTTAAGAGTTCACAAACCACGAGCGTGGTGGTTAAACCGTTACATGGTTCAGAGCGACGTCCAGCACTCTGCCGCGTCGTTTTATGCCCTGTCAGGCTCCTCCTCTCTGAGTCGAACACCAATCACGCACACACAGGTGAGGGGGGGGGTAAGCATGCAAGGTCCACGGGAACACTGCACTGTGGTGGTGCCAACAGGGCTCTTCCTCGTCGTGTGTGTGCCTTTAGTCGAGAGTGCCCACGATCCTGGCCGCATACTTCAATTGGTCCGCCGATTTTGTTCGCTCAATTAGCGGGGCGATCCGCGGCAGCCGCCGTGGTCTCTCCCAGGAAGACGCCGTCCCTGTTGTCCTCTTTGTGGCGTCGCGGCGTCTTGGCGACACTACGTCTCGTCCTCCGGCCAGCAGGGACAATGCCTGGCGGGCATAGGCAGTCGGCCGGTCGGCTACTTGACTGAGGATTAAAAGAGCGCGGCTCCCCCGTCAGCTCTGGACGCTGGTTCCGAGAAAACTGGGGTTCCAGGCGTGGGAACGCTGCCCGGCTACGCTTCTCAGCGACAGCATGGCGCCTGCTGACGACGGTCATAACAACGTGTCAAGTTTTCGCGCTCTAATGAACTTTTCGGAATCACTCACTTCCGTTGCTTGCAAAGTGTTTCAACACATAATTGCAAACACATACTCGCATTTCTGGATCAGAACGTTTTGATGTACCCTTACCAACATAGCTTCAGGACGAGGGTATCAACCTTGACTCAGTTATTAAAAACAATTAATGACTTTGCGAGTGCTATAGATATAAGACAAGCGGTTGATGTGATATAAGTGAATTTTGCGAAAGCGTTTGATAAAGTATTCCATATCCAATTAATCTTCAAATTACGTCATTAAGGAATAAATGAACTGGTCATAAAATGAATTGAAGCTTATTTAACAAATCGTATGCAGGTAGTGAAACTTGATGGTCACTTATCACCAGCCTTGGCGGTACTTTCGGCAGTGCCCCAAAGCTCTGTTTTGGGACCACTATTGTTTTTCCCGTACATAAATGATATCAGGCAGAAGAGGGTGTTCATGTTAAAGTTTTCGCAGACGATTGCCCAATCTATGCCACAATTACCAAACTGGACGACCAAATCAAAACTCAGAACTCTTTGCAAAATTTCGATAACTAGTATAGGAAATGAAAAATGGTAATAAATTATTCTAAATCTACCATATATACACATAAGCAAAAATATTCTATTCCTTATCGTACAGTATTGGTGAACAATTGTTGGTAAATAGGATCCAGTTCAAGTACCTTGGGGTAACAATTACGCAAAAAAATTAACATGGAATGAGCATATAGATAACGTTTGCATGAAAGCCTATCAAAAGTTATACCTATTGAGGAAGGAGCTGCAGGATGCATCGCGCGATGTAGAACACATTGCATACACCACCTGCATTAGGACAGTAACAGAATATTCATCCGTTGTTTGGAGTCCTCATCAAGTTATTCTTAAGAACAAGCAAGAGAAATACAGAGACTAGCGGCACGGTTTATTTGTTCAATGTACTGAAAGAATGCTTTGGCCGCAAATAACACACACCAGAAGTTAAGAAACATTCAACGACAAGCACAACCGGCTTTCTTACTTTGTGTGTGTGTTATTTGCGGCCAAAACATGACAGTGAGCAAGTACCAACTAGGCCAACAGTTAGTATTGATACCGAAAGAAGGAATCAGTCACCCGGACGTTACGGAGATGCAACCTAGATCCTCTTGAAATACGTAGAAATAAAAATAGGCTGAAAGTATTGTTCTAAATATGCACGTGTCCGTCCGTCCATGCATCCATCCGTCCGTCCATTTAGTGAACACTCCAAGTACCGGAATCTGAAATCTCGAATGCCCTGTTGACAATACATGCTTTACGCGTCCGTCTATCCGTCCGTCTGGCTGCTAGTCTGTCTGTCCGTCCATCCATCTAGTGAGCACTGCCAATACCGCCATCTCTCATCTCGCATTCCTTGTGGCACATTACCGCTTTAAGCATCCGCCTCTCCATCCGCTCGTCTGCTAGTCTGTCTGTCCATCCGCCCATGCATCCGTCCATGCGTCCATCTAGTGAACACTCCAAGTACCGCCATCTCGCATCTAGCATACCCTGTGGCACATACCCGCTTTAGGGTCCCTAGAATATTATTCAAAAGACCATACCCACTTTACGCGTCCGTCTATCCGTCTGTCCGTCTGCTAGTCTGTCTGTCCATCCGTCCATGCGTCCGTCTGCGAGTATATTAAGTGAACACACTGAATACCACCATCTCACATCTGCTGTGGCACATACCCGCTTTATGCGTCCGTCTATCCGTTCGTCCGTCTGCTAATCTGTCAGTCCGTCAGTCCATGCGTCCGTCCGTGCGTCCATCTAGTGAGAAATCCAAGTACCGCCATCTCGTATACTCTGTGGCATATACACGCTTTACGCGTCCGTATATTCATCCGTCCTTCTGCTAGTCTGTCCGTCCGTCCGTCCGTCCGCGCGTCAATATAGTGAACACTCAAAGTACCGCCATCTCGCATACGCTGTGGCAAATACCCGCTCTATGCGTCCGTCTATCCGTCCGTCCGTCCGTCCGTCTGTCCGTCTCGAAGTCTGTCTGGCCATCCATGCTTTCGTCCGTGTGTCCATCTAGTGAACACTCCAACTACTGCCATCTCGCATCTCGCATACCCTGTGGCAGATAACAGCTTCACGCGTCCGTCTATGCGTCCGTCTTTCTGCTAGCATGTCTGACCATCCGTCCATGCGTCAATCTAGAGAACACTGGTAGTATTGCCATCTCGCATCTGCTGTGGCGAATACTCGTTTTACACGTCTGTCTATCCGTTCGTCCGTCTGCTAGTCTGCCTGTCCGTTCGTCCATGTGTCCATTCTTACCTCCATCTAGTGAACACTTCAAGTACCGCCATCTCGCATCTCCTATGCCCTGTCGCACATACACGCTTTTAGCGTCCGTATATATATTCCTCCGTCTGCTAGTCTGTCTAATCTTCCTTCCATCTAGTGAACACTCCCAGTACCGCCATCTCGCATCTCGCATACCCTGTGGCACATATCCGCTTTACGCGTCCGTCTATGCGTCTGTACGTCTGCTAATCTGTCTGTCTGTCCGTTCAACTTTCATCCGTGTGTCCATCTAGTGAACACTCCGGGTACCACCATCTCGCATACCCTGTGGCACATACACGATTTACGCGTCAATATATCCGTTCGTTCGTCTGCTAGTCTGTCTGGCCAACCAAGGCTTCGTCCCTGCGTCCATCTAGTGAACACTCCATGTACCGCCATCTCGCATCTCGCATACTCTGTGGCACATACCCGCTTTGCGCGTCCGTCTATGGGTACTTCCGTCTGCTAGTCTGTCTGTCAATCCGTTCATGCGTCCATCCGTGCATCAATCTAGTCAATCTAGTGAACACTCCAAATATCACCATCTCGCATTCGCTGCGGCACATACTCGCTTTACGCGTTCATCCATTCGTCCGTCCGTCTGCTAGCTTGTCCGTCCGTCCGTGCATGCGTCCGTCCGTGCGTCTATCTAGTGAACACTCCAAGTACCGCCATCTCACATCTCACATCCCCTGTGGCACATACCCGCTATACGCGTATCCGTTCGTTCGTCCGCCAGTCCGTGTGCCCGTTCGTCGATGTGTTCGTCCGTGCGTCCAGCTAGTGAATACTCCAAGTACCGCCATCTCGCATCTCGCATACCCTGTGGCACGCACCCGCTTCTTGTATCCGTCTATCCGTCCATCCGTTTTCCGGTCTGTCTGTCCGTCCTTCCCTGCGTCCATCCGTGCGTCCATCTAATGAACACTCTCAGTACCGCCATCTCGCATCTCGCATACCCTGTGGCACATACCCGCTTATCGCGTCCGTCTATGCGTCCGTCCATCTGCTAATCTGTCTGTCCGTCCGTTCAACGTCCGTATGTGCGTCCATCTAGTGAACACACCTAGTACCGCCATCTCGCATGCCCTGTGGCACATACACGCTTTATGCGTCAATATATCCGTCCGTTCGTCTGCTAGTCTGTCTCGCCATCTACGCCTTCGTCCGTGTGTCCAGCTAGTAAACACTCCAATTACCGCCATCTCGCAGACCCTGTGGCACATACCCGCCTTACGCTTCCGGCTACCCGTCCGTCCTTCTGCTGGTATGTCTGTCCATCCGTTCATGCGTCCATCCGGGCGTCCAGCTCCAATTACCGCCATCTCGCACACCATGTGGCACATACCCGCTTCATGCGTCCATCTATACGTCCATTCATCTGCTAGTCCATCTGTCCGTCTATGTGTCCCTCCGTCCGTCCTTCTAGTGAACACTCCAGGTACCGCCATATCGCATCTCGCATACCCCGAGGCAAATACCCGCGTTTTGCGCCCGTCTATCCGTCCGTCCATCTGCTAGCCTGTCGGTCCGTCCACGCGCCAATCCGTGTGTTCCTCTGGTGAACACTCCAAGTATCGCCATCTCCTATCTCGCATACCCTGTGGCACATACCCGCTTTACGCGTCCGTCTATCAGTCCGTCCGTCAGCTAGCCTGTCTGTCCATTCGGCCATGCGCCCGTCGATGCGTACATCGAGTTAACACTCCAAGTACCGCGATCTCACATACCCTGGGGCACACACCCGCTGTATGCGTCCATCTATCCGTCCGTGCTTCTGCTAGTCTATCTGTCTGCCTGTTCGTGAATGCGTCCGTCCATGCGTCCATCTACTGAACAGTCCAAGTACTGCCATCTCGCATAGACTGTGGCACACACACGCTTTACGCGATTGTCAATCCCTCTGCCCGTCTGCTAGTCTGTCCGTCTATCCATATGTCCGTCCATACGTCCATCTATTGAACAGTCCAAGTACCACCATCTCGCATGCCCTGTGGCAAATACACGTTTTACGCGTCCGTCTATAAGTGCGTCGGCCGGCTACTCTGTCTATCTGTCCGCCATCCATGCATTCGTCCGTGCGTTCATCTAGTGAACACTTCAAGTACCGCCATCTCACATCTCGTACGCCCTGTCGCACATTCACGATTTACGCGTCCGTATATCTGTCTATCCTTATGCTAGTCTGTCTGTCTGTCTGTCCGTCCGTCCGTGCGTCCGTCCATGCGCCATTTAGTGAACACTCTAAATACCGCCATCTATATTCTCGCATACCCTGTGGCACATACCCGCTTTACGCGTCCGTCTATCCGTCTGTCCGTCTGCTAGTCTGTCTGTCCATCCGTCCATGCGTTCACCCGTGCGTCCATCTAGTGAACACTCCAAGTACCGTGATCTCGCATCTCGTATGCCCTGTCGCACATACACAATTTACGCGTCCGTATATCTGTCTATCCTTCTGCTAGTCTGTCTCTCCGTCCGTCCGTGCGTCCGTCCATGCGTTGGTTTAGTGAACACACTAAATACCGCCATCTCGCGTCTCGCATCCCCTGCGGCAAATACCCGCTTTACGCTTCCTTCTATCCGTCCATCTGCCTGCTAGTCTGCCCATCCATTGCATGCGTCCGTCCATGCGTCCACCCAGTGAAAACTCCAATTACCGCCATCTCGGATCTCGCATACCCTGTGGCACATCCCCGCTTTACGCATCCGTCTATCCGTCCGTCCGTCTGCTAGTTTGTCTGTCCGTCGGTCCATGCATGCGTCTATGTGTCCGTCTAGTGAACACTCCAAGTACTGCCATCTCGCAACTCGCATCCTATAGGGCACATACCCCCTGTATGCGTCTATCTATCCGTACGTCCGTCTGCTAATCCGTCTATCCGTGCGTCCGTGCGTCCATCTAGAGAACACTCCATGTACCGCCATATCGCATCTCGCATACCCTGTGGCACATACCCACTTTACGCGCCCATCTATCCGCACTTGCGTCTGCTAGTCTGTCTGGCTATCAACGCATTCATCCGTGCGTCCATTTAGTGAACACTCCCCCCGCAGGGGTGCCTGCGCAAGTAGGCGTTTGGTGTGTAGCGACACCATGGACCCGAGCTAACGGGGGAGTTTCTACTCCCTCCCACGCCTAGCCGTGCGTGGCTTTCCGTGTCCTGGGAATAAGGGATCCTGGGGGTTGAGTCGACGCTGGGTGATTGGACCTTTAAGGCCCCCGGCAGAGGCAACACACCCCTTTGGCCCCGGCTTCACGTAGACGGCACCCCTGGGCTGACCCACCCAGGGGAAATCGGCAGTCGCCTTTTCCTATCTCTCTCTCCCTACATCTTCGTTTTTATCTCTTACTGTTTGTCTGTCCTGTCTTCTACTCTCTTCCGTTTACTTCCAAACTTCCTGGCGGCTAGGGTTAACCCTGTGCAAATAGCCTACCTTGGTCTGGGCGCATTGGGTTACAGTGGCGTTGTACGGCTGGGGTCTACAGGTTTCAGCATCCGCAAACTTGTAGCATCCCCTCGTTGGGCTCCGTGGTGGGTGGCCGCCAACGCTGCTGAACAAAAATAAGACAGGCATGCACAGAGCATTCCCCTTATTGTCTGATCGCACAGGCTTAAAGCGGGTACGCACCGATGATATTAACTTTTTAACCAGCCTAAAGAAACATATCCTCACTCTCATGTTATCCACTGTGAAAAAACTGAAAAGCAAGCCAGAACCGTCTCTCCTTTCCTGGTTTCTAGATGTCTTACCGAAACTCTTGGCACAGGATACAAGGTAACCAAAATGGCTAGTGGAGACCTTCTCCTCGAAATCCGTGACAAAGAACACTTTGAAAAGCTAGACCGTCTTTCAGATTTCGGTGGCATACCAATAACCATAACACCACATAGATCAATGAACACATCTCGCGGAGTGGTATCTGACATGGACTTACTTGACTTGACTGAAACTGAACTTTTGGAGGGGTGGAAGAGCCAAAATGTCACTAATGTACAGAGAATCATCATTAGAAGAGATAATAAGGAAACACCGACGAAACACTTAATACTCACATTTGCATCCAGTAAACTACCGGAATATATTCAAACAGGGTACACAAAGACATCTATCAGGCCGTACATACCAAACCCTCGTCGTTGCTTCCAATGCCAGAGGTATGGCCATGGCTCTAAAACCTGTCGTGGTCGCCAGACTTGTGCACAATGTGGAGTCCTAGGCCACGTGTTTGAGAACTGCAAACAACCGCCACACTGTGTAAACTGCGAAGGAAACCATGCCGCATATTCACGCTCCTGCACATACTGGAAGAAAGAAAAAGAAATAATTACGTTGAAGGTGAAGGAGAACATTACATTTAAAGAAGCACGGCGAAGAGTCGCTCCATTCTATGGACCTTCATACGCTGATGCGGCGCGTCAGGGGGCACCGCCGCACCAGCCCTCGCCACTCCTTCGGCCCGCGCATACCGAGCCGGTGGTTGTGGCACCTGCCCCCAAGGCGCCTGTAGCCCAGGCTACACCACCTACTCCCAAACAGAGACCGGCGGCTCCAGAGTCCTCGGGTCTCAATGCCTCACCTCACCAGGCGAGGCCCGAAACTTGAACTAACAGTCCGCACGTGCGGGCATCCAGTGCCTCCGAGGAGGCAACGGATACGTCGGCACCCTTGGTGCCGAAAGAGCGGCGTAGCTCCCTGGAGCGCGTCAAGAAAACAAAAAAAGCAAATAACAGGGCCTGGTGATGGCCCTGTTAAGTGAACTCAAGTTCCCTGTCTAAACAGCCACTCGCTTTTCGTACACACAACACTATTTCATATTCACCATGAACACTCAAATTATACAATGGAACATCAGGGGCCTTCTCATAAACCTTGACGACATCCAAGAACTCTTACATGAACACTCACCAAAAGTGCTGTGTGTACAAGAAACACACCTTAATTTAAAACACACAAATTTTCTTCGTAAATACGTTATTTTTCGAAAAGACCGCGTTGATGCCATGACATCATCCGGAGGTGTTGCGATCATAGTGAATCAAAGAATAGCATGCACACACTTACAGCTCCAAACATCCCTAGAGGCAGTGGCTGTTCGAGCGGTTCTTTTTGATAAACTGATCACAATCTGCACTATTTACATTCCTCCTAGCTATCAGCTGCAAAAACTCGATTTACACTCTCTAATTGATGAACTTCCGGAGCCTTATGTTCTCCTTGGAGACTTCAATGCGCATAGCAGGCTATAGATGACGCGCGAGGTCGACTGATCAAAAAGTTCTTTATCTCGTCGAGCGCGTGTCTCCTAAATAGAAAAGAACCAACCTATTATAACCTCGCTAATAACACCTACTCCTCCATAGACCTGAGCATAGTATCCCCATCTCTTGTGCCTCTACTCCAGTGGAATGTCGTTAGTAATCTGTACAGAAGTGACCACTTCCCCGTAGTTTTGAGCACAACGACAGTAACTGAGTGTCCACCACGTGTTCCCAAGTGGCTCATAAACAGAGCCGACTGGGAACAGTTTTATACTATCGCTTGTGTAGGTTGGAATGACATCTGTACTTTGAACACTGATGTTGCTGTGAACTACTTCACAGCGATTTTGATTGATGCTGCAACAAAATGTGTCCCACAAACAAATGGACACTCTGGAAAACGACGTGTGCCATGGTGGAACTCTGAATGCCGCAACGCGAGCAAACAGCAAAACAGAGCTTGGAGGCTGCTTCGGAACTCACCGACAGCCGAAAATCTTGAAACCTTCAAGAAAATAAATTCTCAAGGCAGGAGAACGCGTGGGCAGGCCAGAAGAGAAAGCTGGCAGAAGTTTTTATCAGGGGTTAATTCATACACACAGGAGGCTAAAGTCTCGAACATGGTCGGTAGGATAGCAGGAAAACAAGTTCACACACTTCCCCTCGTAAACACTCAGGGTAATACCTTGGAAGATCAGGCAAACTTCCTCGGTGCACACTTCGAACAGGTATCCAGCTCGTCCCACTATACTGACACTTCCAAAAGATACAGAACAAGAATAGAAAAGCAGAAACTCGAACACAAATCCACTAGATACGAGGCATATAACCAAGCTTTCAGTCTAGCTGAGCTCCGAACATCTCTAAACTCCTGCAGTACTTCTGCCGCAGGTTCTGACCGTGTGATGTATGAAATGTTAAAAAACCTACCAAACAAAACCCGAAAAACTTTACTTTGTTTGTACAATGTTATTTGGTCTTCTGGCACTATTCCTACCTCCTGGAAAGAGGCTATTGTTATTCCCATTTTGAAAGAGGGCAAGGACCCTTCTTTATCTTCGAGTTATAGGCCTATTGCACTTACAAGCTGCTTGTGTAAAGTCTTCGAAAAAATGATAAACTGCCGACTTGTACACTTATTGAAACAAACAATTTGCTCGACCCATTTCAGTGCGGGTTTCAAGAGAGTAGATCCACGACAGACCATTTTGTTCGTATCGAGGCACAGATCAGAGACGCCTTCGTCCATAAACAATATTTTCTCTCTGTGTTCCTCGATATCAAAAAGGCTTATGATTCAACATGGCGTTTTGGAATTCTAAGAGACCTATCCCACCTTGGCGTGCGCGGAAGCATGTTTCACATAATCAAAAGTTACCTGTCAAACCGGACATTCCGTGTCCGAGTGGGCACGGTTCATTCCCAAACATTTGTCCAGGAAACAGGCGTGCCACAAGGTGGTGTACTTAGCTGCACACTTTTTCTCATAAAAATGAATTCCTTGCGCTTGACCATCCCTCGCAATATGTTCTATTGTACATATGTCGATGACGTCCAGCTTGGCTTTAGGTCTTGCAATCTGGCAATGTATGAGCGGCAGGTTCAGTTAGGTTTAAACAAGCTCTCTAAATGGGCAGAGGAAAACGGATTCCGACTGAACCCACAAAAAAGCACGTGTGTCCTGTTCTCCAGAAAGAGAGGTATGCACTCAGAACCCGACATTGAACTGAACGGTCAACGTCTGTCTGTTAATACGGAGCATAAATTCTTAGGATTAATCTTGGACAACAAGTTGACCTTCGTACCGCACATCAAGTATCTAAACACAAAATGTTTAAAAGCCATGAATGTTTTAAAAGTGTTGTCACGTACTAGGTAAGGTAGTGACAGGCAATGTCTCATGAACCTATATAGAAGCCTCATTCGCACCCGCTTAGATTATGGGGCCGTTGTTTATCAGTCTGCGACTCAAAGTGCTTTGAAGATGCTGGACCCCGTGCACCATTTGGGCATCCGCCTTTCTACGGGTGCTTTTCGCACCAGCCCCGTAGAAAGCCTTTATGTTGAGTCAATTGAGTGGTCGCTTCATCTGCAGAGAACTTACATGTCCTTTGTTTAGTTCCTTAAGGTGAAAGCAGACAAGAAGCACCCCTCATACTCTACTATTAATGATTTGTCGAGCTCAATTTCGTTTCAAAACAGGCCTTCGATGAGGCAGCCCTTCTCAATTCGCCAGAAGAGTCTAGCTGAGGAAACTGGAGTCTCACTAGAACACAGTTCAATGGCTCCTGTAGCATATCCCCCACCGTGGCAATAGCAGACTATAAACGGCGATGTGTCTTTTTTAGAAGTTACAAAACATGCGCATATTTCCCATATCCGAACATACTTCCTGGAACTTCAACTCAAATACACACGTCTTGAGTTCTTTACAGATGCCTCTAAGTCTAACTCTTCTGTGTCCTACGCTGCTGTCGGTCCATCCTTTTCGGATGCTGGCGCTATACATCCAGGCACAGGTATCTTCACAGCAGAAGCCTATGCGATACTTGTGGCGGCTAAACACATCAAGTAATTACAAATACAAAAAGCAGTAATTTATACAGACTCCCTCAGTGTAGTAACGGCTCTGCACACTCTTAAAAAACACAAAACCCAGTCCTTGTTTCACTTTACTCCATTTTTGCACACTCCACACACTCAAACAAGATGTTGTAGTGTGCTGGATGCCAGGGCACCGTGAGATTCAAGGCAACGTGAGGGCGGATCAACTCGCTGCATCCGTCCACAAAAGCACTGCCCCTACACCTATATCAATCCCGGCCCTTGATCTTAAGCCATCTCTCAAACGAAACCTCAGAGTATACTGGCAGAGCAAGTGGGATACACACACACAAAACAAACTACACGTTATTAAGCCACACCTTGGTCATTGGCTGCCCGTATCGAAATCGCGTCATACAGAGGTAACACTAACGAGACTCAGGAGAGGACACACATACACGACACACACACACCTTTTGTCCGGTGGCGATCCACCATTGTGTGACAGATGTGGTGAAGCATTAATAGTCCTTCACATTTTAATACAGTGCAAACAATTGGACACTGTAAGAAAACAACACTTTCCATTACCCTACCGACAACATATACCTTTACACCCTGCAATGTTCGTCGGTAGGGAACCGCTGTTTAGTCACAAATCATTGTTAGCGTTTTTTAAAGAAATTCATAGTTTTCATATCATATACCTGGGCATCCCGTAGCATGACCTCTCCAGAGAGGTTTTTGCTGTGGTGGTTACACAAGAAAGCACTTGCCTCACGGCCCTTGGACGCAAGGGTATGAACGAGTGAGGCACTTGTGCTAATGCCATACATATCCACCATCGTCTTTTATTATCACCAACTTTTGTCATCTATTAACACTACACACACCTTTCACGGCATGGTCATGATTTTATTACTTGTATGTTTTTACCCGCCTTACCGCGAGGAATTTTATGGCCCTTATACAGCTGCTTATCACAATCATTGTCCATAATTTTAGTAAAATGAACTGGCGCTCTCTGGCCGTGAAATGGCCCTTGCGCCATAAAACATCAAACATCATCATCATCATCAGTGAACACTCCAAGTACCGTGATCTTGCATCTCATATACCCTGTGGCACATGCCCGTTTTACGTGTCCGTCTATCTGTCCGTCCATCTGCTAGTCTGTCTTTCTGTCCGTCTACGCGTCCGTTCATGCGTCAATCTAGTAAACCCTCCAAGTACTGCCATCTCGCATCTCATATACCCTGTGGCACATACCCGCTTTACGCATCCGTCTATCTGTCCGTCCGTCTGCTAGACTGTCTGTCCTCCTGTCCGTGCGTCAATATAGTGAACAGTCCAAGTATCACCATCTCGCATACGCTGTGCCAAATATCCACTTTATGCGTCTGTCTATTCGTCCATCCTTCTGCTTATATGTCTGTCCGTGCGGCCGTCTAGTACACTTCATGTACCGCCATCTCGCATCTCGCATACATTGTGGCACATAACCTCTTTACGCGTCCATCTATCCGTCCATCCGTCTGCTGGTCAGTCTGTCCGTCCACTCATGCGTCCGTCCGTGCGTCCATATAGGGTACAATCTTAGTACCGCCATCTCTCGCATACCCTGTGGCACATACATGCTTTACGCGTCCATATATCCGTCCGTTGTTCTGCTGGTTTGTGTGTCCTTCTGTCCGTGCGTAGATATAATGAACAGTCCAAGTACCATCATCTCGCATACGCTGTGGCAAATATCCACTTTATGCTTCTGTCTATCCGTCCATCCTTCTGCTTATATGTCTGTCCGTGCGCCCATCTAGTGAACACTCTACGTACCGCCATCTCGCAACTCGCATGCATTGTGGCACATAACCTCTTTACGTGTCCATCTATCCGTCCGTCCGTCTGCTAGTCAGTCTGTCCGTCCATACATGCGTCCGTCCGTGCGTTCATCTAGGGTACACTATAAGTACCGCCATCTCGCATACCCTGTGGCACACACTCGCTTTACGCGGCCGTCTATCTGTCCGTCCGTCCGTCTCCAAGTCTGTCTGGCCGTCCATGCTGTCGTCCGTGTGTCCATCTAGTGAACACCCCAACTACCGCCATCTAATCTCGCATACCCTGTGGCAGATAACAGCTTCACGCGTCCGTCTATGCGTCCGTCCTTCTGCTAATCTGTCTGACCACCCGTCCATGCGTCAACCTAGAGAATACTCCTAGTATTGCCATCTCGCATCTGCTGGGGCGAATACCCGTTTTACACGCCTGTCTATCCGTTCGTCCGTCTGCTAGTCTGCCTGTGAGTTCGTATATGTGTCCGTCCTTACCTCCATCTAGTGAACACTTCAAGTACCGCCATCTCGCATCTCCTATGTCCTGTCGCACATGCACGCTTTACGCGTCTGTATATATGTTCTTCCGTCTGCTAGTGTGTCTAATCTTCCGTCCATCTACTGAACACTTCCCATACCGCCATCTCGCATCTCGCATACCCTATGGCACAAACCTGCTGTACGCGTCCGTCTATGCGTCTGTACGTTTGCTAATCTGTCTGTCCGTCTGTTCAACGTCTGTCCGTGCGTCCATCTAGTGAACACTCCGAGTACCGCCATCTGGCATACCCTGTGGCACATACACAATTTACGTGTCAATATATCCGTTCGTTCGTCAGCTAGTCTGTCTGGCCTTCCATGGCTTCGTCCGTGCGTCCATCTAGTGAACACTCTATGTACCGCCATCTCGCATTTGACGTACCCTGCGGCACATACCCGCTTTACGCGTCCGTCTATCCGTACGTCCGTCTGCTAGTCTGTCTCTCAATCCGTTCATGCGTCCGTCCGTGCATCAATCTAGTCAATCTAGTGAGCACTCCGAATATCGCCATCTTGCATCCGCTGCTGCACATACCCGCTTTACGCGTCCATTCATTCGTACATCCGTCTGCTAGTCTGTCTGTCCATCCGTGCATGCGTCCGTCCATGTGTCCATCTAGTTAACACTCCACGTACCGCAATCTCTCATCCGCTGTGGCACATACCCGCTTTACGCGTCTGTCTATTCGTCCGTTCGTCTGCTACTCTGTCTGTCCGTCCGTCCATGCGTCTGTTCATGCGTCCAATTATTTAACATTTCACGTACCGCCATCTCGCATCCGCTGTGGCACATACCCGCTTTACGCGTCTGTCTATTCGTCCGTCCGTCTGCTACTCTGTCTGTCCGTCCGTCCATGCGTCTGTTCGTGCGTCCATTTAGTTAACACTTCACGTACCGCCATCTCGCATCCGCTGTGGCACATACCAGCTTCACGCGTCTGTCTATCCGTTCGTTCGTCTGCCAGTCCGTGTGCCCGTTCGTCGATGTGTTCGTCCGTGCGTCAGTCTAGTGAACACTCTTAGTACCGCCATCTCGCATCTCGCATACCTTGCGGCACATAGCCTGTTTTTTTCTGTTCTGTTTTAATGGTTTGCTGTGGAGAGGTCGTGGTGCCTATTGCCTTGGCTACTCCATATCACAAAGTTGTGCAGCGAAAAATAAAATAATAATACAGAACGGTACCCAAAAATAACAAAACGAAAAAAAAACACATAATAGCACACTGAAACCAGTTCAAATAACATGTCAATACACAGTTTTCTTCATGCAGTTCACATAGTCATAAACTACTTACACACACACCTTACTAATCTAATGTCAGTACATACATGACCACATTTTACATAATACACATCTCCTGCTCTCAGTTATAGGCGCTTGTACAGTCCGGTCTCCACTAAAAAGTCTGTCAGGAAGATTATGGCCGTTTTCTGGAGGTGCATCTCAGGCCATGGTCCAAGTAGTTTCTTTATTGTGAGGGGCCGTCTGTCTAAACTTGCTAATTTGTTCTTTAATTTTTCTCTTTCATTCGCGTATTTAACGCACTCAAAAAGAATATGGCGAACATTTTTTTCTGCATGACCGCAATGGCATGCCAGTGAGTTGGATCGATGTATCTTGTGCAGGAAGCTGCTTGCGTATGCTACTTCCAATCTAAGTCGGTGGATCAATGTCTCTAGGTGTCGTGGGAGGTCTGTCGCCATGGAAAATTTTCTGTGTAGATCAACTTCATAAAGTACCGTTTCCTTTAATTTAGGGCTCTCAAACCACTTCTCCATCGAACAATGGTTAGCTTTTTGCGATATAATATGTCGAATATCCGCCCCAGACATAGGAATTGTGCAATCCCGTCCTTCTTTCAATGCTTTCTTCGCGAGACCATCAGCTTCTTCATTTCCCTTTATTCCAATGTGGCTGGGTATCCATTGGAATACGAAGTTGTGACCCTGCGATGAGGCATATTCCACAGTTTCTGCGAAACATTGTGCTATTTCACCATTTTTGTAAGGTGGTCTCACATTTCTGATTTGCTGAAGAGCAGGTTTGCTATCAGTGCATATCACTCATTTTCTTGGCTCGGGATTCTTGCAGATAAGCTTAACTGCTTCAATGATAGCCACCAATTCTGCTGTCGTCGATGAAGATTTGTGCGATAATTTGTACATCATCTTTTTCTGAATTTTGGGTATAAAAACCACACAGGCTGACGCTTCTTCTGTGCATGATCCGTCTGTATATATCTTCGTTTTTTCATTATGCATTACATGAAGCTGATGAAGTACCAACTGTGCTGCTACTAGAGCCGCCATGTCTGCTTTCTTCTCTATGCCGTCTATTTCACTGATAACGTTGAGAAGTGGCAGCGTCCAAGGTGGCTTTGAAGGTTTCCATTGTTTAAATTCTGGTACTACTGCTTGAAATGATGATATAGTATCTTGTAGTCTCGTTGCTGTCCTTTGTGTTAGTGCACCAGATAAAAATTGACTTTCATGTTGCGTGAAAATTCTAAATAAATTTCGAGATGTTTCTTTAGTTCGGAGTACTGCCAAAGGTGGCTCTCGAGCCTCCGCATACACTAAAGCACTGGAAGTGGACCGTGGTAAACCCCGACATACCCTCAAGCTTCCTTGCCAATAACAAGTGAAGTCTCCTTTCGGTGGAGGCTGCGAGTCCGTGCAGCACAGGCAGTGAGTAAGTTACGATGGGGCGTACCCAGGCAACATGTAGGGCTAATAACGACTCTGTAGTACCACCCCATTTGGCCCCGCAGAGATGCCAGAGGATTCGAATAGCCTGATTGACTTTTTGTTCCAAGGACTGGACATGAGGCGACCAGGTTAGTCTCTGGTTTAAAATTACTCCCAAGAATTTATGAGTTTTAACCATTTGAATAGGGTGATTTTGCAGAATAATCTGGAAATTTCCACGTCTTTTTAACGCAAACGGAAGTATGGCTGTTTAAGCCAGACTCAGTGCCATACGTCTTTTTTTTACAAAATGGTCTACATAATCCAATCCTTTTTGTAGAGTTTGTTGTACATCAAAAAATGATGAACCAGACGTCCATATACTTATTTCATCAGGATATACTGAACATCTGATGTTAGGTGGAAGATTATACGGGAGCTGCGTCAAGACTGCATTAAAGAGAGTAGGAATTAGTACGCTGCCCTGATTGATTGATTAGTGCGGTTTAACGTCCCCAAACCACCCTATGATTACGAGCGACGCCGTAGTGGAAGGCTCCGGAAATTTCGACTACCTGGGGTTCTTTAACGTGCGCCCAAATCTGAGCACACGGGGCTACAACATTTCCGCCTCCATTGGAAATGCAGCCGCCGCAGCGGGGAATCGAACCCGCGACCGGCGGGTCAGCAGCCGAGTACCTTTACTACGCTGCCCTGTGGCACTCCTTGGTTGACGACATGTTCTGATGTTGGGCCCTCCTGCGTAAATACAAAAATTTTCCGGTGCTTTAGAAAGTCAGCGATCCAACGCAGTATCTTGCTCTTAAATCCCTGTAACGCCAGGTCTTCCAGAACGTGAACGTGACTCACTGTGTCGTATGTTCGGTGGACATCAAGGAATACAGCGACAGTGATGTTTCCTTGCATTCGTTGGTTTTCCACATCTGTGACCAAATCTAGAATGCAGTCCATTGTGCATCTACTTCTTCTGAAGCCGGCTATGTTGTCTGGTAGTAGTTTTTTTATGTCTTGCCACCATAAAATTTGTTCATTGATCATTTTTTCCATCACTTTTGAAAAAAAAACTTGTCAAACTAACCAGCCTAAACGAGTCCAACTGCTTAGGGCTCTTCCCTGGCTTTAGCAACGGTAATACTTTTGATATCTTCCAACTTTCCGGAACTTTTTCTTCCTGCCAAAGTTTATTATAGATGTCCAACAGTTGTAATTTTCCTTTTTTGGCACAAATTAGCAAGAGCAGCGTATGTAACTCTATCTGTTCCTGGTGAATTTGTTCGTTTTACTGAAGACAGCGCATATTGGAGCTCCTCTGGTGTGAAGCTGGCATCCAGATCTGATGAACTGATCGCAGAGAACTTTGTTACCACCGCCAAAGCTGATTCTGCTGAGGGTTTATATTCGCTAGTTTGGGCGGTCTCTCCATTTCTCAGTATAAGATCGCAAAATTCTTCGGCAATCACACGTTCGCTAACTCCTCGAGACAGTGCCTGTAGTAGTCTCGAGTGGACTACTGGCTGTCGGAGGGCGCGTACCACGATCCATAGTTGAGGCGCCGAGGTAAATGAAGAAAGTGAGGCACATAAGTCTTGCCAACTTTTGGTTGAAAGCTTCTGCAGTTGGTTACGCGTTGCAAAATGTACTTTCTGTGCAACCTTGAAATCTTCTAAATTACCCGACCTGCGATATCTTCTTTCAGATTGGCGTCGTATTGCCCGAAGTCTCTCATACTCAGCGTCAACACCCGAATACCCATCTGGAATGGGTACTTCACGTGTTGCGTTTGTTAGAAAATTTTTTATCTTCGATGCATACGTTTCTGCGTCAGAACAGGGTTCAAGATTTTGTCTGTGTAGTTCTCGAAAGATTGTCAAATTTGTAATTCTTGTTGTGCGGTTATTTCTCGTTTTCTTCAACTTTGGGTGATATATGAATACTGGCAAGTGGTCACTTCCTCTTGTGTCAGTGTCTGCAGTCCAGTCTGCTCCAGCCGCTAATTCAGAGGAGCACACAGTAATGTCTAGTACGCTACCCCGCCGCGGTGGTCTAGTGGCTAAGGTACTCGGCTGCTGACCCGCAGGGCGCGGGTTCGATTCCCGGCTGCGGCGGCTGCATTTCCGATGGAGGCAGAAATGTTGTAGGCCCGTGTACTCAGATTTGGGTGCACGTTAAAGAACCCCAGGTGGTCAAAATTTCCGGAGCCCTCCACTACGGCGTCTCTCATAATCAAATGGTGGTTTTGGGACGTTAAACTCCACAAATCAATCAAATCATGCCTAGTACGCTGCAGTATTTATGCCCCCGTAGAAACGTCGGAGAACCATCATTTAGTATAGTGTAACCATAATCTTTGCATATTTTTATTATAGCAGATCCCCTTACACTAGAACGCTCACTACCCCACAATTCATGGTGCGCGTTAAAATCACCACATATAATTATGGGATCATGGTCAGATCTACACACTGCAGCCAACTCTGCCTATGAAACGTTTGCTTGAGGGTGCACGTAAACACTAAATACAGTTACAGTAACGTTACCAAACTTCACCTTGCATCTAACAAACTCCGGCGCATCTGTTTTTTAAGTAGCCACAAGTGTCAACGGAATATCGCGTCTCACACGCAACATCACTCTGCTTTTTGCAGCAGGACGTTCTGCTTGGTACACCACATAATTGGACAAGCGAAAGTTAGTGGATACTCTTGTTTCGGAAATACACAAAATCAGATACCCGTGCTGAACGACGAATTTCCAAAAATCTCCACTCTTATTCTGCAAACCGTTGCAGTTCCACTGGAATATTGCACTTCTTTTGTACCAGTTAGATAGTCCGGTAGTCTTGATTAATACAAGAGAAGATGCTCAACATCTAGCAGCAATTTCACTTCTGGTAAAGAACCTGCTTGTGGCAGGAATCGTAGAATTGCTTTGAGAGCCATAAATTATTGGCAAAATGACTTGCTCGTTTCCGGCTGTCTGTGCCGAGATCGCATTTCTTGAAGAATGTTTCCTCAGCAAGCTGCTGTGACCCTTCTCTTTGGTAGTCAGTGGCTCCTTGGCTGTGTCTGGCCCGGCAGAAAGTTCTACTTCAGCATGTTCTTTGGCCCGGACTTCTTTGCCAACACGATGTTTTGGTGCTGAGTGCTTCAATACTTCCGAGTAGGAGTCGTGGCGCCACTGTTTTGCATTTTTTTGTGCCGCAGGAACATCTTCGACTATATCCGCATTGGGTGCTGGACCTCTTTGTATCCTATGGTAGCCTTTTACAAATCTCTCTCTTTGTGCTGCTGATGCCAAACGGTTTTCGAGAGCAGCCTGAGGACGACGCCGGATGTGGTCCAGCACAGTTGGCACAACTAGGTTGACGCTTCGAGGTGCAATCTTTGTAATCATGTGCGCCCGCAAATACCTTGCATCTCTTGGTTCCCCTGCAAGTCTTAGCCTTATGCCCATAGCTCATCCAGTTGTAACACCTTACAGCCGGCTCAATGTATTCCTCGACAGTGTGAACCGTAAAGCCGAGAGCAACTCTTTTTTGCAATGGCATGTCATGTCTCAACTGGAGTATTACATTACTTATGGGCTGCATTGTGGCACTTCCATCTTCATTTCTTACCCATCTCTTTTGTCGTGTGACTGAGATTACTCCAGCATCTTTAAAATATTCCTTTAGCACATACCCGCTTAACGCGTCCGTCTATGCGTTCGTTCGTCTGATAATCTGTCTGTCCGTCCGTTCAACGTCCGTCCGTGCGTCCCTCTAGTGAACACACCGAGTACCGCCATCTCGCCTACCCTGTGGCACATACACGCTTTGCGCTTCAATATATCCATCCGTTCGTCTGCTAGTCTGTCTGGCCATCCCGTCACCCCCGGAAGCTTTTCAGGCCTGCGCGTCACGTGACGTGACGTCGACGACGTCACATCGCGCCGGCCGGCCGGCCGCCCTTCGCTGGGTGGCTGCGCCAGCCGCGAGCGCTTGCCGCGAGCGCCCTTCACGCCTACCGACTCGGGCGAGGTGCCTTGACACCATGTACGCACGATTTATCAAGGTATCGATTGATTGTATAGTTTAACGCGCCGACGCAACGCAGGCGATGAAGCGCACCGTAGGGGAGGGCTCAGGATCAAGTTTGACTACCTGGGAATCTTTATTGTGTGCCGAAATCTCGTACACACGGGCGTTTTTGCTTTTCGTCTCCATCAAAAATGCGGCCGCCGCAGCCGGGTATCGAAACCGCGCCCTAGTGCTCAGCAGCGCTACGCCTTAGCCACTGAGCCACCGCGGTTGGGGAACTTATGAAGGTATCAAGAAATAATGAATATCGTGAATGGAATAATGCATATTTATTTATCACAGCCAGACGCCGTCTGTACAAATATCACAGTGCGCATTGTTCTCGGTCCAGGCAGACGACAGGCAACACAAGATGCTGCCCTTAATGCTGAAAATATGCCAAAAGTACAAAACACAATATCTTGCCACATAAAACTCAAAACAAAACAGATTGTAACAGCAAAAACATCCCCGAGCTTTGGAACAGAAAAAGCACACTTTCATTTAAATTGTAGGTTAGAGGAAAACATACCATTCGTTTATCATAGTAGCAGTAGCAACACAAGGTATCAGGTTCCAACACTTGCCAAAAAATACAATACATAAGAACACTGGTGACTAAATTGTGGTCCACAGCATGATAAATGACAGAAAGAGAAGTAATTGTACTGCCACAGGTAGGTGCATGTCCTAGGGAAAAAATCAAAAAAAATCTAAGAAAAAACAAATCACAGTGCACAACATGTCTGTACACAGAGTGCACAAGGAAAGTGTACACAGCTTAGGTACCAAAACGGACTGTACAACTGCTACAGTAGACACCGAGGCAGTTCGAGTTAAAAAAAAAGAAAAAAGTACAGCACTTTTAAAAGCTAACAACTTGTAAAGAGATACAAAACTGGAAACAAGGCTCATTTTACATAAGGCAGAAGTATACCAAGGAAATCAAGTCATGACATGCAATCAAATACGCTCTGTGCAGTTTCACAAGAATAAATGTGAAGAGAAAGACGCGACGCTTGGAAAATTACTTTCCAAGAAAAATTCGGGCCTTTCTATTTTTCGCCTTCTGATCTTTTTCAATGCGTAAAAGAGCGTTCCTTTGCTTGCACAAGTTGTTGAGCATTATATTTGCTGCACAGTTTGCAACCAATGTGATGAGGAGCTCGTAGGTGTGCCCGTTTTTACACGTATCTATGTCCTCAAGCCTTGGCAGAGAGTCCAGTGTAAGTTGCCGAACGACATTCTTTTGGTTCGGCCCATGGAGAAACTGGGTAGAGGTACTTTCCGTCATGAGCTTTCTAACTACAACCTCCGTGTACATAACTACTGTGATTACAAGAGCAGAAGGAAATTTGAGGCCACCCCGATCCAGTTGTGCGATTAAAGAATGGGTGTCCTCTCCTGTTTCGGCCGTATTTCGGGTAACGACCAACTGCCTCTGGCAGCTTTCACACTTGAGAACTTTCATTGCAGCGTGTGCACAATACCCACCAACATAACCAATCACCGGCATTTGTGCTCTGAGCTCATCAAGGTCAGCATCGCTAACATGAACACTAAAAGAAGTGCCCGCATCCCTGACACTGTCCGTCTCTTCGATGCCTCTGAGATCATCGTTGCTCATCCTTGGAAGCGCATTTTGAAGGCGAATCCTTCCCTCGGTTTCGCAAAGCTGGCGAACAGATATGTGATACTGCCCACCAGCCATCTGCCTGTACTGTCCAAAGCGACTCTCGAGGGTATCCGTCTGGACTTTCCCTAGCAGAATAGTGAAGCTCACTAACGCAGTACTTCACCAATGCCAAAAGGGATTGAGCAGAGAGCCTCAAGGCACTCAATGTCTCCTGGGTAAGTACTCCGGTGTCGTGCCTATAAAATTCCCACACATCAAACCATGTGATAAAAGCGCTTAGAAAGCTTGCCTTTGGGTCATCTGTGTGGTTTGACATGCGCTCTTCGTAAACATTACGGTGATGGAAGCCCTTACTAGGTGCCTTTACATTGACAATGCTCCACCAACGAAGAATTATTTTGATGAACTCGGCGGTTGCTGTAGCATGTTGAAAATCAGTATGACCCTTGCGAGCGGCCAGGGCTTCGGCTACGTGCGGATTAAAAACCTGCAGTACGAGTTTGACGTCCTGTCGTTCAAAGCTGCTTGGATTTAGAGCTTTTGACGTCAAGCCATACCCAGATTTCAGAAGCAGGGGTGACTCCTCTTTATGCAAATCTCTCAAATGCTTAAATGAAGCAGTCATCTTGCATTCGGGATGAACTTCATTGTTCGAAAGCTCGAAGCGTGGGTAGAAAAAGCAAGTTCCAGCATTTTTCTGGTTGAGCCAGTTATTTCTTATGCATTTAAATAGATGCACAGCATCCACCACGTAAAATAACGGCCGATCTGGGTCTGCCGGATGCGGGTAAACAGGGCTAAGCTTTGGTTCTGGCAGAAACATCTTCATTGCCTTCCTGTTCAGCGAGTTATTGTCACAGACAACGGCTATGACCCTGTATCCAATTTCTTCTAAGCCCAAGATCACCTTCTTCAGCATGCAATGAATATCTTCACCCTGTAAGGCTTTTACCGGAAGAATGTGCGCCACCTCCTTGAATGCGCTCAGCAAACTTTGTATCATAAACACGTGCACCGATGTGGCCGCTTCGTTGGAGTTGACTGCTGCACCACATATGTTCCCACCTTTGTAATCTAAACAAGGTTTGATATAAATCTCGTCAAGCATCAGCGTCACAGTGTGTTCATGTGCCTGCAGATGTTTGAATCTCTGAGACACATACTGAAGGAAAGTGTCGTCAGAAGAATCAACTTGTGGGCACATTTGAATAGACGAGCACACATTTCTAATAGTGCTTGGGTGGGGCAAAGTTAGTGCACCTGTGCTTCTCAGGAACTTGTAGGCATGTGGTGATATTGTACGCAAGATGCATGCAAAGACCATCACCTGTGCGCTATACTGAATGCGCTTTGCAGAAAGGAGTAGTAGCTGCTCCTTCATAAAGTTCACCGTCTCTTTCTTGCCTTCATCAATGCTGGCTTCCAATTTGTCCAGAAGGGAATGTATTGCTTGAGCCAGGTGGCGATAAGTGCAGCGCTCCTCAGACAGCATCGACAGGTTGTTCAAAATTTCCAACAAGGAACTTACTTTTTGAATTGAGTCTGGTACAACAGCGCTACCAAGGTTCTTGATTGGTGAACCTTGATAGCAGGCAAAGACTTCAAGGTTTGCAAACACGGTCAATGACGCATTCAAACAAGGTTCACGATAGTTGATAATGTTCAAAAACATGGAGCACTCTTCTTTATGAATCACAGTCCACTTCGGAAACACTGACACCCCTTGCAGGCGAGCCCTTAGTTCTTCGAGGGACGAAAACCGGTCTCGTTCTTGCTCCGCTTCATATGACGCCAGCGACTCTTCTACAGCACAGGCGAGTTGGGAGGCTTCTTGTCGGCTCCTCTTGGCGTCAGGGGTTTCTCTCGTGCTCTTGTCTCGTACTGAAAGGTAGGACGGACAGCCGGGAAATACCGTTGGGACAGATCCAGGACGCAACCGTGGTACTGGGAGTGCAACTTCAATAACTCTCCCAGTCCTTGGATCCGTGTACGATATCGTCTTCTCGATGCATGAAGCGTCGAAATGATCCGCGCACACCTGCACAAACGTTTCAAGAACGTCTGAGACGCCACTTCTCAAAAGAAAAAAATGCGCTCCCGTTTGCATGACCGTGTTTACAGTCCGTGTAGCTAAAACAAAGTCTACCTACGTTTCGCAAGCATCTAAATAAAAGCGCTGCGCTAAGCGGTACAAGCAACATGAAAGGAAACACGGGAGCGTGATGTCACCGCACTCCACGAAGCGCTTCCACCGAGAGCTTGCAAGAATGGACGACACCACGGCACTGTTAGTGAACAAAGCGCAGCTGACCATCCTTGCTGCGAACGTGCCTTTCTGGGCGATTCTCATCAACTGCTGGCGTCAGCGCTTCGCGAGGCCCGGCGGCCACACGCTCAAGTATTTCCCATCATAGGTGATTTCTACCCGAACAAGCAACGACAAGCTAAGAACAGGAGCATCTCAAATTCTTACCTTAGTGCACGAAGTCGGCACGAAGTCCTTCCTAGGAATGGCGCGTAGCCATTGTTTGAGAGCGTCGGCGTCTTTAGGGAAGGAAAACACTTGTATCTTCTTTCCTGTTTTGTAGTTGCCGGTGCATCCGGGTACACAACACTTATTCGGCATTGTCGCATCACTCCAGCATCACGCACGGAAACGAAATTGCCGCAAAACAACAACGGATAGCAACAAACGCGAAACACCGTCAACACCACGCCGCCGAACCGTCACCACCGCCGCCCGCGCTGCGCTCGCTGCCGCTGCGGCTTCCCCGAGAGTCGGCCGGCCGGAAATGACGTCAGATTTCTGGGCGCAGGCCTGAAAAGATTTTCCGGGGGTGACGGGCCATCCACGCCTTCGTCCGTGTGTCCAGCTAGTAAACACTCCAATTACCGCCATCTCGCATACCCTGTGGCACATACCCGCCTTACGCTTCCGTCTACCCGTCCGTCCTTCTGCTAGTGTGTCTGTCGGTCCGTTCATGCGTCCGTCCGGGCGTCCAGCTAGTGAACCCTCCAATTACCGCCATCTCGCACACCATGTGGCACATACCCGCTTCATGCGTCCATCTATACGTCCATCCATAGGCTAGTCTATTTGTCCATCTATGTGTCCCTCCGTGCGTCCTTCTAGTGAACACTCCAAGTACCGCCATCTCGCATCTCGCATACCCCATGGCACATACGCGCGTTTTGCGCCCGTCTATCCGCCCGTCCATCTGCTAGTCTGTCCGTCTGTCCACGCGTCCATCCGTGTGTTTATCTGGTGAACACTCCAAGTATCGCCATCTCCTATCTCGCATACCCTGTGGCACATGCCCGCTTTACGCGTCAGTCTATCAGTCCGTCCGTCTGCTAGTCTCTCTGTCCATTCGGCCATGCGCCTGTCCACGCGTACATCGAGTTAATACTCCAAGTACCGTGACCTTACATACCCTGTGGCACACACCCGCTCTGTGCGTCCATTTATCCGTCCGTGATTCTGCTAGTCTGTCTGTCTGTCCGTGAATGCGCCCGTCCATGCGTCCATCTACTGAACAGTCCAAGTACCGCCATCTTGCATACACTGTGGCACATACACTCTTTACGCGGTTTTCAATCCGTCTGCCCGTCTGCTAGTCTGTCTGTCTATTCATATGTCCGTCCGTGCGTCCATCTATTGAACACTGCAAGTACCACCATCTCGCATGCCCTGTGGCAGATACACGCTTTACGCGTCCATCTATAAGTCCGTCCGTCTGTTACTCTGTCCATCTTCCGCCGTCCATGCGTTCATCCGTGCGTCTATCTAGTGAACACTCCAAGTACCGCCATCTAGTATCTCGTATGCCCTGTCGCACATACACGATTTACGCGTCCGTATATCTGTCTATCCTTATGCTAGTCTGTCTGTCTGTCTGTCTGTCTGTCCATGCGTCCGTCCATGAGTCCATTTAGTGAACACTCTAAATACCGCCATCTCAATTCTCGCGTACCCTGTGGCACATTCCAGCTTTACGCGTCCGCCTATCCGTCTGTACGTCTGCTAGTCTGTTTGTGCATCCGTCGATGCGTTCATCCGTGCGTCCATCTAGTGAACACTCCATGTACTGCCATCTCGCATCGCGCATACCCTGTGGCACATACCCGCTTTAGGCATCCGTCTATCCGTCCATCCGTCCACTAGTTTGTCTGTCCATCGGTCTATGCGTGCGTCCATGCGTCCATCTATTGAACACTCCAAGTACCCCCATCTCGCATACCCTGTGGCACATACACGCGTTAGGCGTCCGTCAATTCGTCCGTTCATCTGCTAGTCTGTTTGTCCTTTCGTACATGTGTCCATCCTGCGTCCATCTATTGCACACTCTAAGTACCACTGTATCGCATCCTGCATCTTCTGTAGCACATACCCGCTTTATGCGCCTATCTATCCGTCCGTCCGTCTGCAAATACGTCTATCTGTGCGTCCGTGCGTCCAGCTAGTGAACACTCCATGTACCGCCATCGCGCATCTCGCATACCTTCGCAAGGAACTTAACAAATTAGATGATCAACCTCTGTCGGAGCAGGGAATTCTGCAGTATCAACAGGATGAGACTTCACAGAAGAGGGCCCTGAAAGCGCTACTACACTTTTTGCGATCGACCGGCCTTACTGAACGGTTGTAACTAGGACGCCCTTCCTCTGTGTGTTTTCGTTTTTCATGAGTGCGCGTGCTTTTTTTGTTTTTTTCTCTATATACCCCCTCTTTCTTGCCCCTACTTCCCCGCCCCCAGCGCTGCGTGGCAAACCAGATGCCAATATCTGGTTAACCTCCCGGCCTTTCCTTTCTCACTCTCTCTCTCTCGCATACCTTGTGGCACATACCCGCTTTACGCGTCCATCTATCCGTACGTGCGTCTGCTAGTCTGTCTGGCTATCAATGCGTCCGTCCGTGCGTCCATCTAGTGAACACTCCAAGTACCGCGATCTTGCATGTCATATACCCTGTGGCACATGCCAGTTTTACACGTCCGTCCATCTGTCCATCCGTCTGCTAGTCTGTTTTTCTGTCCGTCTACGCGTTCGTCCATGCGTCAATTTAGTGAACCCTCCAACGACGAAGTGATTGCTTAGCAGATCACAGTTTCAGTAGGTGCTCTCTTTTTTCACCTAATTTTGAGTGAACTTCGCGAATATCACATCTGTGTTCCGTTGGTGATGGACGTGGACCCCCACGGACGTCCGCCAGTTACGGCGGCGTCGGCAGTGGCCACATCCAGAAGAGTACGGGACTCTACAGCGACTACGACAGCGAGGGCACTCTTGTTTACTCAATGAGCAGCGAAGAGCCTTCTGACGACGACGATTTTAAGCTGGTGCTGAGCCGTAAAGCGAAGAGGCGGAACGTCAGAACATCTTCGTCATCGAGTACGTTGAACGACAGAGCGCCAAGGAGACCCGTGACAAACACTATACTTTTTGTCCCTGAGGTACCGGACGGTAACATGAAGCGCCTCAACAGGCAATCTGTTTCGGTGATGCTGGAAGGACTCGTGCCAAACGAGATCACAGACATCAGAGTGAACACGCGTAAGAACGTATTGGCCATCAACGTTTGTTTTGCATGCTGTGGCACTTAATGTACTGCGCAACGTCAACGAGTTGGGGGGAATGAAAGTTCGCGCCTACATTCCTGTGAGCTCTAACGTCGTCACTGGAGTCATCTACGATGTGGATACTGCCATTCCCTGCTCCGACTTCGATGTTCTAGTCAAACCGGCAAATGAAGCCAGCGTCACCGCAAAAGTTGTCCGTTTGGGAAACTCACGCTGCTTGAAGATTATGTTCAAGGGCGACTCTCTTCCTTCACACGTAAAGGTGGGCCATTTTCGGCATTCAGTGCGACCTTTCATACCGAAGCCCTTACAGTGGTATAAGTGCATGAAGATGGGCCACGTGAGAAGCGTATGCGAAAATAGGACGATGTGTCCTCGTTGCGCAGAAGCCCATTCTGCGGATGACTGCGAAGCAACTACCCTCGAACGCTCGAATTGTCATGGGTCACATTCAACTTCGTCAAAAGAATGCCCCAAAATCCAAAGAGAAATAGCGGTATTGAAACAAATGGTCAGAGACAATTCGTCGCATCGAGAGGCTGCCAGGACCGTCCGAAACAGGCGTCATCGTCGCCGCAGTTCATCAAAGAATGCCGCAGACGCTGCATCGAAAGCACCACTCCACCACCCTTCTCTTCCAGCGCCCTTGCCTCCCAGACCGAAGGTGGCCAGCGCGGTCAACAAACCAACGAGCAGCACTGTTGCAGTTGAATCAGTTTGGCCTTCATTGCCAAAATCACAGCCACCTGCAAATCCCAAGCGCACATCGACAATCACATCACTCCAGCCAGCCGCTGACAAGCTGCCTGAGGAGGACACAGAAGTCATCAGAATGTTCCGAACACTGCTGGATGCCATGCAAAAGCTGTGCAGCAGCCTGAAGTCTCCACTCGCTCAGAGCGCACTACAAGTACTGGATGCTCTAAGTCCAGTATTTGCAAGTCTCCAGTAGCAACCGTGGCTCAACCAATTTTCTTCTTCCGCAACTAGGTCCGACAAGCGTCGATCATGCAGTGGAACGCGACAGGCCTGAGATCCCGCATCTCTTTGTTCTGTCAATATATATTCATGAATCGTATTCCTATGATAGTTATATGTGAACCAAACGTGCAACAACCTCCTAAACTATCAGGGTATGAATCTTTTGTTTCTTCAACGTGCGAGGAACGCAGCAAGGTGGTTGTTTACATTCGCACAGATTTCACATATGTGCATCATGCAGTTCAACCGCATGATGACAATCAATATGTCTGCTTACGTGTTAAAAAGGAAAAAGTGTCATTCACACTCATTGGTGTCAACATATCACCATCCGAATGATTTGAACAAGACCGACTACGAGACATACTGACAACAATACGGGCCCGTGGGTTATAACTGGAGACTTCAACGCACATCACTTAATCTGGGGTAGTTCGACGATCAACGCTATAGGAAGAAACCTCGTGTCATTCGCTTCCAAGCATGACCTATGTTTATTAAATGATGGCAGTCCTACATACCTGCGGGGCCTTACGTACAGCAGTTGCCTCGATTTGACTCTGGTATCCAGAAACTTCCGGTCGCAAGTGCACTGGTTTTCAGACATCGAAACGCACGGGAGTAACCACATTCCAACTTATAGGCGAATAAGGGGTCTTACTAACTCCTTTCCTAAGACCACTATACGAAGAATTGATTGGTCCAAATTTCAGCGACTCATGAAAAATACATGCCGTGAAGACCCTGACCAGAACTTGGAGGATGTCATCAAAGAGGCAATGAGGGAAGCTTCCTGTCTCCTCCCGTTCACCGGCAAGCGTTCAGATTTCGACGTTGAACTGGAAAAACTGTGCGCGCTTCGCCGAAGGGCGGAAAGAAGATACAGGCGGACGAAAGCAATATGCGACTTGAGGCTGGCACGACGCACACAGAAAAAAGTTCAACGACGTTTACACAAACTTGAACAGGAACGCTGGAAATCATTCTGCGAATCATTGGATCCCCGAAAGCCGTTGTCACGCATCTGGAGCACTATTCGTGGCATGCGCTCGACTCCCAAACAAAGACATCCTTTCATGGCTTTAGCCCTACATTCAGGCCACACCCAACTTGAAGTGGCAAATGAGTTTTGTACGCGAATCGCTGGTGTGTCTGCCTTGTCCGCTGGTACCATTAGGACTGTTATCCCTGATTTCGCATCTAAGAAATGGACACTCTTTTCACTATAGAAGAACTTGACGCATCTTTGGCGGCTTCCCGACGATCATCTTCACAAGGACCCGATGGCATCACCTACGCCGCTCTAGCCAACCTTCAACAGGAGGCAAGGGGACAATTGTTAAGCTATTACAACCACTCATGGCTGGCGGGCAATGTTCCCCAGGATTGGAAGATAAGTCGACTTGTGCCACTACTCAAAGCAGGAAAGTCGCCATTCGATTTGACATCATTGCGCCCTGTTGCCCTAGCAAGTTGCGTAGGAAAAGTCATGGAAAGGATGATACTTACACGCCTAGAATGGTACCTCGAACGCTTCAACGTATACCCAAACTGCATGACGGGTTTTCGGCGAGGTAGGTAATCTATTTACAACGTGATTGATCTCACAACAATTATCCAGCAACAGAAGAGCCTCAAGCGCATACCACCGGCACTCTTCCTCGACGTCAAAGGGGCTTATGATAACGTAACACATAAAGCCATCCTAGACTTGTTGGAAGCTGTTGGAATTGATGGTCGGATGTTCCAATGGATCCAGGATTATCTGACGAGAAGGTCCTTTTTCGTACAAACCTCAGATGGACCTACCACCAATTACTATACCTCCCGTGGCGTCCCACAGGGCGCCGTATTAAGTCCCACTTTATTTAACCTCGTGATGGTAGGACTTCGTGAAATTTTGCCAAGTACCATCCTCATATCCATATATGCTGACGATATTTGTCTATGGACTTCGGCTGTAACTCGTCTACAAGTACGTGCAAGAGTCCAGCAGGCTGCCGCCCTGACATGCTCACATCTTTGCAAGCAAGGTCTTTCCGTCTCAACGGAGAAATGTGCATTGGTTGCGTTTACTCGCAGAGCCATGACACAATACCCCGTTACCATCAATGGACAAAATATTCCATACCAGAAGTACGATCGCTTTATGAGTGTGATTATTGATAGGGACCTTTCGTGGAGTGCCCACTGTAATTACCTGAAGAGAAGGCTAACTTCCATCGTCCATATAATGCGGTTCCTCTGCGGAAAATCTTGGGGCGCATCGATAAGATCATTGATGCAGCTATACAGGGCACTGTTTCTGGGATTTTTGCGCTACAGCTTGCCGTTACTGGCAAGTACGTGCAAGACGAACATCCGCACTCTCTAAAGTCTGCAAGGACAAGCACTACGCGTGTGCTTAAGATTGCCGCGATGCACCTCAACCTACGGGACAATTATGACCGCAAGAGAGCATCCACTTTGAACATACATCACCACTGACAATTTGAGAGCTCCCATAAGACACCTCTGCCGAGTTCCTGGTCACCATGTTGCAGTGTTGCCACTTCAAAGACCACACGCGATGTTTTGAAAGATTATTTCTGCCCATAGGGAATGCCTTCCTTTTGGCTTCACTCCAGCAACAAGACCAGTGTCACCTCCGTGGTGCCTACAACAACCACAGGTGTGCCTCACTATTACGGGAATAACGAACAAGAGCCCTCATTCAACAGTGGTCCTACGACAGGTGACATTGTCGCTACTCAACGAAAAATACGGCCAGAGGACCCATATTTACACCGATGGATCGGTCTCGGCTGACAGCTCCACAGGTGCTGTTGTCATCCCGGCGTACCAGGTCACTATAAAGCTCAAACTGTCGCATAGGACAACATCCACAGCTGCGGAGCTTGCCGCCTTACGTGCTGCTATACTTTATATCGCGGAAGCCCGACCTCCAAAATGGGCTCTGTTCTGCGACTCCAAGGCATTCCTTCAGAGCTTGCAATCAGCTTTACGACAGAGGGAACATCAACAACTAGTGAATGAAATAAGAGAAGTGCTTCACGAAGTTTTATCGAAAGGACATGACTTGGTGTTCCAGTGGTTACAGGGACATTGTGGTATTGTCGGTAATGACCTTGCTGATAATGCTGTCCGATCCGCCCACGCGGACGCCCAGACAACCCCAATTCCATTGTCGAGAACCGACGCTGCAAAGGGCCTTCACTCGTTCGCTAACACCATGTCGGAAACTTGGCTGAGTGACCCCAGTGTCAGGAACCGCCGCCTACACAGATTGGACCCATCGAGAAAGCTCCAAGTTCTATCGGACCTCTCCTGCCAGGATGCAATTTTACTGTGCCGCCTGTGGTTAGGAGTAGCTTTTACAAAGGCGTACTCCTTTGGCATGGGAATGGCGGATAGCTCCCGATGTGAATCGTGCGACACTGACGAGAAAATAGAACATCTACTGTGTTCGTGTGAACGTTTTGCGAGCGAACGGAACTTGCTACGCGAAACGTTAGAGACACTAGACAGTAGACCTTTTTCCGAAGAGAAGATACTTGGCTCATGGCTCTACGCGTCGCTGGCCAGCAAAGCGACGTGGGCATTGCTAAGTTTTCTAAAGACGACCGGACTACGCGACCGCTTATAAGCGTGCAATGGACAAGATCACATCTATACACACGTTGCCCTTCACTTCTCTCTCTCTTCTCCTTTAATCCCCTCACCCCTTCCCCCAGTGCAGGGTAGCAAACCGGACGTGAATCTGGTTGACCTTCATGCCTTTCATTTCTTCCCTTCCTCCTCCTTCTCCTCCTCCTCCTCCTCCAAGTACTGCCATCTCGCAACTCATATACCCTGTGGCACATGCCCGCTTTACGCGTCCGTTTATCGGTCCGTCCGTCTGCTAGTCTGTCTGACGGTCCATCCCTGCATCCGTCCGTGCGTTACACTAGTGAGCACTCCAAGTATCGCCACCTCGCATCTCCATTGCCCTATGGCACACACCCGCTTTACGCATGACGATAGTTATAGAGCGAGAACAAAACGGCGACGCAAAGACAAGAAGGACACGAAGGACATGAGCGCTAACTTCCATCGTGTCCTTCTTGTCTGTGTGTCATCGTTTAGTTCTCCCGCTTTGACTATCGTCATGCCATACTAACTAGCCCAAGCTGTCACACCGCTTTACGCGTTCGTCTATCCGTCCGTCCGTGTACTAGTCTGTCTGTCCGTCCGTCCATGCGTCCGTCTGTTTATCAATCTACTGATTACTCCAAGTAGCGCCCTCTCGCATACCCTGTGGCACATACCAGCTTTGCGCGTACTTCTATCCGTCCATCCGTCTGCTAGTCTGTCTGTCCGTCCGTCTTTGCGTCCATCACGTTAACACTCCAAGTACCGCCATCTCGCATACCCTGTGGCACATACCCGCTTTATGCACCCATTTATCCGTCCACTCGTCTGCTAGTCTGTCCGTCCATTCATGTGTCCGTCCATGCGTCCATCTATTGAACACTCCAAGTACCGCCATCTTGTATACCCTGTGGCACATACCAACGCCACCTAGAAAAAAATTCAGGCCCACTCACTGCCGCCGTGAGGTCACGCATCTTGACTGAGTGAGCGATGGCACGGGAGGCTGAAGGCATTGTCACCAGCGTCTCCCGTGAGAAGATGAAGCGTTCATGGCACCTTTTCTGCGTTTGCGACAACTTGAATCCGCGTTCAGCATCGCGATTGGCATTAGGTTTAGGAATGTATTACGCTTTGGCGTTTCTGACGATTTGTCTGGAAGCAATTTATTATTACACTTAAAAAGATTACACGCTATAAAATGTGCAAGTGATGTATCAGAGAAAAAAGTTTGATGGTTCATTGAGTTGATGAAATAAACGAAATAGATTATATAAATTTTTTATGGTTTATTCAGACACAAACACGACACACGCACGCACACATACAAGACGCACTGTTACAGAAGATGCGCCGAAACTGCTAATACTCATTTTCCGAATTTCCGCAGTGTGGAACACTTCAAGTACCACCATCTCGCATACCCTGTGGCAAGTACCCGCTATGCGCGTCCGTCTATCTTTCCATTCATCTGCTAGTCAGTCTGTCCGTCCATCCATGCGTCCGCCCGTGCGTCCATCTAGTGAACACTCCATGTACCGCCATCTCACGATTCTCATACCTTGTGGCACAAAACCGCTTTACGCGTCCATCTTTTCGTCCGTCCGTCTGCTAGTCGGCCTGTCTGTCCACCCACGCGTCCGTCCGCGCGTCCAATTAGTGAACACTCCAAGTACTGCCATCTCGTATACCCTGTGGCACATATCTGTTTTACACGTCCGTGTAGCCATCCGTCCTTCTGCTCATCTGTCTGTCCATCCGTCTATCGTCCGTCCGTGCATCCATACAGTGAACACTCTAAGTACCGCCAGCTCGCATACCCTGTGGCACATATCTGTTTTACGGGTCTGTCTTCTAGTCTGTCTGTCCGTCCGTCCATGCGTTCTTTCATGCGTCCATATAGTGAACGCTAAGCACTGCCATCTCGCATCCAGCATACGTTGCGGCACATACCCACTTTACGCGTCCATCTATAAGTCCGTCCGTCTGCTACTCTGTCTATCCATCCGCCGTTCATGCGTCCACCCGTGCGTCCATCTAGTGAACACTCCAAGTACCGTCATCTCACCCCCGCTGTGGCAGATTCCCCCCTTTACACGTCTGTCTATCCGTCTGTCCTTCTGTTAGACTGTGTCACCGTACGTCCATGCGTTCATCCGTGCATCCTTCTAGTGAACACTTCAACTACTGCCATCTCGCATACCCGGTGGTAAATACACGCTTTACGCGTCAGTTCATCCGTTCGTCCGTCTGCTAGTCTGTCTGTCCATACGTCCATGCGTTCGTCCATGCGTCCATCTAGTGAACACTCCATGTACCGCCATTTCGCATCCCCTGTGGCACGTTCCCGCTTTACGCGTTCATCTATTCGTCCGTCAACCTGCTAGTCTGTCTATCCGTCCATGCATCCGTCCGTGCATTCATCCTGGGAACACTCCAAATACCGCCATCTCCTATCTCGCATACCCTGTGGCAAATACCTGCTTTACGCATCCGTCTATCCGTCCGTCCGTCTGCTAGTCGTCTGTCCATCCGTCCATGCGTCTGTCCATGCGTCCAGCAAGTGAACACTCAAGTACCGCCATCTCGCATACCCTGTGGCACATGCGTGCTCTATTCGTCCATTTATCCCTCCGTCCTTCTGCTAGTCTGTCTGTCCGTCCGTGAATGCGTCCGTCCATGCGTCGATCTACTGAACAGTTGAAGTACCGCCATCTCACACACACTGTGGCACATACACGCGTTACGCGGTTGTCAATCCGTCTGCCCGTCTGTCCACCCATCAGTGGGTCCGTTCGTGCGTCCATCTATTGAACACTCCAAGTACCACTATCTCGTATCCCCTGTGGCAAGTACCCGCTTTATGCGTCCGTCTATCTATCCATTCATCTGCTAGCCAGTCTGTCCGCCTGTCCATGCGTCCACCCGTGCGTCCAACTAGTGAACACTCCAAGTACCATCATCTCGCCCCCGCTGTGGCAGATTCCCGCTTTACGCGTCTGTCTATCCGTCCGTCTTGTTAGGCTGTGTGACCGTACGTCCATGCGTCCATCCGTGCGTCCTTCTAGTGAACACTCCAACTACTGCCATCTCGCATACCCGGTGGCACACACACGCTTTACGCGTCAGTTCATCCGTTCGTCCGTCTGCTAGTCTGTCTGTCCATACGTCCATGCGTTCGTCCATGCGTCCATCTAGTGAACACTCCATGTACCGCCATTTCGCATCCCCTGTGGCACGTTCCCGCTTTACGCGTTCATCTATTCGTCCGTCAACCTGCTAGTCTGTCTATCCGTCCATGCATCCGTCCGTGCATTCATCCTGGGAACACTCCAAATACCGCCATCTCCTATCTCGCATACCCTGTGGCAAATACCTGCTTTACGCGTCCGTGTATCCGTCCGTCCGTCTGCTAGTCGTCTGTCCGTCTGTCCATGCGTCTGTCCATGCGTCCAGCAAGTGAACACTCAAGTACCGCCATCTCGCATACCCTGTTGCACATGCGCGCTCTATTCGTCCATATATCCCTCCGTCCTTCTGCTAGTCTGTCTGTCCGTCCGTGAATGCGTCCGTCCTTGCGTCGATCTACTGAACAGTCGAAGTACCGCCGTCTCGCACACACTGTGGCACATGCACGCTTTACGCGGTTGTCAATCCGTCTGCCCGTCTGTCCGCCCATCAGTGTGTCCGTTCGTGCGTCCATCTATTGAACACTCCAAGTACCACTATTTCGTATCCCCTGTGGCAAGTACCCACTTTATGCGTCCGTCTATCTATCCATTCATCTGCCAGTCAGTCTGTCCGTCTGTCCATGCGTCCGCCCGTGCGTCCACCTAGTGAACACTCCAAGTACCGGCATCGCGCATCTCGTGTGCCCGGTAGCACATACGCGATTTACGCGTTCGGTTATCTGTCCTACCTGATGCTAGTCTGTGTGTCCGTCCGTCCGTGCGTCAATCTAGTGAACAGTCCAAGTTCCACTATCTCGCATTCACTGTGGTGAATACTCGCTTTACACGTCTGTCTATCCCTGCGTCTGTATGCTTATGTGTCTGTCCGTGCGTTCGTGCATCCATCTAGTGAGCACTCGATGTACCGCTATCTCATATCTCGCTTACCTTGTGGCACTTAAGCGCTTTACGCGTCCATATATCCATCCGTTCGTCTGCTAGTCAGTCTGTCCGTCCACGCATGCGTCCACGTGTGCGTCAATTTAGTGAATACTCCAGGTACCGCAATCTCGCATCTCGCATACCCTGTAGCAAATACACGCTTTACGCGTGCGTCTATCTGTCCGTCCGTCGGCTAGTCAGTCTGGCTGTCCATGCTTTCGGCCGTGTGTCGATCTAGTGAACACTCCGAGTACCGCCACCTCACATCGCGCATACCCTGTGGCAGATACCTACTATACGCGTCCGTCAATGCATCCGTCCTGCTAGTCTGTCCGTCCGTCCGTCCAAGCAGTGAACACTCCAAGTATTGCCATCTCGCAACCGCTGTAGTGAATACTTGCTTTACGCGTCAGTCTATCTGTTCGTCCGTCTGGCAGTCTGTGTGTCCATCCGTCGATGCGTGCGTCCGAGCGTCCATCTAGTGAGCGCTCCATGTACCACCATATCGCATCTAGCATACCCCGTGGCATATACCCGCTTCTCGCGTCCATCTATCCTTCCGTCTGTCTGCTAATCTGTCTGTTCGTCTGTTCATGCGTCCGTATATGCGTCCATCTAGCGAACACTCCAAGTACCGCCATCTCGCATACCCTGTGGCACATACATGCTTTACGCGTCAATAAATCTTGTCGTTCGTCTGCTAGTCTGTCTGGCCGTCCATGTCTTCGTCCGTGTGTCCCTCCGGGGAACACTCCATGTACTGCCATCTCACACCTCCGGTGGCACATACCCGCTTTACGGGTCCGTCTAACCGTCCGTACTTCTGCTAGTCTGTCTGTCCGCCCGTCCATTCTTTCGTCCGTGTGTCCATCTATTGAAAACTCCTAGTACTGCCATCTCGCACCTCGCATTCTCTGTGGCACATAACCGGTTTACGCGTCCGTATATCCATACGTGCGTATGCTAGTCTGTCCGTACATACGTCCATGCGCCCGTCCGTGCGTCCATAAGGTGAACACTCCAAGTACCGCCATCTCTCGTACCCTGTGGCGCAATTACGCTTTACGCTTCCATCTATCTGTCCGTCAGTTATCTAGGCTGTCTCGCCGTCGATGATTTCGTCCGTGTGTCCGTCTAGTGAACACTCTAAGTACCGCCATCTCGCATACCCTGTGGCACATATCCGCTTTACGCATCCGTCTATCCGTCCGTCCGTCTTCTAATCTGTCTGTCCGTGCACCCATGTGTGTATGCGTGCTTCCATCTAGTGAACACTCTAGCTCAATCTTGCATCTCGAATACCTTGTGGCACACAACCGCTTTACGCGTCCGTCTATCCGTTCGTTGGTCTGATAGTCGGCCAGTCCGTCCCCCCATGCGTCCGTCCATGTGTCCATTTAGTGAACACTCTAAGAACTGCCAACTCGCATCTTGCCTACCCTGTTGCACATATCTGCTTTACGTGTCTGTCTATCCGCCCGTCCATCTGCTAGTCTGTCTGTCCTTCCGTCCATGCATCCATCCGTGCCTCCATCTAGTGAACACTCGAAGTACCGCCATCTCGCATGTCCTGGGGCGCATACACGCTTTACGCGTCCTTCTATCCGTCCGTCCTTCTGGAAGTCTGTCTGTCCATCCGTCCATGCGTCTGTATGCATGGTAATCTTGTGAAAACTCCAAGCAAAGCCATCTCGCATCCTCTGTGGCAGATTCCCGCTGTACGCGATCATCTATCCGTCCGTCCGTCTGCTAGTCTGTCCGACCGTCCTTGCGTCAATGTAGTGAACACTCCAAGTACCGCCATCTCGCATCTGCTGTGGGATATACCCGCTTTTGACGTCGGTCTATCTGTCTGTCCTTCTAGTCTGTGTGCCCTTCCGTCCATGTGCCCGTCAGTGCGTTCATCTAGTGAACACTCTAAGCACTGCCACCTCGCATACACTGTTGCGCATACACGCTTTACACGTCTATCGATTCATCCATCTGCTAGTCTGTCCGTCTGTCCGTTAAGCATTCGTCTGAGCGTCCATTCAGTGAACATTCCAAGTACTGCCATCTCGCTACTTGCATACCCTGTGGCAAATACCCGCTTTACGCATCTGTCTATCCGTCCATCCATCTGCTAGTTTTTTCGTCTGCCTTTTGTCCGTCCGTGCGTCCTTGTAGTGAACACTCCAAGTACCACCATGTCACATACCCTGTGGCCCATACCCGCTTCATTTTTCCATCTATCCTTCCGTCCTTCTTCTATTCTGTCTGTCCGCCCGTCAATGCGTCCGTTGATGTGTCCATCTACTGAACAACCCCATGTACCGGTCTTCCTACCCAAAATTCAGAAAAAGAAGATGCACAAATTATCACACAAATCTTCATCGACGACAGCAGAATTGGTCGCTATCTTTGAAGCAGTTAAGCTTATCTGCAAGAATCTTGAGCCACATAAATAGTTAATGTGCACTGATAGCAAACCTGCTCTTCAGCTAATCATAAATGTGAGATCACCTTACAAAAATGGTGAAATAGCACAATGTATCGCAGAAACTGTGGAATGTGCCTCATCGCAGGGTCACAACATCGTATTCCAGTGGATACCCAGCCACATTGGAATAAAGGGAAATGAAGATGCTGATAGCCTCGCGAAGAAAGCATTGTAGGAAGGACGGAATTGCGCAATCCCTATGTCTGGGGCGGATATTCGACATCTTATATCACAAGGAGCTAACCATTGTTTGATGGAGAATCGGTTTGAGAGCCCTAAGGCAAAGGAAATGGTACTTTATGAAGTTGATCCACGCAGAAAATTTTCCAGAGCTACAGACCTCCCACGACGCCTAGAGGCGTTAATCCACCGTCTTCGAATGGAAGTAGCATACACAAACAGCTTCCTGCACAAGATACATCGATCCAACTCACCGGAATGCCATTGTGGTCATGCAGAAGAAAATGTTGGCCATATTCTTTCGGAGTGCGTTAAATGCGCGAATGAAAGAGAAAAATAAAGAACAAATTAGCAAGTTTGGACAGATGGCCACAAACAATAAAGAAACTACTTGGATCATGGCCTGATATGCATCTCCAGAAAAAGGCAATAATCTTCATGACGGACGTTTTCGTGGAGACCGGACTGGACAAGCGCCTATGACAGACAGCCAGAGATGGGTATATATAAAATGTTGTCCTGTATATACTGACAGTAGAATAGTAAGGCGTGCGTGTAAATAGTTTATGACTGTGTGAACTGCGCGAAGAAAACTGTGTATTGGCATGATATTTGAACTGGTTTCAGCGTGCTACTATGTTTTTTCCATATTGTTAATTTTTGGGTACCGTTCTGTATCATTATTTTATTTATCGCTGCAGTACTCTGCGATATGGAGTAGCCGAGGCAATAGGCACCTCAACCTCTCCGCAGCAAAAGAGTTAAAATAGAACAGAACAGAACAGAACAGAACAGTCCAAGTACCGCTATCTCGCATACACTAGGGCACATACACGCTTTGCGTGGTTGTAAATTCGTCTGCCCGTCTGCTACTCTGTCCGTCCATCCTTGTGTCCGTCCGTGCGTCCATTTATTGAACACTGGGGTTCCGGTGGCGACATGCGAACCGCACACTTACGGCTGCTCTTTTTGCAGGCTGTGGTAGCGGTGTTCGGCGCTGGTTTTGAGTCATGGCCACATGGACACAACAGCGATAGCAAGGAAATGTGTTCAGCTGCCAGCATTGATGGGGCCTTCAACGAGTTTTTGTGGTGGACGACGCATCAACAGTTGCTCGGCGCGGCTGCGCAGTGTAGAGAGGCTCTTTGCAGCAGTGCTGGGATAGGCGTGAAAACTTGTCCCACTGCTGTCATCGACACGTGCCTGCGGCTGCATCTCGATGCGTCACGGGTGCCACATGTGACTGACGGAGGCGTCGACCACCACCAGGGGTGCTCGTCATATGACGAAAAGCTACTTAGGCTGCTGCTGCAACTGGGCCCTTCGGGTTCCGTTGCCGACATGCGAACCACACACTTACGGCTGCTCTTTTTGCAGGCTGTGGTAGCGGTGTATGGCGCCGGTTTTGAGTCATGGCCACATGGACACAACAGCGATAGCAAGTAAATGTGTTCAGCTGCCAGCATTGATGGGGCCTTTAACGAGTTCTTGTGGTGGACGACGCATCAACAGTTGCTCGGCGCGGCTACGCAGTGTAGAGAGGCTCTTTGCAGCAGCGCTGGGATAGGCGTGAAAACTTGTTCCGCTGCTGTCATCGACACGTGTATGCGGCTGCATCTCGATGCTTCGCGGGTGCCACATGTGACTGACGGAGGCGTCGAACACCACCAAAGGTGCTCGTCATACGACGAAAAGCTACTTAGGCTGCTGCCGCAACTGGGCCCTTCGGGTTCTGGTGCCGACATGCGAACTGCACACTTACGGCTGCTCTTTTTGCAGGTTGGTGAATTTTATCGTTATAAGATTGGTGATACTGTTCGAAAGTCGGTGCCGGAGCCCCCCGGGACCTTTGTGCGAACGTTGGTTTGTGCTGTTGTTAGCATTGACGAGTTTATTGCTCTGGCTGCGGTGAAGGCAAGGCTGCTTTTGTCAGGTGATGTGGAGGAAAACCCAGGGCCAATAAACAAGGAACTGGAGCAAGAGCTTGCAAGGGCTCTTCGTTGTTTACCGCAGATATCCGAGGCACAGGACAAGCTTATGAAACAACTCGAGAAATTAGAGACCGGGCAGCAACAACTGAAGGATAAACTTCAAGCCCTCGAATGCAAAATCGATAGGTTGGCAGGAGACTTGCCTACTGCATCATCAAGCCAGGAAAAGGCAGAGCTATCCACTCAACACAGCCAGCTTGTTGACAGCATGAGAAACGCTTTATTGAATCAGGACGAAATAGAAAGCCGGTCGCGTAGAAAAAATCTTTTGTTTTTTGGTCTGCCTGATGGGGGTAAGGAAACGTGGGATGAATGCGAAAAGAAAGTGATCGATTTGTGCGCAGAAAAGCTGCGTGTAACAGTGTCCCCCTCCGCAATCGAGCGTGCCCACCGAAACGGCAAGGTCGGGGGCGAGAAACCTCGGCCAGTTATTGTGAAATTTGCATTTTTCAAAGACAAACAAAGAGTTATATCTGCTGCCTCAAAACAAAAGGGAACGAATTTTTCTATTGGTGAGGATTATTCCAAAATCACTCGCCAGCGATTGCAAAAGTTACTGGAATACGGGAAGCAAACTTACGCGAAGGTTATGGTCAAATACAACAGGGGCAGAATGGAGGCCAAAATCGGAAGTAAATCTTTCTGTACGACTGTGCAAGTGACTCAGTGAAAGAGTGCGCTCAATAGCGGTTGGGGGGCGCTATAGCGCCGCGCAAAAAGGGACTTCCCGAGACCTTATCAGTGATTGTTGTCAATTGCCGAAGTTGAAAAAATAAGGTTTACGAGTTTGATACCCTGATTCGAATTTCACAACCCGATGTTGTTTTTGGAACTGAATCTTGGCTAGATGAACATATTTCAGATAATGAAATTTTTCCAACAGGTTCCACAGCCTACCGCAAAGACGCACGGTGGGGGTGTGTTCATTCTGATTCGAGACGGCATACCAACCGTACCAATACAGGGCGCAGATAACAACTCCGAATCGGTTTGTTGTAGAATAACGTTTTCACAAGGGAACGGTTTAGTTTTAGGGTCCTTTTATTGGCCTCCTGGTAACTCTAGTGTGTTACCTTTATTTAGTTTGTCTAAAACCATTTCGGCTCTTTCCTCCAAACCAATTATGCTGGCGGGTGAATTTAACATGCCTAATGTCGAATGGTGCAATTTATGTCCAGTTGAAAATAGTCGGTCAGCACTTCATTTTGCCTTTTTTGAGCTTACCAGATTTTATGACCTTTTCCAGTTTGTTAAGTTTCCAACACGACTGGGTTTGGCAAGTGATAGTGTCCTGGACCTTCTTTTTATGAATCTTAACAATTTAATGAAGTCGGTTGTTCTAATTCGAGGCATAAGTGACCACGATGTCGTTGCGACTACCATAGAGTGGAAAAAGATAGATATCAGTAGACCTCGTTCACGAAAAGTTTTCGCATATGATACAGGCAGGTTTGATGCCATAAATTTTGAACTGGATGCATACCTTTCGATGTTTATCCAATGCTGTCAGTCCAATGACATTGAAATATTGTGGGGGTTGTTTAAAGAAAAACTGTTGTCTCTGGTAAACATTTATGTCCCATCGAAAATTGTAACTGCCAATCGTCGTGGTGATAAACCTTGGATTACTAAAGATATACGTGCGTCAATTAAGCGTAAGGCTCGGGTGTACAGAAATTATTGTCGCACGCGCAGTGCTGATTTATTTAGTAAGGTTAAAGCATTAGGCTCTTGCCTGAAGACACAGATAAAGCTGGCGAAGCGTGAATAGTTATCGTCCCTTAATAGCAAAATCAAAACAAATCCAAAGGAAGTCTGGCGTTACGTTAAAAGTAACAAAAAGACATCAGTGGAATTCCCTTTATCATGCACAATGACGAACTACTTACCCCCGAATGCATAGATGTTACTTGACTCGTACTTAACTCGTTCTTGACTCAAGACAGTCTTGCCGGTAGCCATAAATCGTTCTCGAACTTGCGGATGACTTGAAGGCGACTTGGCTCGGTCGAAGTCAGGACAAGTTTCAAGTCAGCTGCGGGGCTAGCTTGAAAGCGACTTCACGCGTTATTCCAACATGGCCACCTCTCGAATGGACGTCGCGTGAAAAGTGGCCGCTTTTGAGTTTGCTTGCCTCGCCATAAGCGTAGAATTTTTTGAGGCGCACTGCCTGCCGAAGATTCTTGGAACCGCTTTACGTGACCAAGGAAATCTGATGGAGTTGTACGACGAGCAACAATTCCACGCTAGGTACAGATTCATGAAGAATGCCGTGGGGCAGCTGCTCGTTATGTTGCCGCTCCGTGAAAGTGGGGACAACCGAAGAGAGCCCGTGCATCCAGTGTTACAGCTACTGATGGCTCTCGGGTTTTACAGCGCTGGCACATTCCAACCAGTCACCGGAAATTTCGTCCGCATTCCGTAGTCGACAGTGTGCCGTGCAGTCGGGAAAGTTACGCTACTCATCGCAAAGCACCTGTACGCGATGCTGGTGCGCTTTCCGCAGCCGGCGGACTGTTATGAAGTGGCTGAGTTCCCTTGCGTTACAGGTTGTGTCGACTACACACACGTGCGTATTAATTAGCCCCGGTGTCGACAATGCCGAAGTGTTCCGTAACCGCAAAGGCTATTTCTGTTTTTCTATAACACGACGACATTTTCCGTCTCTTTCGGTAAAAAAAAAATTGACTCGGTGTTGTGTCCGTGTGCCTCGTCTATCCTTTCGTCCCGTCTAGTGCGCTGTTTCTCGCTCAGAAAGGCATCGCTTGTAGCACAACGCTACGTAAAATTACACACATAAAAAAGAGGTGCCCCTATCACGGGTTTTTTTTATCCGCATCACCATCCTGCAGCGATACATTGCTGCACCCCGCGAGACAGAATTTTGCTGAGGGCAATGTCCTGACCCCCGCTTTTTCTTTTGTTTACCAAGCTCAACAAAAGGATACGAATGACATTTGTTCCCAGAACTTGTTTTTTTTTTCATAATAACTGCTACCTAGCCCATTACAGGCATGCACACAGGCGAACAGAAAAGCAAATACCGTGAAAATCGCGTCACCTCGTGAGCCAGGTCAGCACAAATACATGCCATGGCGTTCAATTGAGAAAAAAAAACGACGAAAGAACCCAACGCGATGCTCGTTTCACCTCAAAACAAGCAACCGTGGAGTAACGCATCGCATTTGGGTGGCCACTAAAACCAGCGGGCAACGAATGCTTTACAGAAGCAACACTGCGCATCGCTGTGGCGGCAGGCAGCACGTGCCGCTGGTTAGCCGTAAAATGGCAAGAATACGCTTGTGGCCCTTCGTTTTTATAGTTATTTTAAAACGTATGGCCTTTTTTTGATGTAACGTATGCCTTACGCGAACAACTTCATTATTACCCTCGTTAGCAGGCGAGCAGCGTGTGTCTGCTTTGAAGCTCGTTCTTGACTTGACCAAGCAAGACAGCCTGAGCATCTATGAAACGCGAAGGCTGACTTGGGCGTTTTGAAGTCCGCTGCTTGCTTCGCGCCGACCTGCTCAAGTTAAGTTGAAGTCGCGAGCCAAGTAACATCTCTGCATTCGGGGGTTAGAGATGATATGAGTAGAGCAGAATGCTTTAATGCGTATTTTCAATCCGTTTTTTCTCCGCCAAGCCCGATATCTCTCGTTACGACACTCAGATCGTTACCCGCTATGAATGATATCATAATAACTGAATCAGGTATAAGAAAACATTTGAATAGGCTGAATACCCAGTCTGTGCATGGTCCCGACGGTATTTCGAACCACATACTAAAATGATGTGCTGATCATATAGCTCCATTTCTAGCTGCTTTGTATGAAGTATCGTTAAGGTATGGAAAATTGCCACGAGAGTGGAAGTTAGCCAATATCACGCCTTTGCACAAATCCGGCGTCCGTGATAATGTATCTAACTATAAACCGGTATCGCTAACCCCCGTTTGTTGCAAGACACTGGAACACATAATCTATTCTTGCCTTATAAAACACCTTCAAGATAATGTTTTCACTCCGTCTCAACATGGCTTTCGCGCAGGCCTTTCGTGCGTTACACAGCTAACCGAATTCGTACATGACATCGCTTCATCATTCGACCAGGGCATTCAATTGGAGGCTGTTTTTTGGACTTCAAAAAAGCTTTTGATGTCATCCCCCACAGTCTTTTGCTTCATAAGTTGTCGTTTCTTGGTATTCCTAAAACCCTCATAGACTGGATTAAGGATTATCTCAGCGGCCGCAAGCAATGTGTTGTGATAAATGGTGTGTCTTCATCAACAGCTGATGTAGTGTCCGGGGTGCCACAGGGGTCGGTCCTGGGGCCGCTTCTGTTTTTATTTTTATCAATGATCTTTCACTGAGTTTGAAATCAACAGTGAGGCTTTATGCTGATGATTGTGTTTTGTATTGCTTAGTCAAGTGTTTTGATGGCACCACAGTACTTCAGTCTGACCTCGATAAGATTGTGTCTTGGTGTGCTCAGTGGCAAATGAGTTTGAACCTAACTAAATGTTTTCATGTGCAAGTTAATAACAAAAAAGGTTGTATCCAGGTCTTATTACTTAAACTCCTGCGCAGTACAAAAGGTAGATCAAGTTAAGTATCTCGGCGTAACATTCACGGCAACACTAGATTGGACCAGTCACGTAGATCTAATCATAGCCAAAGCTTCGCGCTTAATTAGTTTTTTTTTTCAAAGAAATTTGAGCGACGCGCCGCAAACACTCAAGGAAACCGTGTATATTACAAATGTGCGCCCAATTTTAGAGTATGCTTGTGTTTCTTGGGACCCTTTCACGAATGTACTAAAAGAACAGTTGGAGAGGGTGCAAAAAAGGGCTGCTTGGTTTGTCACAGGAAATTACGATTTTAGAATAAGGTCTTCTGGAATTCTTCAGGCCTTGGGATGGGAACCCCTTTGTGGACGACGGAAAGTTGGAAGACTTAAATTTCTTTATAATATATATCACGGTAAGACTGGGCTAAATAAAGAGCGGTATTTAAAGACGCCTAGTTATATGTCCGAACGAAAAGATCACTTATATAAAATTAGAGAATATACCTGTCAATTGAATGTCCTTAAATACTCTTTCTTTCCAAATTCTATTAGTGACTGGAATGTGCTAAAATACCAATATTCTCTGACTCTAATTTCCTAACAGCCATTGAAACAGCATTTTGAGCTGCTGAAATAACCAATTATTTAACCTTGGCTTTGTACTTCTCTTGGTTGTTGATATTTATAAGTATAATTACTGCTTTCGTTGTATAATCCTGTGTTTTGTACTTTTGTTCTAATGCTGTACTACAAGTGTTGATTTCTCCTGTATACTGTAAGGCACGATTTTTTTGCCTTTAATTTTGCTGTTTTGTATTCTATTTTCTACTGTAACCCCCCTACAACAATGCCCAATGGGCGATGTAGGTACTTGTAATAAATAAATAAATAAATAAATAAATAAATAAATAAATAAATAAATAAATAAATAAATAAATAAATAAATAAATAAATAAATTAACAAATAAATAAATGAATAAATAAATAAACAAATAAACACTCCAAGTACCGCCATCTCGCATGCCCTGTGGCAAATACACACTTTACGCGTCCGTCAACTCCATCTGTCCTTCTGCTAGTCTGTCTGTCCGTCCAAGCGTCCGTCCGTGCGTCCATAAAGTGAAGAGTCTAAATACTGCCTGCTCGCATACCCTGTGGCACGTATCCGTTTTACGTGTCCGTCTGCTAGTCTGTCTGTCCATCCGTTGATGCGTTCGTCCATGTGTCCATATAGTGACCACTGCAAGTACCGCTATTTTGCATCTGGCATACCCTGCGGTACATGCCCGCTTTACGCATCCATCCGTCCGTCCGTCTGCTTGTCCCTCTGTATGTCCGTGCATGCGTCCATCCGAGCGTCCATCTAGTGAACACTCCAAGTACCGTCATCTCGCACCCAATGTGGCATACACCCGCTTTACGCGTCTATCCGTTTGTTCGTTTGACAGTCTGTGTGTCCGTCCATCAATGTGTTCGTCCGTGCGACAAGGAGGAGGAGGAATAAATGAGGAAGGAGAGGGAGGTTAGCCAGTTCTCAGACCGGCTGGCTACCCTGTATTGTGGAAGGGGGTAAGGGGGATAAAGGATGAGAGAAAAGAGACGTTATAAAAAAAGAAGAGAGAAGGTCATCAGACAATCCACGACGCTGTTTACAGTCTGTCTCTAAGACCACTTGCCCACAGAAAGCGCAACAACGCTCTCAATGCCTTGCGTGCAGAGGACGGTCTCGGCCAGTGTCCTAATACCCTTTCTTCCGACAATTGGCGATTGTCTATTCTATCTAAAGCTTTTGACAGTTCTTTTCTTGGCACGCTGAAGCGGGGACACCCGCAGAGAAGATGAGATAAAGTCTCTGCGCAGCCACAGTTGTTACATGTTGGGCTTCTGGCCATTCAGATTCGAAACGAATAAGCATTCGTGAAGGCCACCCCAATTCACAGACGGCTCAAAAGTGTCTCCTCTGCTCTGATTATTCCTTATGGAAGACGGAGGTGTAGGTGTGGGTCCAAATTATGAAGGCGGACATTGGTGAATGCCGGTGAATTCCACTGAGCGAGTGTGAGTTCTCGTGCAAGTGATCGAAGCCTTGCAGCGGCGTCCGTTCTTGATAATGGTATAGCTACACAAGGAACATCATCATGAGCAATTCGGGCTGCTTCATCTGCACGGTCGTTTCCATCAATGCTGCAGTGGCCTGGTATTCATTGATACGCTATGTCATGTTGTTTCTCTATAGCCCGGTGATGAAGCAGTCGTATTTCAGCAATTAGCTGTTTGTTTGGTTCATGACGATATGGCGAGGCAACGCCCTGGAGAGCTGCTTTAAAGTCGGAGAATATTGACCACGTCTGTTGTAGTTCTTCAACTAGGAACTCCAGAGCGGCACGAATGGCGGCAAATTCTGCCACCGTGGATGATGTCAGATGCGAGGTCCTGAACTTTATCGTGATGGATTTCTCCGGAATTACCACTGCTCCTGTTGAACTTGTTGAAGTGACCGACCCATCCGTGTAAATGTGAATGCGTCCACTGTGTTTCTCATGCAGAAACAGCAATGTTGCTTGTTTTAGGGCCAAATTTGACAAATGTTTCTTCTTTTGCATTGCGGGGATGGTTATCAGGGTTTCCAGTGGATGTACACACCACAATGGTAACGACGGTCTTGCTGCGTGCGTGAAGTTCGTGGGAATCTCCGTGCGATGTGGGGCAATAATAGAGCAGAACGCAGAGCATGGCCTTGAAGTTGGAAGGGAGGCGAGGTGATGCGATTGAATCCGGGTGGCATGTCTTATGTGCGTTCTTAAAGCATCGGCACGAATGTAGGTTGTTATAGGGTGTTCATGAGCGATTGCGACTGTCGCTGATGAGGATGCTGTCACACATGTCCCGTTATTAGGGAGGCGATCGCCGGGCTAATTCCAAGAGCCGAAGTATCGGCCCCCCGAACCGCACCACGAAAGCGTGGACAATTTAGAAGTGGTCCTTTTTGGTGCGCCAGCGGACGCTGGCTGTGGCCCAAAGAACAAGTCAGAGCCGAGAGTTGATAAACAAACAAATTATATTCTCAATAATGGCAGATCAAAAATAATACACAAAAATGCACACTCCACAATAGTTGCATACAATATGTCACCAATCAAACCAATCAATCAACGTACTACACAATACAATCAGCCACACTTGAAACAACGGACACGGACAACCATACGCACTACAATGCAGTCGCATGCATTGAACAACCAAGACACTTAGAGACTAAAGAGATAGAAAACCTATTCAGTCCAAAGTTCTTGGAACCAAAGTCTAGATGATACTCTTCCGAGAATCACTCACTCAAAGTCCAGCGTTGTTGTCGTTCCGCAGCCCTCGAAGTTTCTCTTCCAGGAAACCTCCCGTCTTCAATTGGCCACTCTTCAAACTTCAACTTCTTCGCCGGAAACACGTGGGCTTCACACACGCAGCTGTTGCCACGCGTCTTCGCTCGATAGCGGTAAACACACGCTCTTGCCTGTAGCTCGAGCCTTCACCCCTCAGGTGGAAATCCTCTTCATCTCCGGCTTCGTCCCTACGGACCAAAACCTTCGCCGACTACACGGCGGAATCCCTACGCGCTCTGGCGCTCACTTCCGTCTCCTCCTGATCTCTCATCTCGGCTGCTCGGTTAAATATCTTGCGCGCGACATTCCAGACGGTTCTCGTCATTTCGTCGGCACGATACGCAGCGAAAGCTGTGAAGAAGGCAAGACGGTTGGAATGCCCTCCCCGGAGGATGACTCACCTCGGTATGACCACGCCCCGTTCCTTCTAGAAAAATCGCGGGCTTGCTGGGCCGCCGATGTGGGGTGAGGAGGTTCGTCTGCGAAGCCACGCTTCCGCGGGGAGAGGCGTCGCGCGCCCGGGGAGCCTTGGATGCTTGTTTTCTCTTTTCTCTTTTTTTTTCGTTAACCTCGCCGCGTCTTTTGGGCGCGTTATCGCAAGAATTTGGCGGCGCGCCCGTTTTTAGCGCTCGTTCTGTGACACTGCCCCCCACTTTAAGAATATTATCTCATAATATTCAAAACCACACAAACGAGCGCGAACAGTCACCACTCACTCTCAAAGACTGTAACATAGTCCGTCGCTCGTGACACGTCACATTCACAATATATCACTCAATACAATTGGACATTACAATTAAAACTCACACACATGAAATATAACCGCAGGTATATGAGTACAACGCTTCATCACACATTCCAAACAATACAAACGTACAAGGTTCTGTCTTTACAACAATCATACAACGCTATACATCACATCACAGCACACATACTTCGACACTTGTGACACAGGATAACACAACACTAACACAACATATGGAACTCAGCACTGCCAAACACATTCTGATTCGACCTCCGCACTTATCCTGTGTACTTTGGGCTGCGCTTGCGTCCTTTCTTGCGGTGCTCGCTCGATCTCTTCTTGTTTTTCCTCGTTCTTTTTCGGCGAGCCCTTTCTAACGACGATATCTGAGGCGTCGTCTCAGCCATCGTTGTCTCTTCCGACACCGTTAACGTGTCATTACATTCGACGGGTCTTTTCTGTTTATTTACCCGCTTGATCATACCTCTACATTTTGCCCGGCTGGCCAACTCCGTCTCCTTTACACTGTCAGTCGGTTGAGGTCGTGCCGACGTAAGCCCGGTTGCTCGGCCCGTGAATTTATTCGACACGATCGTCTTGTCATTCGCTGTCTCTTGCGCCGCAGCTTCACCTTGGGCTCTCGTGAGATCCGTCACGGGATGCTCCTCCACTGTATCTCGCGGCCGCTGTGTTGGCGAGGGCTCTATCTTCGGGTCTTCTCCCAAACAATCTGGATCACTTGGCCTTCGCGCCCCGTCGATGTTTCGATGACAAGGTCGTAAAGGGGAGTCGTCATACATAGAGCGGTAACCTTCCCGCTGAAGTACGGGGTTTCAACCTCAATTTCTGCTTCGGGAAGCATCCGAACTGTACGGTCAATTAAGAAAACTGGTTTCGTTTTGCCTGTTAACTCCCTTTCCCGTACCAAATCTCTCCGCACGATAACAGTTGAGCTACCGGTATCTCTTAACACCGTAATCTTTTTGTCCGCAACTTTTCCAGGCAGCGTTGGCATTCCTTTCGTAACACCGGTTGGCTGTTTTGACATTACAGCACCAACAATAGGAATTTTCTCCCCATTTTCAATTCTACAAATCCGTCGGTGACGGCATTATTATCGGATTTCGGTGCTGCTTGCACACAGGATACCTGGTGAGTTTGACTCGCTCCGTTTCGACATGCATCTGCTTTGTGCCCAGTCTGACCACACTTAAAACATTTTACTGCCGTAGGGCTCGTAAAGATCGTTCGACAGTTTTTCGCACGATGACCCACTAGGTTGCACAGAAAACATCGCGGAATGCTCTCTGGTGCACGCTTCTTTTCTTCGGGAGCCAATTTCTTCGAATCATCGGGACAATCCTTCTTGACCTTGGCCAAATTAGTTCCACCTTGCGCTTCCAAGAATTGATCAGCCAATTCGAGCATGCCTTCAAGTGACTCAGCCTTCCTCTCTTTCAAGTACAGCGACAGGCTTGGGTGGCAACTACTAAGAAATTGTTCTCTTATTAGGAGCTCTCTAAGCTCATCGTACTCCTGCGCTGTCCCTGAAAGTTCAATCCATCTGTCGAAATAATGACAAAGTCGGGCGGCATACTGCGTAGCCGTCTCACCATCAGCTGGTTTTCCTGTCCGAAATCTGTCCCGGAATCCTTTTACGGTAAATCTAAATCGCTTCAGCAAAGCAGCTTTCACCTTTGCGTAGTTGGCTGCATCGGTCGGCGTCAGCCTGCCGTACACACTGAGCGCTTCACCACTTAAGCGAGTACTCAAAGCAGTTGCCCATTGATGTTCCGGCCAATTCTGGCTCCTTGCAATCGTCTCGAATCTGTGAAGGTACGCGTCAAGGTCGTCCTTCCTTTCATCAAATGCTACGAGCAGCTTGCTTGGGTTCAAGCGGAATCAGTGGTCCTCCCGTTCGCTGCTTTCAACTCTAGCTTGGGCCGGAGTTTCACTTCGCTGTTGCAAACGGAGCCGCTCGAGTTCTATCTCGTGCTGTCGCTGCCGTTCCCTTTCCTCTCTTTCTTCTTTCGCCCTCTCAGCTGCCAGTCTTTCTCTCTCCAGCTCCAACTTCAATTGCTGCTCTCTTTCTTCTCTCGCCCTTTCAGCTGCCAGCTTTTCTCTCTCCAACTCCAACTTCAATTGTTGCTCTCTTTCTTCCTTCGCCCTTTCAGCAGCCAGCCTTTCTCTCTCCAACTCAGCTGCTTTTTCTTCCTTGGCCCTCTCAGCTGTCAACCTCTCCCTCTCCACAGCCTCTTTCTCCTTCTGGCTTACCCACTTCCGTAGTTCGGCGCCAGAAAGACCCATCTTTTCACCAAGAGCAACTAACTTTTCGAGATCCATGGTGTCTCGCAAATAAAACGTTGCCACGTGTAAAAAGTATCTGCCTAAATTACTCTCATGATGATAAGGGGCGCGAAAAACGACACACAACAGAGAAGAAGTACACGGTACTTCTTCTCTGTTGTGTGTCGTTTTTCGCGCCCCTTATCATCATGAACCAGCACCAACTCGCCCAACTTTTTACTTTACTAAATTACTCTATCAGAACACTCCCCTGCACCCGTTAACGAGAACACTGTACAACACACAAAATCGTTCCGATAGCACTATCAACAACTCGAGGCTCTTTCTCACTACTTTGGACACACTGTGCACCAAAAGGTTCTATGTCGCGGACGCCAGATTAATTGTCACACATGTCCCGTTATTAGGGAGGCGATCGCCGGGCTAATTCCAAGAGCCGAAGTATCGGCCCCCCGAACCGCACCACGAAAGCGTGGACAATTTAGAAGTGGTCCTTTTTGGTGCGCCAGCGGACGCCGGCTGTGGCCCAAAGAACAAGTCAGAGCCGAGAGTTGATAAACAAACAAATTATATTCTCAATAATGGCAGATCGAAAATAATACACAAAAATGCACACTCCACAATAGTTGCATACAATATGTCACCAATCAAACCAATCAATCAACGTACTACACAATACAATCAGCCACACTTGAAACAACGGACACGGACAACCATACGCACTACAATGCAGTCGCATTGTAGTGCGTATGGTAATTTTCTAAACTTTTCTACCCAGCCAGACAGATTGCTGTCAAAATGTTTACGTTTAATGCAGTCGCATGCATTGAACGACCAAGACACTTAAAGACTAAAGAGATAGAAAACCTATTCAGTCCAAAGTTCTTGGAACCAAAGTCTAGATGATACTCTTCCGAGAATCACTCACTCAAAGTCCAGCGTTGTTGTCGTTCCGCAGCCCTCGAAGTTTCTCTTCCAGGTAACCTCCCGTCTTCAATTGGCCACTCTTCAAACTTCAACTTCTTCGCCGGAAACACGTCGGCTTCACACACGCAGCTGTTGCCACGCGTCTTCGCTCGATAGCGGTAAACACACGCTCTTGCCTGTAGCTCGAGCCTTGACCCCTCAGGTGGAAATTCTCTTCATCTCCGGCTTCGTCCCTACGGACCAAAACCTTCGCCGACTACACGGCGGAATCCCTACGCGCTCTGGCGCTCACTTCCGTCTCCTCCTGATCTCTCATCTCGGCTGCTCGGTTAAATATCTTGCGCGCGACATTCCAGACGGGTCTCGTCATTTCGTCGGCGCGATACGCAGCGAAAGCTGTGAAGAGGGCGAGACGGTTGGAATGCCCTCTCCGGAGGATGACTCACCTCGGTATGACCACGCCCCGTTCCTTCTAGAAAAATCGCGGGCTTGCTGGGCCGCCGATGTGGGGTGAGGAGGTTCGTCTGCGAAGCCACGCTTCCGCGGGGAGAGGCGTCGCGCGCCCGGGGAGCCTTGGATGCTTGTTTTCTCTTTTCTCTTTTTTTTCGTTAACCTCGCCGCGTCTCTCGGGCACGTTATCGCAAGAATTTGGCGGCGCGCCCGTTTTTAGCGCTCGTTCTGTGACAGATGCGCATCTCGGCAGGCCGAGGCATAATCTCAGTGCTTGAGCTTGTAATGAATGGAGCACGTGTACGTTTGTTATGCGGGCCTTGCCAAGCACAGTTAGGCCGTAGCACATGAAGCCAAGAAAAAGTGCAGCATACAGTTGAAGCATGGCTCGTACCGATGCACCCCATGATTTTCCCGCAAGAAACTTTAGGACGTGGGTGATCATGGTCAGTTTCTTCTTCATGTAAGCGATATGAGGGCTCCAAGACAAATCACGATCTATTATTACTCCCAAAAAACGGTGAGTCTTTTGATAGCTGATTGTGTGTCCCTTAGTTGTGATGCGGTATGGCATCATTGTCTTGCGCGTAAACGCAACTAGTGAGCATTTCTCATATGACAGCTCTAGTCCTCGTCCTTGAAGGTAGTTTGACGTCAGTGTAGCCGATGTCTGAAGCCTGGCTCGTACGTGTAGACGCGTGACCCCTGATGCCCAGATGCAGATGTCGTCCGCGTATATCGACAGATGTACGGAGTGTGGCACGACGTCAGCGAGGCCGATGAGCGCAAGGTTGAAAAGTATGGGGCTTAGGACCTCACCTTGAGGTACGCCGCGATGAGTATGATGTTGCCTTGTTGCGCCATCTTCTGTCTGAACGAAGAAGGGTCTGTCCTTCAAATAGCTGTAGATCCATTGGTAAACGCGGCCTCCCAATTCAATGCTGCCCAAGGCGTCCAGGATGGTTTCATGTAATACATTGTCGTATGCAGCCTTAATATCCAAGAAAAGTGCCGCTGATAATCTCTTTAGGCTCTTCTGCGGTTGTACAGACGTGACAAGAGAGAGAGAGATAAAGATGCAAGGAAAGGCAGGGAGGTTAACCAGACGCACATCCGGTTTGCTACCCTGCACTGGGGAAGGGATAAAGGGGAGAAAAGAGGTTGCAGAAAGATGAGAAGGTACACACAATCACGAGCACACTAGATCAACAACATTGTCTATGGAAGACCGTCCACGTCGAAAGTCGGTCAAAGCATCGGGGTATATATTGTCATGTTCCAAGTACCACTCCAGGCGAGTCAGCACCATTCTCTCCATCACCTTTCCAAAACAGCTGGCAAGCGCGATGGGGTGATAGGAGGTCATGTCCAGAGGCGATTTGCCTGGTTTGAGCAGGGGCACAAGGCGGCTGCACTTCCACGAAGGAGGAACCAAACCGTTGCTCCACGAGTCATTGAGCTAGAAGGGCACGCCGAGCTGTTCGTCCTAGGTTAGCAAGGGCCATGTAAGTGACCCCATCGGGTCCAGGCGATGACGAGCGCTTGCATGCTGCCAATGCTGCCTGAAGTTCTTCCAGAGAAAACATATTGTCCATCCGAGTGTCTCTGGACGCCGGCGCGTTTCGTAGGTTACTCATGTTGATCCCGGACCCCTTGTTTGCAACCCTGGCACAAAAGTCTTCCGCTACATCGATTTCACGCCGACCTTGACGGAGAGCAAGGCATTTGAACGGACGATTCTGTTGTGGCAATGTTCGTAGGCCGCGGATTATTCTCCATATTTGCGAAAGAGGTTTGTGGGGATCGAGCGACTCGCATAGTGACTTCCATCGTTGCGACTGTAGTGCATTGATTCGACGTTGAATCTTCTTTTGTAGACGTCTCGCTTCCCTCAAGTCGTAGATAGATTTCGTGCGCCTATAACGTCGTTCGGCGCGACGACGGATTGCGCGAAATCGCTCCAACTCCACCTCATATTTGCAAAAATCTGGCAAAGGTCCACTATTAAACGTTGCCTCTTGAATAGCGGCCTTCATTATACTTTCTATGCTTTCAAGAGAACCTTTTTGGTTTCTCTCGCATTGCTTCTCTGTGAATGATCTGTACTTTGACCAGTCTATCTGTGAAGTGGGCGCGATTCGCGACTTGCTTAGCCTCTTGATTTTTATATAGGTGGGGATGTGGTCACTGCCATGCGTTTCATTGTCCGCGAACCCCTGCACCTTGGTGTTTAGGCTACTTGACACAAACGTTAGGTCGAGACAACTACTATATGTCAGACCCCGTAAAAACGTGGGAGCGCCGTCATTTAAACAATATAGTTGGTGGTCAGATGCAAAGGAGGACACATTTCTTCCCCGACGGTCCATCTTCTGGCTTCCCCACAGGGGGTGATGAGCGTTAAAATGACCGCTAATAATCCATGGCCCAGGTGTCGCTGATATAATGGCGCTTAATCTTGCTGGGTTGAAGCGGCCTGAAGACGAAATATATACTGCCACTAGCGTGAAGTTCACGTTCTTACGATTAACTGCCTGGCACACGTATTGGTTGCTGTCGTCCGGTGTTACTGGATGCTCAATATATGTGAGTTTGCGCCTGATGCAAACAATGACCTTACTGGTTTCATTACGGATTGCAGATCTGAAAGCCTCGTATTTAGAAAGTCGTATAGCATTGTGAAGACGTTTTTCACAAACTACGATAATTGGAAACTGATTCTTGAAAACATATGGTCGAAAATCTGAAATGCGGGGTTTAAGACCTCGGGAATTCCATTGGAAAATTGATGCCTCTTTCACTTTTTTACGGAAGGGCTGCAGAGAAAGAGCCATAGTGCTTCTCTAGATTTGATAGCACCGGATTCAAAGCGTCCAATATTTGAAGAGTGCTGTGGGCAGCGGGAGTCTGAATATTATTCAGGAGTACTCCAATGGTCTTCATGAGGGTCTTAATCACGTCTATTATTTCGTTATCTTGACTGTCATGACTTACCCGCTCTGAAGTAGCTTTCAGTGGGCGATGCTGCCGCTTTACTGGCGGTGTCACTGACGGCAGCGCTGGCCACGCGTCAGGGTCAATGTTTCTTGCGTCTTTCTGAGGATGCTTGTTGTTGGCACTTGTTGATGCTTGTGGTGGTGAGTGCGTGATATGGGGTAGCGGTGTATCCCTGGCCTTGGCAGAGGATGTCCTAGGAGTTTTCTTATGGCGCGAACGCCGACGTCGCACTTTGGCAGCAGCTTCCCTGTGGGTAGAACCGTCTCTGGCCATCTGCCTCAGCACTTGCATCTCCTTCTTCACATTTGGGCATTGCTTTGATGACGCCTCGAGAGGACCTTGGCGATTGCCGCATTTGCGATGTTCTGCCTGGCAGGCTTCCGTGTTGTGCGACTCCGAGCATCGGGAGCACACAGCAGAACTTGTGCAAACAGCACTCACCTGTCCTATTTACAGCACCTCCGACACTGAAGAGGTTTCGGCACGAACGGCCGTACTGTGTGTCGAAAATGACCAACTGTTACTTGAGTTGGGAGGCTGTCACCCTTAAAAACTAGTTTTACGCATCTTGAGTTCCCGAGATGGCGGGCTTGCAAGATAATAGTAGCTTCCGTCACAGGTTTGATTAGAGTGGGAAAATCAATATCGCTGATAGAAGTGTCGACGTCGTAGATGACGCCTGCCAGAGTCCTTGCCATCTGGTATGAAAGAACGTACGTTGATGTTCCCGAGCACATTCACCTTGGTCAATACGTCGAGAGCAGTACGTTGCGTAATGTCTATCGCCAGAACGTTCTTGCAGCCATTGATTCTCACGTCTGTTATTTGTCCCGGAACGAGCACCTCAAGTGACATGGACGTGACCTGGCGATTAAGTCGGTTCATGCTGTCAGCGGTATTCAGCGGGACAAACAAAATTGTGTGAACCGGTGGCTCTTGAATATTCGTGGTGGCCTTACTTTGGGAAGAAGATGTCGTAAGCAGCCTCCTCTTCGCCTTGTGTCGTGCCACGGGCACAAAGTCACTTTCATCAGAGCTCTCATCACTGGCTGTAGAGTACATGAGCGTGTCCTCAATGTCGACGTCACTTGGGTGGCCGGAGCGCTTTCTTAGAGTGGCCACAGACGACGCGGAACGTATGGGTGGAGGCCCTATGTCTACGTCCATTTCCTCAGGCAGAAGAGCGGCGTTTTCAACTAGCACTAAAGAAAACGAGAAAAATAACACACTGAAACCAGCGTTCCACTCAGGAAAAGCTTCGTCTTCATCCCCCGTGCGACAAGCTTATGAACAAGTACTGCGATCTCGCATCTCGCATACCCTGTGGCACATACCGGCTTCATGCGTCCGTCTATCCGTCCGTCCGTATGCTGGTCTGTCTGTCCGTCCGTCCATGCATTCGTCCGTGCGTCCATCTAGTGAACACTCCATGTAGCGCCATATCGCATCTCGCTTACCCTGTGGCGCATACACGTTTTACGGGTCCGTATATCCGTCCATACTTATGCTAGTCCGTCCGTCCGTGCGTCAATCTAGTGAACACTCCAAGTACCACCATCTTGCATCTGCTGTGGCGAATACCCGCTTTACGCGTGTGCCTATCCGTCCATGCGTCAACTTATCTGTCTGTCCGTGCGTCCATGCGTCCATCTAGTGAACACACCATATACCGCAATCTCGCATCTCGCATACTATGTGACACACACACGCTTTACGCGTCCGTATATACGTCCGTCCGTCTGCTAGTCTGTCTGGCCGTCCGTCCGTGCGTCAATGCAGCGAACAGTCCAAGTATTGCCATCTCGCATCCGCTGTAGCGAATACCCGCTTTACGCGTGTGTCTATCTGTTCGTCCGTCTGCCAGTCTGTCAGTCTGTTCGTTCATGCATCCGTCCGTGCGTCCATCTAGTGAACACTCCAAGCACCGCCATCTCGCATACCCTTGAGCGCTTACACGCTTTACGCGTCCGTCTATCCGTCCTTCCGTCTGGTAGTCTGTCTGTCCGTCCGTCCATGCGTCCGTCTGCACGTCAATCTTGTGGACACTCCACGTAAAGCCATCTCGCACATGCTGTGGCAGATTCCCACTTTACGCGTCACTCTATCTGTCGGTCCGTCTGCTAGTCTGTCAGTCCGTCCATGCGTCACTATAGTGAACACCCCAAGTACCGCCATCTCGCGTCTGCTGTGCCTCATACCCGCTTTTTGCGCCGGTCTATCCGTCCGTCCTCCTAGTCTGTGTGTCCGTCCGTCCATGCGCCCGTCCGTGCGTCCATCTATTGCACACTCCAAGTACCGCCATATCGCATACCCTGTGGCAAATACACGCTTTATGCGTCCGTCTATCCAACCGTCCTTCTGTTAGTCCGTCTGTCCGTCCTAGCGTCCGTCCATGCTTCCAAATAGTGAACACTCTAAGTACTGCCAGCTCGCATACCTTGTGGCACATATCCGTTTTACGTGTTCGTCTGCTAGTCTGTCTGTCCATCTGTCGATGCGTTCGTCCATGCGTCCATTTAGTGATCACTCCAAGTACCGCCATCTCGCATCTGACATACCCCGCGGTACACACCCGCTTTACGCATACATCGATCCGTCCGTCCGTCATCTTGTCCCTCTGTCCGTCCGTGCATGCGTCCATCCAAGCGTCCATCTAGTGAATACTCCAAGTACCGTCATCTCGCCCCCGCTGTAGCATATACCCGCTTTACGCGTCTGTCTATTCGTTCGTCCATTTGCCACTCTGACCGTCCATGGATGTGTTCGTCCGTGGGTCCAGCTAGTGAATAAGTACTGCGATCTCGCATCTCGCATACCGTGTGGCACATAACCGCTTCATGCGTCCGTCTACCCGTCCGTCCGTATGCCGGTCTGTCTGTCCGTCTGTTAATGCGTCCGTCCGTGCGTCCATCTAGTGAGCACTAGAAGTACCGCCATATCGCATCTCGCATACCCTGTGGGACGAACCCGCTTTACGCGTCCGTCAATCCGTCCATGCGCCTGCGAGTCTGTCTGTCCATCCGTCCAAGCTTTCGTCCATGCGCTTATCTAGTGAACACTCCATGTACCGCCATCTCGCATCTCGTAAGCCCTGTCACACATACACGTTTTACGGGCCCGTATAACCGTCCATACTTATGCTAGTCTGTCTGTCCGTCCGTCCGTGGGTTAATCTAGTGAACACTCCAAGTACCACCATCTCGCATCCGCTGTGGCAAAAACCCGCTTTATGCGTCTGCCTATCCGTCCGTTCGTCTGTTTATCCGTCTGTCCGTGCATCCATGCGTCCATCTAGTGAACACACCATGTACCACAATCTCGCATCTCGCATACCATGTGGCACATACAGGCTTTACCCGTCCGTCTATTCGTCTGTCTGTCTGCTAGTCTGCCAGGCCGTCCACGCTTTCGGCCGTTTTTCTATCTAGTGAACACTGCAAGTACCGTCATCGCACATCGCGCATGCCCTGTGGCAGATACCCGCTTTACGCGTTCGTTTATGCGTCCGGCCTTCAGTAATCTGTCTGTCCGACGGTCCGTGCGTCAATCCAGTGAATACTCCAAGTATTGCCATCTCGCATCCGTTGTAGCGAATACCCGCTTTACGCGTCTCTCTATCTGTTCATTCCTGTGCCAGTCTGTGTGTCCGTCCATCAATGCGTCCGTCCATGTGTCCATCTAGCGAACACTCTATGTACCACCATATCGCATCTCGCATACACTTTGGCATACACCCACTTTACGCGTCCATCTATTCATCCGTCCGTCTGCTAATCTCTCTGTCCGTCTTTCATTCGTCCGTCCGTGCGTCCATCTAGTGAACACTCCAAGTACCACCATCTCACATATCCTGTGGCACATACAGGCTTTACGCGTCAATATATACGTCCGTTCATCTGCTAGTCTGTCTGGCTGTCCATGTCTTCGTCCATGTGTCTATCTAGTGAACCCTGGAAGTACTGCCATCTCGCATCTCGCATACCCTGTGGCACATATTCGCTTTACGCGTCCGTCTATTCACCCACCCGTCTACTAGTCTGTCTTTCCTTCTGTCTATGCGCCCGTGCGTGCGTCAATCTGGTGAACACACCGACTACCGCCATCTCGCATCCGCTGTGGCACATTCCCGCTTTACGCGTCTGTCTATCCATCCGTATTTCTGCTAAGCTGTGTGTCCGTCCATCTATGCGTCCGTCCATGCGTCCATCTAGTGAACACTTCAAGTACCGCCATATCGAATCTCGCATACTCTGTGGCACATTCCTGGTTTACGCGTCCGTCTATCCGTCCCTTTGTCTGCTAGTCTGTCTGTCCGTGCATCTGTTCGTGCGTCGATATACTGAACACTTTATGTACCGCCATCTCGCATCTCGCATACCCTGTAGCACACAACCGATTTACGCATTCGCATATCCGTTGGTCCGTCTGCTAGTCTGTCTGTCCATTCGTCCATGCGTCCATCCATGCATCCATCTAGTGAACGCTCAAAGTACCGCCATTTTGCATACCCTGTGGCACATACACGCTTTACGCGTCCATATATCCGTCCGTCCTTCTGCTAGTCTGTTTGTCCGTCCGTCCATGCGTCCGTCCAAGCGTCAATATAATGAACACTCCAAGTACCGCCATCTCGCATCCGCTGTGGCACATTCCCTCTTTACGCGTCTCTCTATCCGTCCGTCCTTCTCTTAGGCTGTGTGTCTTTCCGTCCATGCGTCCGTCCGTGCGTCCGTCTAGCTGTTAAGAGGTTTATTGGCGGACACTCTGCGATGATTCACGACAGCGACAGTAAATGCAGAGACCAACTCTCTGCCCGAGCTGCACTACTTTTTATGAAAAGGGCGACCCACTAGAAGGCGCTAGAGAGGACGACCCACTGTTCAAAGGCTTTACCACAACTACCCCTGGTACGAATAGAAAGCCGCGTGGCTACCTAACAGCTGGTTACATTGAGCGGGTCATGGTAGGCCTTGAGGCGCTCCACGTTAACAATGTCACGTCCGCGACAGCGCATGTCTGAAGATGGTTCGATGGTTTTAATTGAGTATTTGACTGGGGAAGTGCATTTGATGACACTGTAGGGGCCTTCATATTTGGGCAATAGTTTTGAAGATAGGTAAGTTGCAGTGGTAAGGATCGAGAGCCAGACGAGCGCTCCAAGGAGAAACTTGGGCGCAGTAGTGCTGGTGTCAGCACGAATGCTTTTTGCCGCTCTTGATCATGCGCAGTAAAGGCCTTTGCAAGCCCTCGACACTCTTCAGCAAGCTTGGCTGTAGCAGAAATAGGTGCCCACTCAGACGGATCTGGCCTGTACGGTAGTATCGTGTCGATGGTGTGTGACAGGTGCCTTCCATATAATAAAAAGAAAGGTCAAAATTCTGTAGTGCTCTGGGGCGGTATTATATGCGTAGGTGACAAAAGGTAGAATGGAATCCCAATTGGTGTGATCGGTGGTGACGTACTTAGAGAGCATGTCACCGAGTGTACGGTTGAAGCGTTCGGTGAGGCCATTCTTCTGCGGGTGGTAAGCAGCAGTTTTGCGGTGAACAACTTTGCACAATTTAAGAATGGCTTCAACGACTTCAGACAGGAAGACGCGACCTAGGTCACTGAGCAGTTCTTGGGGTGGACCATGTCGCAGAATGAATCGTTGGAGCAGAAAGGAGGCCACATCGCTCGCTGTAGCCGCGGGGAGAGCGGCCGTTTCGGCGTATCGCATGAGGTGGTCCACAGCGACAATGGCCTAGCAGTTACTAGCCGCGTTAGTGGAAGTGGCCCATACAAATCGATGCCAACGCTCCCAAAGAGACTGGCAGGGCTAGGTAGAGGTTGCAGATCCACTGGCAACAGGTGCGTTGAAGCTTTGTGGCACTGACAATCTATGCAGGAGCGAACAAATTTCTGCACGTAGCGGTACATGCCGCGCCAAAAGTACCGTTGGCGAATGCGGTGGTAAGTCTTCGATACCCCGGAGTGCGGACATTGCGGATCAGAATGAAAGAATTCGCACATGGCAGAGCGTAGACTGCGAGGTATCACTAGCAGCCACTGGCGGCCGTCACCGTTGTAATTGCGCCTGTGGAGCAGGTCGTCGCGAAGCGCAAAATGGTGGGCTTGACGACGCAACGCGTCAGTGGATGGAGTGGGTGGATCACTCAGCAAGTCTATCAGTGAAGCAATCCATTGAGCCTTGCACTGTTCAGTAGCAATGGTATTGCAGCGACGAGAGAAGAAGAGACGTGAGACGGCGTCGAAGGCGGCCGATGGGGCCGTGCCGATCTCGCCACTTTATTCCAGGCCTGAAGTGGAGCCACGTCGGGTACCAGCGTCCGCCACGCCAGGCGTGCAAGCTCCTTCTAATTCTCGCGCAGCTCGAGCCAGCATCAGCTGCGCGAGAGGCGCGGCGCGGTGATGAAGAAATGATGATGGTGATGATGGCGCGACAGGGCTCCCCCCCCCTAGCGCTTTGCGCGATTTGAAGGCTCCGCGGCTCCGTTGAGGCGTGGAATAAAGTGGCGCGAGAACGACACGACCACGTTGGCCGCCGTCTCGTCTTCCTCTCTCGCTACAGTATGAATGATAATCGAAGAAATGGCAAGGTGAGACGATAAGTTGTGTGCATTGTCGTCAGGCAAGGGAGAGTGCGACAGGGCGTCGGCGTCAGCATGTTGCCTTCCATTGCGGTTCAGCACACGGATGTCGTAGTCTTGCAGGCGAATTGCCCCCCGAACGAGACGGCCTTAGGGATCTCTCAATGACGACAATTAGCATAGTGCGTGATAGGTGACGACATCAAATGGGCGACCATACAAATAAGGTCAGAACTTTGCAAGGGTCCAGACGATTGCCAAACATTGTTTCTCGGTGACTGTGTAATTAGTCTCGGCTTCAGTAAGCTTACGGCTTGCATATGCCACGACATATTCCGGGAACCCTGGTTACCGCTGCGCAAGGACAGCGCCGAGGCCGACACCACTGGCATCCGTGTGTACCTCTGTAGGGGCCGTAGGGTCGTAGTGGCGGAGTATGGGAGGCGACGTCAACAAACGACGAAGTGTTGTGAAAGTGTCGTCGCACTGTGATTACTAGGAATGGAGAGGCCCGTTACTTTCGAAGAGCTTCGTCAGCGGCGTGATGGGTGCATTGCACAGCCCAAACGACATGACGTTGAATTCGTACAAGCCGTCGGGGGTGACAAAAGTGGTCTTCGGTCGAAGGTCCTTAGCCATAGGTACTTGCCAGTACCCTGAGTGCAAATCGAGGGATGAAAATAATTCTGCTCCTTGCAGGCTGTCAATCGCGTCATCTAACCACGGTAGTGGGTACACGTCCTTACGAGTTATCTTGTTGAGGCGTCGGTAGTCCACACAGAATTGCACAGAACGGTTCTTCTTCGTGACGAGAACGACAGGAGATGCCCAGGGGCTGCTATAGGGGCGAATAACAGCGCGGCGAAGCATGTCATCGACTTTCTCATTGATTAAACGGCGTTCTGTGGGAGATACGCGATATGGACGTTGCCGCAGCGGTGGCTGTGCGCCTGTGTCGACACGGTGCTCAACGGAGGATGTTCGACCGAGAGCAGCTTAGATGACATCGAAAGTAGAGTGGAATTCTTCCAACAGGCCCAAAAGCTGGGAATGCTGGCCAGGCGTAAGGTTGTCGGGAATAGAGGGACCAAATATATAATCGGATGATGAAGCAGATGTCGAAACAGCACTAAGCGTACAGAAACATGAGCAGTGCATGTCATCGTGTTGATCCATAACTTGCGCGTCTTCTATGGGTTAAACGCTGCCGAGACATTACCCTCGCACCAACGTAACGCTCTACGGGGATGAGTTCACAACAAAAATGGTGGTGCTGCCATGAGTTAGTTGCACGGTCGCGAAAAGAAACAGCAAGCCTTTTCTTATGAAACCACGATGAGATGGCGACAGGAGCTCGGCGGTGTCAGAAAGGCTTGTGCAGTAGAGCGACAACGCCGCGGACGTGTTTGCAGGCACTTCAGTGTCGTCTCTGACGAGTAACTTGGCTTGCAGCAGATGGACTGTCGGCCGGCGTCAAAAAAGATAATTGTGTGAGCTGTTCCTGCTGGCGCGTAAAGAATGACGGCGTCATGGCGGGAGAGAAAATCCCATCCTAGGTTGACGTCGTGAGAGCATGAAGGAATTATGATGAATTTGACCGCATACATCACGTCCTGAATCGTTAGGCGGGCTGTGCACATCGCTGTAGGGTGAATGCTTTGGGCACTGCCTGTATGGAGGGAGAGCCCGGATGGTGGCGTGGTCATTTTGCGCAGTAATCGGCTAAGTTTTGCGTCCATGATGGATACGGCGGCTCCCGTATTTACAAGGGCAGATGCACGAACGCCATCCACAAGCACCTCTATCACGTTCGACAGACTTTCCTGAGGGCTTCCGCAGTTCGACAGCGTCGCAGCCTTTGCCTCGTAGACGGCGACGACTAGTTTTCCTGGTCGCCCTCGAGTGGACGTGGCCGCATCGGCGACAGTGGGCAACGTCGTGGAGATGGTGAACGGCGGGTAGACAGAACGGGGCGGAATGACGGTGACATAGGCGGCGGTTGGTCATAAGAGCGGCTTGATTTGTTGGGAAAGTTGGAGGCGACCTGCGGTTGCGGCACACGATGGCAATAGCGTGCTACATGACTGACGCAACCACAAGCAAAGAAGATGGGGCGATTGTCAGCAGTGCGCCATCGGTTCGCGGGTCCCAGCCATGTCGCAGAACGCGATGGGCGAGCCGGCTACTGATATGAGTGCATGGTAGGCGGCACTCGGGGCACGTAGGTGACGCCGGCGTATGTAGGCGAGACAGTTTCGCCGAAGGCCTGGGGCCCTGCGACGGTATCGGTGTAACTTAGGGGAACAGCGACAGAAATTGATGGGGGCGGCCTTTCAACAACTAGGGCGTAGCTGAGTGGCGCAGATGCAGGAGGCGGCTAGTGGTATTCAGGAGCAACCTCAGCGATTTCCTGCTGAATGGCTCGGCGGGGCGGAAGTAGAAGTGTACTTGATGGCTGTTGAAAATGTTGTGGGGCAGCAAAAGCCAAGAAAGAGACCTGGTGGGCAACTTCCTCACGCACGAACGACTTGATTTCGGCGAGCAAGGTTGCGTGGTCAGGAACTGCTGACAAGGCCGAGAGATCAGCATCACCTGGTGATGGTCGACGGGTCATCAAGCGCTGCCGCCGCAGCTCGTCGTAACCTTGGCATACGGTAATGGCTTCTGCCACAGTGCAGGCGTTTCTGCCAGGAGCATGGTGAAGGCACCGTCGGCGATGCCTTTTAGAACATGCGTGATTTTGTCAGCCTCTGACATGTTCAGGTCAACTTTCTTGCACAAGTCAAGGGTGTCCTCGATGTAATTTGTGAAGGACTCGCTGGTCTGCTGGACTCGTTAACGTAAGCGCTGTTCGGCTTGCAGCTTATGAACGGCCGGACGGCCGAACACGTCGAGGACAGTGGTTTTAAAAGCGGACCAAGTCGGGAAATCCGATGCGTGGTTGTTGTACCACATGCCGGCCACATCCGCGAGGTAGAAAAACAGGTTGTGGAGTTCACCTGCCTCGTTGCAATGGTTGGGGACACTCACGCGTTCGTACATGGCCAGCCAGTCCGCGACGTCGGTGCCATCCGCACCGGTGAAGACAGGAGGGGCGCGGATGCGGGGGCACCGGGACATGGCGTCGGCGTAGGAGGAAGCGTTTGCTGGGCGGCGTCTTGAAGCACGGTTGAAGGCACGGTACGGGATCGAAGCTCCAAAGCATCGAATGCGAACCGAAGGTGTTTGAAGGGCACAGCGCTCTCAGCACTCTCCACCAAATTGTTAAGAGGTTTATTGGCGGACACTCTGCTATGATTCACGACAGTGACAGTGAATGCGGGGACAGACTCTATGCACGAGCTGCACTTCTTATGAAAAGGGTGACCCACCGGAATTCACTGGAGAGAACGACCCACTGTTCAAAGGCTTTACCACATAGTGAACACTCCAAGTACTGCCATCTCGTATAACCTGTGGCACATACGCGCTTTACGCGTCAGTTCATTCGTTTGTCCGTCTGATTGTCTGTCCATCCGTCCATGCGCTTTTCCGTGCGTCCATCTAGTGAACACTCCAAGTACCGCCATTTTGCATCCCGTCTGGCACATTCCTGCTTTACGCGTCTATCTATTGGTCCGTCCATCTGCTAGTCTGTCCGTCCGTCCATGCGTCCGTCCGTGCGTTCATCTAGTGAACACTCCAAGTACCACACTCCTATCTCGCATACCCCGCGGCACAGACCCGCATTACGCGTCCATCTATCCGTCCGTCCGTCTGCTACTCTGTCTGTCAATCCGTACATGCGTCCATCCGTGTGTCCATCTAGTGAACACTCCAAGTATCGCCATCTCGCATACCCTGTGGCACATACAGGCTTTACGCGTCCGTCTATCAATCTGTCCTTCTGCTAGCCTGTCTGTCCGTCCGTCCATGCATCCGTCCTTGCGTCAATCTAGTGAACACTCCAAGTACCGCCATCTCGCATCCGCTGTGGCACATACCCACCTTACGCGTCTATCAGTCCGTCCTTCTGTTAAGCTGCATGTCCGTCCGTCCACTCGTCCGTCCGTGCGTCCATCGAGTGCACACTCCAAGTACTGCCATTTTGCATACCCTGTGGCACATACACGCTTTACGCGTTCATCTATTCGTCCGTCCATCCGCTAGTCTGTCCGTCCGTCCATGCATCCGTCTGTGGGTTCATCTAGTGGACACTCCAAATACCGCCATCTCCTATCTCGCGTACCTTGTGGCACATACATAGAGGGCACGGCGACTGCCTGAAGGACAGCAAGCCTGAATCGCCATTGCTCTTAGTGCAGATTCTGCCGTGGTTTATCGCCGTTCTGCCGACAGCAAACAACCGGATTGAACTGGAATTCTCCGGTGGGCCTCGGTGTGACAATGATACCGCGCACCATCAACTTGACAACGCCTACCCTGCTGGAGTGATGTCACCCCTGAACAGTCTACAAAAAGCGCAACCCTTTTGTGAATCTCCACTGCTCTTTGCACAGGCTCTCCTGTTTGGCTTCGCCGGAAATCTTGTACCGAAATCTTGCATCGACATTTTCACGAGTCTTCCTACTGACACGTGTACTAAAGTGGCTACCGCATATCAACTGGATCATGGCTCCCTTCCGTTCTTCGTAGAAATACGGACGACGGCGCCATCTACTGTGACTACGTCATCTCAACGGCCTATAAAAGATCGCCTCCAGAGCTACAGCTTCAGTGGGTACGGCGGACCGGGCAGAGGCATGTGGTCACAAAACCCCCTTCTTTGCTTCGTGCAGGTTAGTGCAGTCTACAGCAGCATTTGTAGTGACTATCGTGGCCTCCTGGTCCTGCCGTGCCCACAGCAGTGTAGTACATTTGCCAATGATGTATTCTGTGTGTGTACGCTTCTTTTGTGTGGCGATGTGGAGGCTAATCCAGGTCCTACAACAACAGAAATGTTGAAGGAGCTACTGGCTGGGGAAAATAAGCTAGTTGAGGAAATGACTGCTCTGAGATATCAGCAGAATAATATGAAAAAATTGATGTCTGATCTTACATTGCGCTTTCTTGAAATAGAAAAACGAGCTACCCACGTCGAATTACTCGAAAAGTCAATTATTGCCTTGAAATCGAAATTAACTGACCTAAAAGACCGCAGTAGACGGTCAAGTTTAGTTATTTCTGGAATTCCGGAAGACCTTTCTGAGAAACACGAAGACTTAAAACAAAAAGTTTTAAACGATCTTTTTTTAGTTAAGCTAGAGGTATCTTGCCTATCTGTTGGTAGAATTTATCGCTTAGGTAGAAACGGCAATCCTAGACCCATTATAGTTTATTTTCAGGACTATAACGAGAAGCACACATTGTTAAAAACGCACGCAAGCTTAAGGGGACGAAAATATCCATTCAGAATGATTACTCTCGAGAGACACTGCAAAAAAGAAAGCTATTATGGGCAAGTGCTAAGGATGACAGACAACAGGGAAAGAATGTTACTCTTATTAATGATAAACTGCGCGTAAATAGGGAGCTCTTCATTTGGAACGAAAATCTTCAGACTAGAGTTAAGATGCCGCCCTTTCATCGTAATTCTAAAAAAAAATTCCGCCATATCCACGAAGTGAATGATGATGAGTGGGCGAAGTTCCGGGGTAAACCTGGTAAATCATGAATCCTCTGTACATTTTGCCCACTCGATTTTATTACATCGCTCCCCCTAGCGTACGTCGCCGCACTAAATCGAACGATTGCCTTCAATCAATGACACGCGCCATATGTGACATCATTCCTATTTTATACGATCTCGCGTCTTTCATCAACTACAAGTACCGCTTTCTAGTTTATAACATCTTGCATCTTTTCACCATCATCTACAAGTACCACCATCTAGTAAACGCTACAAGAACTAAACGAGAGGTGGCTACATACAGGAGACGGTACCGCCATCTAGTGAACACTGCAAGAACTAAACTAGAGGTGGCTAGATACAGGGGACGGTACCGCCATCTAGTGAACACTGCAAGAACTAAACTAGAGGTGGCTACATACAGGCTACAGGGGACGCACAGCCCACGCCCTAAGGAGCTTCGCCCCTAAAAATGATTGACCAGTGCGGACATCTACAAATTGAGTAAAACTTATTAACATAAATGCGCGTAGCATCGTCAGCAAATCTATAGAACTAGAAGCTATTTTGTTATGTTATATTCCCCATATTGTTGTTATCACGGAGACCTGGCTTCGGGATGACATAGACGATACTGATGTTTTTCCGCCTCATATCAAGTATTTCGCCGTGACTGCCCTACTAGAAGCGGGGGTGTGGCTGTTTTGATAAAATGTGGAATTCGAGCGTCACTGGTACGTCAGACAGATAACCACGAAAGCGTTACCTTAAATGTGTTCTGCTCAGGGCGTACTTTCTTGTTGTCTGCAGTTTATTGACCTCCAGATGCAATGTCCCAATTTCTGCATGATCTATGCGACCACCTACGGTCTTTTTCAAGTAATGAAGTAATCATTGCAGGTGACTTTAACTTACCTTCTGTTGACTGGCACTATCCATTTTCAAATACTGGTCGATGTACGGATGTTGGACGTTTTCTTGATAATATGCTAAACTTGGATGTGCAACAAGTGATAAAAGAGCCTACGCAAGTTTGTGATGGATACTCTTCAATCCTGGATCTTGTTTTTGTTGCTAGGTCTATTAAAGAATTTTCAGTGTCTGTAAATTCCGATATTTCCGATCATTCTATGGTGTTGTTATCGTATAGCAATAATAAACGCTGTAATGCGCCTCCCGAAATCGCTTTTGTTAAAGACTTTTCTCGTGCCAGGGATGAGAGCGTTTTGGATCATCTTGAGATGGTGTTTAACAATTTTCAAGGTTCGGCTGTTGAGAAACTGTGGGTTCAACTTAAACAGATTTGCTCTTATTGTCTTGATAATTTTATACCTAACAAAGCTAAGAAAACAAAAAAGTCGAATCCCTGCATAACGAGAGACGTCTTAAGCGCCTCAAAAAAGGAGAGCATCTACAAACGTAGTTGATACTGCTCGAATTGGGACGTTCTAAATTGCACGTTCTAAAACACGTTCGGGACGTTTTAAAACATTGGGACGTTCTAAATGGCATTATTTTCATTATATCTTACCAAATTAAAAAAAAACCTAAGAAGTTCTGGGATTTCTTAAATAAAAAAAAGGTCTGCTAACGAGATTCAAATGAATGGTGTTTTAATTGATGACAAGGATGCCATTGCAGAACATTTCAATATGTATTTTCACAGTGTTTTTTTCCGTTTATTCAGAAAAAGTTATTCTTGACCCTGTATGTTGCTCAGACTACGAAGATATTGTATCGCTACTAGGTATTGTAGCTATGCTACTTAACCTGAAGACAAAAACATCATCTGGTCCTGATGGCCTTCAAAATGCATTCCTTCGTCGATATTCAGAAGCACTCGACCCGTTCCTCGCATACATTTTCCGTGCATCTTTGTCATCTTCAGATCTACCAATTGACTGGCGAACGGCGCGTGTGGTGCCCGTACACAAGAAAGGGGACATTGCACTGATTACAAACTATCGTCCGATATCGATCACTTCTTCCTGCTGTAAGATTCTTGAACATATTGTTGCAAATTACATAATTAAATTTTTAACAGACAACAACATTCTTTCTTCATCTCAGCATGAATTCAGGAAAGGTTTTTGTACGGTCACACAACTAACCACTGTATTTCACAGTTTTGCAAGTGTCCTTGACAAACCTGGTCAAACTGACGTAATTTTTTTGGATTTTCAGAAAGCATTCGACCTTGTTTCACATGAAAAGTTACTTTGCAAACTGAAATACATTGGCCTCCCCTATTTCATCATTAATTGGATTCCCGCCTGTTTAAACAATCGCACCCAATCCGTTTCTATTGATGGTCACCACTCGCGTAGCTTGCCAGTTACTTCGGGGGTACCACAAGGTAGTGTACTGGGACCGCTCCTGTTCTTGATTTTTATTAATAACATTGTTAATGTTATAACAGAGCCAGTTCAAATTCGCTTATTTGCAGATGACTGCATATTGTATCATGAGGTTGTTTGTCGAGAAGATAAGGAACTTTTGAATACTAACCTCCTTAACATTCATTCATGGTGTAAACAATGGGACATGAAGCTTAATGAAACAAAAACAGTATACATGCATATAACAAAGAAAATACATAAACGGCAGTTTTCTTACAGTCTTCCATCTAATCACCAAGTTCAGGTAAATGAATACAAATATTTGGGGTGACCATTACTAACAACCTCAGTTGGAATTCTTATATCGCTAACATTTGTGCTTCTTCTTTTCGCAAGCTTTGTATTCTGTGACACAAACTTAAACAGGCGCCCACCGAAACCAAGCTTCATGCATATACATCGCTAATTAGGCCTAAGCTAGAAGACGCTTGCACCGTCTGGGATCCTCACATCAACTACAGTAATAACGCACTTGAAATGGTTCAGCGCAAAGCTGTTAGATTTATTTTTTCTAAATTCTGTTCCACCGATTCGCCAACAGCGCTCATGCAAACTCATGGAATACAAACATTGAAATTAAGACGTAAAATACTCAGGCTCAAATTTCTTTTTCTCCTGAAGAATAACAAACTCTCTTTTCATCATGGACCATATCTACGCCCGTTATCAACTACAATAACCAGACATCATCATCCTCAATCTTTAACTCCATATCATGCAAGAACTAACACTATCAAATTTTCTTTTTTTCCTCGCACTAATAACGAATGGAACTCACTGCCATTATCATTGATTGATTCAGTTGAGTCAATTGACCTGATCGATTTCTCATAACCTAACATTGAAATTGAAATGTAAGCGTTTATTTTGTTCGTTTTCCGCCTTTTGAAATGCTGTGTTTTTGTTTTGAAATTTACCCCTCCGGTCTGGGCCCATGTGGGCCTGCAGTATGTTGTTAATAAATAAATAAATAAATAAATAAATAAATAAATAAATAAATAAATAAATAAATAAATAAATAAAAATTAAATAAATAAAAGCAAATAAATAAATAAATAAATGAATACATAAATAAAAATTAAATAAATAAAAGTAAATAAATACATGAATAAATGAATAAATAAATAAATACATGCTTTACGCGTCCGTCTATCCGTCCGTCTGTCTGCTACTCTGTTGGTCCATCCGTCCATGCTTCTGTCCATGCGTCCATCGAGTAAACACGCAAGTATCGCCATCTCGCATACGCTGTGGCACATACCCGCTTTATACGTCCATCTATCCGTCCATCCTTCTGCTAGTTTGTCTGTGTGATGTTAACGTGTGCTCTGAGTGTGCCCGTCTGCCCACAGTGTCAAGACCTTGGCCCGGCCTCGGGCACGTTCCCTCGCTCGATCTCCTCGTAGCGGAACAGGCGCGAGCGCTTTAAGTCAAGGCAGCAGGAGGTAGGGCTCCGGGTTCTCCCATGGACCGGACCCCCAGCGAAGGAGAGCCCAGCCTTGCAATTCCGACTCTCGTGCACGGCCCATGCTGTCCCGAGACACGCCACGCACACGATCGCCGTCCTCTTCACCACGGCACGGCACATACGTGATTCGCCCCCACACGGCGCACACATTCGAAAGGCCACACAAGTCGCCAATGCACGGCCTACTGTTTTGTTTTTGCACATTTCAACCCGCGCGCACCATTCAATATGACAGGCTGTCTGTACGTCAATGCGTCCGTCCATGCGTCCATCTACAGAACAGTTGAAGTACCGTCATCTCCCATACCCTGTGGCACATACCCGCTTTATGCGTCCGTCTATTCGTCCATTCATCCGCTAGTCAGTCTGTCCATCCGTGCATGCGTCCGCCCATGCGTCCATCCAGTGAACACTCCATGTACCGCCATCTCGCATCTCGCATACCTTGTGGCACACAACCGCTTTACGCGTCCATCTATCCGTCCGTCCGTCTGCTAGTCGGCCTGTCCGTCCACCCATGCGTCCGTACTTGCGTCCATTTAGTGAACACTCTAAATACCGCCATCTCCAGTCTCACATACTCTGTGGCATATACCCACTTTACGCGTCCGTCTATCCGTCCGTCCGTCAGCTAGTCTGTCTGTGTATCCGTCCATGTGTCCGTCCATGCGTTCATCCAGTGAACACTCCAAGTACCGCCATTCAGCGTAACCTGTGGCACAACACGCTTTATACGCCCGTCTATCCGATCATCCTTCTGCTAGTTTGTCCGTCCGTCAATGCGTCCGTCCATGCGTCCGTCTACTGAACACTCCAGGTACTGCCATCTCAAATCTCGTATTCCCTGTCGCACATACATGATTTACGCGTCCGTATATCTGCCCATCCTTATGCTAGTCTGTATGTCCGTCCATCCGTGCGTCAATCTAGTGAACACTCCAAGTACCACCATCTCGCATCCACTGTGTCGAATACCCACTCTACGCGTCTGCCTATCCGTCAGTGCGTCTGCTTATCTGTTTGTCCATGCGTCCATGCGTACATCTACTGAACGCTTCATGTACCGCCATCTCGCATCTCGCATACCTTGTGGCACATACCTGCTTTACGCGTCCATCTATCCGCCCGTCCGTCTGCTAGTCAGTTTGTCCGTCCACCCATGCGTCCGTCCGTGCGTTCATCTAGTGAACACTTTAAGTACCGCCATCTCGCATACCCTGTGCCACATATTCGCATTACGCTTTCATCTACCCGTCCAGTTGTCTGCTAGTCTATCTGACCGTCCATCCATGCGTCCATCCGTTAGACCAATTAGTAAATACTCCCCGTACAGCAGTCTCGCATCTCGCATACCTTGTGGCACATACAAGCTTTACGCGTCCGTATATCCGTCCGTCCATCTGCTAGTCTGTCTGGCCGTCCATGCTTTTGGCCGTGTGTCCATCTAGTGAACACTCCAAGTACCGCCACCTCACATTGCGCATACCCTGTGGTAGATAAGCACATTACGCGTCTGTCTATGCGTCCGTCCTTCTGCTAGTCTGTGTGTCCGTCCGTTTTCGCTACAATCCAGTGAACACTCCAAGTATTGCCATCTCGCATCCACTGTACCGAATAATTGATTTTTACGCGTCTATCTATCTGGTAGTCCGTCTGCCAGTCTGTGTGTCCGTTCGTCGTTGCGTCCGTCCGTGCGTCCATTTAGTGAACACTCCATGCACCACCATATGACATCTCGCGTACCCTGTGGCACATACCCGCTTTACGCGTGCATGTATCCGTCCGTCCGTCTGCTAATCTGTCTGTCTGTCCGTTCATGCGTCCGTCCGTGCGTCCATATAGTGAACACACCATGTACTGCCATCTCGCATACCCTGTGGCACATACACGCTTTACGCGTCAATATATCCGTCATTTCGTCTGCTAGTCTGTCTGGCCATCCATGTCTTCGTTCTTGTGTCCATCCGGTGAACACTCCAAGTACTGCCATCTCACATCTCGCAAACCCTGTGTACCCACCCTACGCGTCCGTCTATCCGTCCGTCCTTCTGCTAGTCTGTCTGTCTGTCCGTCCATGCGTCCGTCCGTGCGTCCAGCTAGTGAACACTCCTATAACCACCTTCTTAGATACCATGTGGCACATACCCGCATTACGCGTCCATCTATCCGTCCGTCCGTCTGCTAGTTGGCCTGTCCGTCCACCCATGGGTCATTTAGTGAACACTCCATGTACCGCCATCTCAAATCTCGCGTACCCAGTGGCACATCCCTGCTTTACGCGTCCGTATATCCGTCCGTCCATCCATCGTCCGTCCGTGTGTCCATATAAGGAACACTCTAAGTACCATCAGCTCGCATACCCTGTGGCACATATCCGTTTTACGTGTCTGTATGCCAGTCTGTCTGTCCATCTATCCATGCATTCGTCCATGCGCCCATATAGTGAACACTCCATGTACCGCCAGCTCGCATCTGGCATACCCTGGTGCACTTACCCACTTTACGCGTCCTTCTATAAGCCCGTCCGTCTGCTACTCTGTCTATCCGTCCGCCGTCCATGCATGCGTCCGTGCGTCCATCTAGTGAAGACTCCAAGTACCATCATCTCGCACCAGCTGTAGCACACACACGTTTACGCGTTTGTCTATCCGTTCGTTCGTTCGCCAGCCTGTGTGTCCGTCCATCGATGTGTTCGTCCATACGTCCAGCTAGTGAACAAGTACCGCGACCTCGCATCTTGAATACCCTGTGGCACATACCCGCTTCATGCGTCCGTCTATCCGTTCATCCGTCTGCCAGTCTGTCTGTCTATCCATCCATGCTTCCGTCCGTGCGTCGATCTAGTGAACACTCCATGTACCGCCATATCGCATCTCGCATACCCTGTGGCACATACCCGCTTTACACATCCATCTATCCGTTCACCTGTCTGCAAGTCTGCCTGTCCCTCTGTCCCTCTAGTGAACACTCGCAGTACCGCCATCTCGCATCTCGCATTCCCTGTGGCACATACCCGCTTTACGCGTCCGTATATCTGTCCATCCTTATGCCATTCTGGAATTCCGTCCGTCCGTGCGTCAATTCAGTGAACACTCCAAGTACTGTCATATCGCATCTCGCATACCCTGTGGCACATTCCTGCTTAAAGCGTCCGTCTATCCGTCCGTCCGCTTGCTAGTTTGTCCGTCCGTGTGTCCTTGTAATGAACAAGTACAGCCATCTCACATACCTGGGGCACATACCCTGTTCTGTTCTGTTTTAACTGTTTGGCTGTGGAGAGCTTTAGGTGCCTATTGCCTCGGCTACTCTATATCACGAAATTCTGCAGCGAAAAATAAAATAATAATACAGAACGGTACCCAAAAATAACAATACGAAAAAGAAAAAAAAACATAATAGCACACTGAAACCAGTTTAAATATCATGCCAATACACAGTTTTCTTAGCGCAGTTCACACAGTCATAATCCATTTACACGCACACCTTACTATTTTACTGTCAGTATACACATGACTAAATTTTATGTATACCCATCTCTGGCTGTCCGTCATAGGCACTTGTCCAGTCCAGTCTCCACTAAAAAGTCTGTCAGGAGGATTATTGCCTCTTTCTTGAGGTGCATCTCAGGCCATGGTCCAAGTAGTTTCCTTATTGTGAGGGGCCGTCTGTCCAAACTTGCTTATTTGTACTTTAATTTTTCTCTTTCATTCACGTATTTAACGCACTCAAAAAGAATATGGCGAACATTTTCTTCTGCATGACCGCAATGGCATGCCAGTGAGTTGGATCGATGTATCTTGTGCAGGAAGCTGCTTGCGTATGCTACTTCCAATCTAAGTCGGTGGATCAATGTCTCTAGGTGTCGTGGGAGGTCTGTCGCCATGGAAAATTTTCTGTGTGGATCAACTTCATAAAGTACCGTTTCCTTTGATTTAGGGCTCTCAAACCTCTTCTGCATCGAACAATGGTTAGCTTTTTGCGATATAATATGTCGAATATCCGCCCCAGACATAGGAGTTGTGCAATCCCGTCCTTCTTTCGATGCTTTCTTCGCGAGACTATCAGCTTCTTCATTTCTCTTTATTCCAATGTGGCTGGGTATCCATTGGAATACGAAGTTGTGACCCTGCGATGAGGCATATTCCACAGTTTCTGCGAAACATTGTGCTATTTCACTATTTTTGTAAGGTGGTCTCACATTTCTGATTAGCTGAAGAGCAGGTTTGCTATCAGTGCATATCACTCATTTTCTTGGCTCGGGATTCTTGCAGATAAGCTTAACTGCTTCAATGATAGCCACCAATTCTGCTGTCGTCGATGAAGATTTGTGCGATAATTTGTACATCATCTTTTTCTGAATTTTGGGTATAAAAACCACACAGGCTGACGCTTCTTCTGTGCATGATCCGTCTGTATATATCTTCGTTTTTTCATTATGCATTACATGAAGCTGATGCAGTACCAACTGCGCCGCTACTAGAGCCGCCATGTCTGCTTTCTTCTCTATGCCGTCTATTTCACTGATAACGTTGAAAAGTGGCAGCGTCCAAGGTGGCTTTGAAGGTTTCCATTGTTTAAATTCTGGTACTACTGCTTGAAATGATGATATAGTATCCTGTAGTCTCGTTGCTGTCCTTTGTGTTAGTGCACCAGATAAAAATTGACTTTCATGTTGCGTGAAAATTCTAAATAAATTTCGAGATGTTTCTTTAGTCCGGAGTACTGCCAAAGGTGGCTCTCGAGCCTCCGCATACACTAAAGCACTGGAAGTGGACCGTGGTAAACCCCGACATACCCTCAAGCTCCTTGCCAATAACAAGTGAAGTCTCCTTTCGGTGGAGGCTGGAAGTCCAAGCAGCCGAGGCAGTGAGTAAGTTACGATGGGGTGTATCCAGGCGACATGAATGAGTAATAACGACTCTGTAGTACCACCCCATTTGGCCCCGCAGAGATGCCGGAAGATTCGAATAGCCTGATTCACTTTTTGTTCAAGGGACTGGACATGAGGTGACTATGTTAGTCTCCGGTCTAAATTTACTCCCAAGAATTTATGAGTTTTAACCATTTGAAAAGGCTGATTTTGAAGAATAATCTGGAAATTTTCAGGTCTTGTTAATGTAAACGGAAGTGTGGCTGTTTTAAGCAGACTCAGTGCCATACATCTTTTTTTTAAAATGGTCTACATAATCCAATCCTTCTTGTAGAGTTTGTTGTACATCCAAAAACGATGGACAAGACGTCCATGTACATATATCATCAGCATATATTGAACATCTGATGTTAGGTGGAAGATTATACGGAAGCTGTGCCATGACTGCATTAAAGAGAGTAGGGCTTAGCACGCTGCCCTGTGGCACTCCTAGGTTGATGACTTGTTCTAATGTTGGGCCCTCCTGCGTAAATACAAAATATTTTCTGGTGATTCAGAAAGTCAGCGATCCAACACAGTATCTTGCCTTTTAATTCCTTTAACGCCAGGCCTTCCAGAACGTGAACGTGACTCACTGTGCCGTATGCTTGGTGGACATCAATGAATACAGCGACAGTGATGTTTCCTTGCGTTCGTTGTTTTTCCACATCTGTGACCAAATCCAGAATGCAGTTCATTGTTCATCTACCTCTTCTGAAGCCGGCTATGCTTTCTGGTTGTAGTTTTTTCATGTCTTGCCGCCATAAAATTCGTTCATTGATAATTTTTCCATCACTTTTGAAAAACAACTTGTCAAACTAACCGACCTAAACCAGTCGAACTGCATAGGGCTCTTCCCTGGCTTTAGCAACGGTACTACTTTTGATATCTTACAACTTTCCAGAACTTTTTCTTCTCGCCAATATTTATTATAAATGTCCGACAGGTGTAATTTTCCTTTCTTGCAAAATTAGCAAGAGCCGCGTATGCAACTCCATCTATTTCTGGTGAACTTGTTCGCTTTACTGAAGACAGCACATACTGGAGCTTCTCTGGTGTGAAGCTGTCATCCAGATCTGATAAACTGATCGCAGAGACCTTTGTTACAACCTTCGGAGCTGATTCTGCTGAGGATTTATAATCGCTAGTTTGGGCGGTCTCTCCATTTCTCAGTTTAATATCGCAAAATTCTTCGGCAATCTCACGTTCGCTAACTCCTCGAGACAGCTCTAGAGCCTGTAGTGGTCTCGCGTGGTTTACTGGCTGTCGTAGGGCGCGTACTATCATCCACAGTTGAGGCGCCGAGGTAAATGGAGAAAGTGAGGCACATAAATCTTACCACCTTTTGGTTGAAACCTTCTGCAGTTGGTTACGCATTGCAGAATGTACTTTCTGCTCAACCTTGAAATCTTCTAAATGACCTGACCTGCAATATATTCTTTCAGATCGGCGTCGTATTGCCCGAAGCCTCTCATACTCAGCATCAACACCCAAATACCCATCTGAAATGGGTACTGCACGAGTTGCTTCTGTTAGAAAATGTTTTATGCTCGACGCATACGTTCCCGCGTCAAAACAAGGTTCAAGATTTTGTCTCAGTAGTTCTCGAAATATCGCGTCTCACACGCAACACCACTCTGCTTTTTGCAGCAGGACGTTCTGCTTGGTACACCACATAATTGGACAAGCGAAAGTTAGTGGATACTCTTGTTTCGGAAATACACAAAATCGGAAACCCGTGCTGAGCGACGAATTTCCAAAAATCTCCACTCTTATTCTGCAAACCGTTGCAGTTTGGCTGGAATATTGCACTTATTTTGTACCAGTTAGATAGTCCGGTAGCCATGACTACTACAAGATAAGATGCTCAACATCTAGCAGCAAATTAACTTCTGCTAAAGAACCTGCTTGTGGCAGGGATCGTAGAATTGCTTTAAGAGCTGCAAAGATTATTGCCAAAATGACTTGCTCGTTTCCGGCTGTCTCCACCGAGATCGCATTTCTTGAAGAACGTTTCCTCAGCAAGCTGCGGTGACCCTTCCCTTTGATAGTTAGCAGCTCCTTGGCTGTGTCTGGCCCGGAAGATAGTTCGACTTCGGCCACTGCTTTGCATTTCTTTGGGCCGCAGGAACATCTTCGACTATACCCGCATTGGGTGCTGGACCTCTTTGTATCTCATGATACCCTTTTACAATTCTCTCTCTTTGTGCAGCTGATGCCAAACTGTTTCGAGAGCAGCCTGAAAACGACGCCGGATGTGGTCCAACACAGTTGGCACTCTTAGGTTGACGCTTCGAGGTGCGTTAGTTGTAATCATGTGCGCCCACACAAACCTTGCATCTCTTGGTTCCCCTGCAAGTCTTAGTCTTATGCCCATATCTCTGGCAGTTGTAACACCTTACAGCCGGCTCAATGTATTCCTCGACAGTGTGAACCGTAAAGCCGAGAGCAACTCTTTTTGGCAATGGCATGTCATGTCTAAACTGGAGTATTACATTACGTATGGGCTGCATTGTGGCACTTCCATCTTCATTTCTTGCCCATCTATTTTGTCGTGTGACTGAGATTACTCCCGCATCTTTAAGATATTCCAGTAGGTCATAATCACTGCATTCAAGTAGAGCATCTCTTATCTTTGCTAGGGTCTTCATCTAAGACTGAGGTATCATCACATGTACAGGCAATCCAGCCAGACTCTTGATCAGCAGCAACTTGTTTGCCGTGTACAAAGACCTTACTCCAACACAAAAACTTCCGTCTCTGTTGATTCTTGATGATGTCAGTTTCACATTGATAGCAGAGATTATCTCAGATGCCATGCTGTTTGGATTTACCCTACTGAAGGAGTCCTCGGCAGCGATTGGTCTGAACATTACCGGTATCCCCATAGCTCGGTTCTTGTGATGCATGACCACCGTGTAAGCTCCCTCGTCTTCCTTGGGTGCTTCTGTATCCATCTGTGTCATGTCATTAAGGGAGTACGTCGATGTTGCGTCATCGCTGTCAACCACTTCTTCCTCCTCTGTACGCCTCTTCTTACACTGCGAGGCCTCACTGTTCTCTGTATGGGACGTCGATATCTTTGCTGAGCCTGCAGCAACTTGAAGTCGAGCGGGATGGATAAGTGGTGCTCCGCTTGGCGCTAGCGGCATCTCGTTGCCCCCCATACCCGGGCTTTGCCAGGTATGTGGCACGCCCTCTTTGTGCGTCCAACTATCCATCCATCCTTCTGCTAATCTCTCTGTCCGTCCGTCAATGTGTCCTTTCATGCGTCCATCTACTCAACAATCCAATACCGCCATCTTGCGTACACTGTGGCCCTTACGCGCTTTACGCGGTTGTGAATACATCTGCCCGTCTGCTAGTCTGTCATCCAACCATGTGTCCGTCCGTGTGTCGATCTATTGAACACTCCAAGTACCGCCATCTCGCAAACCCTGTGGCAAATATACGCTTCACGCGTCCGTCTATCCATCCGTCCTTCTGCTAGTCTGTCTGTCCATCCATGCGTCCATTCGTGCGTCCATATAGTGAACACTCTAAGTACCACCAGCTCGCATACCCTGTGGCACACATCTGTTTTACGTGTCCGTCTGGTAGTCTGTCTGTCCATCTGTCGATGCGTTCGTCCATGCGTCCATATGGTGATCACTCAAAGTACCGCCATCTCGCATCTGGCGTACCCTGTGGCACATACCCGCTTTACGCATCCATCCATCCGTCTGCCCGTCTGCTAGTCGGCCTGTCCATCCACCCATGCGTCCGTCCTTGCGTCCATTTAGTGAACACTCTAAATACCCCCATCTCAAGTCTCACATACTCTGTGGCACATACCCGCTTTACGCGTCCGTCTATCCGTCGGTCCGTCTGCTAGTCTCTCTGTCTATCTGTCCATGCGTCCTTCCATGCGTCCATTCAGTGAACACTCCAAGTACCACTATTTCGTATACCAAGTCGCACATACATGCTTTACGCGTCCGTCTATCCTCCGTCCACCTACTATACGCGGCGACAACTTTCTTTGGCAGCACGGCCAAGGCTACGTGGGCGGAGCCTATGCACATGTGCTACTGCGCCAAGTAGTCCGACCGCTTCGACGGGTGTTTCGGTTTCAATTTCACCAGCGCAGTCCGCGTCGGCTCGCGTTTGCTCGCGTTTCGCTCCAGGAAACGCGAGTCGCATCTTTGGGAACTCGAGAGCAATTTTTAATAATAATGTGACGTGATTTACTGACGCGTGGACCCAGGTTGCTGGGTGAATGATACATTCAATTATTCATGTAATGGTTACACAACTCATCATGCACGTACCGCTTAATCCGGAAGACACTGCGCTTTTAACACCAGTGAGCTCGCTGACTTTCCGACATGCGGCTCTCACAGACAGCTGCGGGTCGCTTTTCCTTACTTGCGCGTAAACGTTGTACGCCACCTTCTTTGCCTGTACGGACAGCTTTTGATTTGACAACGCCTGGTACGGCTGCGCAGCTGGTGGACTCGCGGCACGCGGCGGTGTTTCCTCCGTAAGCGACGTTGACGAGCTGTAACTGGCGGACGCCATCTTTGACAGTGAGGAATGCGGTGAGGTAAAAAGGTGACGGAAGCCAAAAACCCCCAAAAAACCTGAGAGAGCGTGAAACGAAATTTTTTCTACTGCGCAACGTTTTTATTCACTAATTAAAAAATAAATCCGCGAAAAATGTAAGTGACGAATGGTAAAATCTTAGTTACCCAGAACAGTATACAAACGTTTTCGTTGAGGTACTACATGCTGTGGCGCAGTAAGACAAGCGTGCTTCGGCTCCGTAGCCTTGGCTGTGCTGCCACAGAAAGTTGTCGCCGGGTATAGTCTGTCTGCCTTCCGTCCATGCGTCTATTGAGCGAACACTCAAAAACCACCATCTCGCATACCCTGCGGCACATACCCGCTTTATACGTTCATCTATCCATCCGTCCTTCTGCTAGTCTGTCTGTCCGTCCGTCAATGCGTCCATCCATGCGTCCATCTACTGAACACTTCAAGTACCGCCCTCTCACATCTCGTATGCCCTGTCGCACATACACGATTTACGCGTCCGTATATCTCGCCATCCTTATGCTAGTCTGTGTGTCCGTCCGTCCGTGCGTCAATATAGTGAAGCTTCCAAGTACCACCATCTTGCACCCACTGTGGCGAATACCCGATTTACACGTCTGTCTATCCGCCCGTCCGTCTGCTTATCTGTCTGTCCACGCGTCCATGCGTCCATCTAGTGAACACTCCATGTACCGCCATCTCGCATACCTTGTGGCACATAACTGCTTTACGCGTCCGTCTATCCGTCCATCTGTCTGATACTCAGTCTGTCCGTCCACCCATGCGTCCGTCCGTGCGTTCGTCTATTGAACACTCATAGTACCGCCATCTCGCACACCTTGTGGCACATGCACGCTTTGCGCGTCCGTCTATCCGTCCGTCCGTCTGCTAATCTGTCTGGCCGTCCATGCTTTCGGCTGTGTGTACATCTAGTGAACACCCCAAGTACCGCCACCTCACATCGCGCATACCTTGTGGAAGATACCCGCATTACGCGTCCGTCTTTGCGTCCGTGCTTCTGCTAGCCTGTCTGTCCGTCCGTTTGTGCGTCAATCTAGTGAACACTCCAAGTATTGCCATCTCGCATCCGATCTAGCGAATACTTAGTTTACGCGTCTGTCTATCTGTTCGTCCATCTGCCAGTCTGCGTGCCCATCCGTCGATGCGCCTGTCCATGCGTCCATCTAGTGAATACCCCATGCACCACCATATCGCATCTCGCACACCCTGTGGCACTTACCAGCTTTACGCGTTCATCTATCCGTCCGTCCATCTACTATTCTGTCTGTCGGTCCATTCATGCGTCCGTCCGTGCGTCCATTTAGTGAAAACTCCTAGCACCACCATCTTGCATACCCTGTGGCACATACACGCTTTACGCATTAATATATCCCTCCGTTCGTCTGCTAGTCGAGCTGTCTGTCCGTCGCATTCTCTGTAGCGCATACCCGCTTTACGTGTCCGTATATTCATATGTGCGTCTGCTAGTCTGTCTGTCCGTCCGTCCATGCCCCCGTCCGTGCATCCATAAGGTAAACACGCCAAGTACCGCCATTTCACCTATTCTGTGGCGATACACGCTTTACGCATTCATCTATCTGTCCACCAGTCTTCTAGTTTGTCTGGCCGTCGATTCTTTCATCCATGTGTCCATCAAGTGAACAATCCAAGTACTGTCATTTCGGATCTCGCATACCCTGTGGCACATACCCACTTAACGCGTCCGTCTATCCGCCCGGTCGTCTGCTAGTCTGTCTGTCCATCCGTACATCTAGTGAACACTCCCAGTAACGCATCTTGCATCTCGCGTACCTTGTGCCGCATACCCGCTTTACGCGTCCGTCTATCCCTCCGTCCGTCTACTAATAAGTCTGTCCGTGCATCCATTCGTCCGTCCATCCGTGCGTCAATCTAGTGAACATTCCATGTATCGCCATCTCGCATCTCGCATACCTTGTGGCACGCAACCGCTTTACGCGTGCGTCCGTCGGCTAGTCGGCCTGTCCACCTGTCACTCTAGTGAACACTCCCCGTAACGCCATCTCGCATCTCACATACCTTGTGCCACAAACCCGCTTTACGCGTCCGTCTGTTCGTCTGTTCGTCTGCTAGTCGGCCTGTCCATCCACCCATGCGTCCATCCGTGGTTCCAGTGTGTGAACACTCTTATTGCCGCCATTTCGCATATCGCATACCCTGCGGCACATACTTGCTTTACCTGTCCGTCTCTTCGTCCGCTCGTCTGCTAGTCCTTCTGTCCATCCGTCTATGCGTCTGTCCGTGTGTCCATCCAGTGAAGACTCCAAGTACCGCCATCTCGCATACGCTGTGGCACATGCACGCTTTACGCGTTCGTCTATCTATCCAGCCTACTGGTAGTCTGTCTGTCCGTCCGTCCATGCGTGCGTCTGGGCGTCAATCTTTTGAACGCTCCAAGTACAGCACTCTCACATCAGCTGTGGCACATACCCGCTTTGCGCTTCTGTCTATCCGTCCGTCCTTCTGTTAGTCTGTGTGCCCGTCCGCCTGTGTGTCCATTTAGTGAATACTTCAAGAACTGCCATCTAGCACACCCTGTGACACATATCCTCTTTACGCGTCCGTCTATCCATCCATCCGTCTACTAGTAGGTCTTTCCGTCAGTCCATGCGTCTGGCCGTGCTTCCATTTAATAAACGCTCCAAGTACCGCCATCTCGCATCTCGCATGCCCTGTCGCACATACAGGCTTTACGCGTCCGTCTATCCGTCTGGTAATCTGCAAGTCAGTCTGTCCATCCGTACATCTAGTGAACACTCCCAGTAACGCAATCTCGCCTCTCGCATACCTTGTGCCGTATACCCGCTTTACGCGTCCGTCTATCCGTCCGTCCGTCTACTAATCTGTCTGTCCGTGCATCCATTCGGCCATCCGTCCGTGCGTCCATCTAGTGAACACTCCATGTATCGCCATCTCGCATCTCACATACCTTGTGGCACGCAAGTGCTTTATGCGTCCGTCCGTCTGCTAGTCGGCCTGTCCATCCGTCACTCTAGTGAACACGCCCAGTAACGCCATCTCGCATCTCGCATACTTTGTGCCACATACCCGCTTTACGCGTCCGTTTATCCGTCTGTCTGTCTGCTAATCTGTCTGTCCATGCATCCATGCGTCTGTCCATGCGTCCATCTAGTTAACACTCCATGTATCGCCATCTCGCATCTCTCATGCCCTGTGGCACATACACGCTTTAAGCATCCGTCTATCCGTCCATCTTTCTGGTAGTCTGTCTGTCCGTCCGTCTATGCGTCCGTCTGCGCATCAAACTTGTGAACACTCTAGGTACAGTCATCTCGCATCCGCTGTGGGACATTCCTTACCCCCTTCTCCAAGTACAGGGTAGCCAGCCAGTCTGAGAACTGGCTAACCTCCCTGTCCTTCCTCATTTATTACTCCTCCTCTTCCTCCTCCTCCCGCTTTACGCGTCCATCAATCCGTCTGTCCATCTGCTAGTCTGTCCGTCCATTCATGCGTCCCTCCGGGCGTCAATCTAGTGAACACTATAAGTACCACCTTCTTGCATCTGCTGTGGCACATCCTAACATTTGAAAATATCTTTCATAAAAAGCTAGCGACAGTCATTTACGATCAAATCAAATCAAACGCAGTTAAATTTCATGATGCTTACTCCCGGAAACTACCAATGTATAACTTTAGGAGAACCACCTATTACAGTGAGAGGACTCGGACCAACTACGGTAGACAAAAGCTAGCGCACCTTATTCCTTCGTTTTTAAACTCAAATACCATGGCCACCACCATAGTGAATCAAAGTCAATCCCCAGCAATTTTCAAAAAGAAGATACACGCTTATCTACTCATGCTTCAAACGTGATATGTCTTTTTTGTATGTTAATGAAGTGCAACTCGTGTAGCTTTGCTGAAACGCACGGTAAATTTTTCACATCCTCGCAACTGTTCACAACTACGTTTCTGTTTTTTATAGGATTTTAAAGGGCTTTTTTGTGTAAAGAGTGCACTTATAGATGTGTAATTATTTCTTATCTTTTCCACGCTCTACGTCTACACTTTGTATGTTTCACTGTATTGAATCTATGTATTTATGCTCTAGACACACATGCTGAGTGTTGTGCATTATTGTGGTCTGGGCGGGGATCGGTGCATTGTCAGGCATTCATTTGCCTTTTCACCACCCCTTTCCATTCAACCACTGGATAAGTGATGTATGTTTAAAACTATGATGATGAATAAACTTCAAACTTCAAACATACCCGCTTTACGCGCCCCTCTTTCCATCCGCGCGTCTACTAGTCTGTCCGTCCGTTCATGCGTCCGTCCTTGCGTTTATCTAGTGAACACTACAAGTACCGCCATCTCGCATCTCGCATGCCCTGTTGCACATAGAGGCTTTACGCGTCCGTCTATTCGTCCGTTCCTCTGCTAGTCTATCCATCCGTCCTTCTAGTGATCACTTCCAATACCATCATCTCGCAACTTGCATACCCTGTTTCACGTACCCGCATTACGCGTTCATCTATCCGTCCGTTCATCTGCTAGTCTACCTTTCCGCCCGTCCACGCGTCCGTCCATGCGTCCATCTATTGAACATTCCAAGTACTTCGATCTCGCATCTAGCATACGCTGTGGCACATACCCATTTACGCATCCGTGTATCCGCCCGTCCGTCTGCTTGTTTTTCCTTCCGTCCATGCTGCCGTCCGTGCAGCCGTTCATGCAGCCGTCCATGCGTCCATCTAGTGAAAACTCCAAGTACCACCATCCGTCTATCTCTTCGTCCGTCTGCACGTCTGTCGGTCCGTCCGTTCAAGTGATCGTCCATGCGTCCATCTTGTGAGCAATCAAAGTACTTCCATTTTTTTATTGATATGATATATAAGGAGATGTTGGCGCACCATTATGGCGCCGGCTACTCCTTAGCCGTTGATTGAAACTTGAACACGTATCTTGAAGCAAAACATACAGAGAAGTGCATGGAAAATAGAAAACTCAGGCACAGATATGCAAAGACACACTTATACGTACATATCACAATGGTAAGTAAATGTTTGAAAGTCATTGTAAGAAGTCTCTGGAAACAACAAAACACAAACAACAAACACAAAAACACAACAACAAAACAACAAAGCACACGTCTGGTCCTTATAAAGATGCATTCGCTCGTATGTACATAATAGTCGACACGTCATTCATTTCACAAAACACACGTGATGGGTGTCACATGATACTGTATATAATAAGTACATGTGTTACAAATGAAAGCTTGTTCTTTGTTAATACTTGTCAGCAATCCCGCTGTCTTGTAAAAAACGTGTTAATGCTTTTAAAGCGTGGGACTGTAAAACTCCTGTTGGCCACGGGCCCAGAAGTTTTTTCATGCTAAATGGTCTGTGGTCCAATGCGAACAGTTCGCTTTTAAGACGGCGTCTTGGCGTGTCATGATGTGGACAGTCTATGAGAAGGTGACATACGTCTTCATATATAAATCCACAATCGCATTCGGGAGTTTCAGCTCTGCCGATTCTGTGCAAAAAATGTTTTGTGTATGCGGTGCCTAGCCTCAATCGGTGAATTAGAGTTTCCATCCTTCTATTTAATGCCAGCGTAATTTTGAATTCAATAAATGGATCGATGTGATATAAATCGCAGCTCTTTGTACTTTGGTCAAACCAAGTAGTTTTGCTCATTCTGAAAGTTGTATTCTTTATAATACTACGCAATTCATTTTTCGAAATCGGTAAAGAAACAGTAACGTCTTTACAATGTGCTTGTCGTGCTTCTTCATCGGCAGCTGTGTTTCCAGGAATGTTGCAGTGGCCAGGTATCCACTGAAATTTGATCTCAAGTTGCGCCTTCTTTGCTTTAGTGAGCTCCTTCAGCGTTTCGTATGTCATACTATCACTTATTACTGTCCTGTTTGTAGTGGAGAGTGATCTTAATGCGGCCTGTGAGTCACTGAAAAGTACCCATTTTCTAGCGTCTGCTACCGAGTTTATAAACTTTAGAGCATACAGAATAGCGAAAAGCTCAGATGTTGTAGATGACGTCGTGCGGCATAATTTAAATGATTCCTGAATATTGAGCTGTGGTATGATAAATGCCGATGTTGAAGACGTTGTAGTACTTGAGCCATCTGTGTAAATATGTATGTACCCTGGATACCGCATGTGTATCTGATAAAGCGCTAGTTGTTGAGCAGCTTGGATGAACATGTCTCTCTTTCTAATAATGCCGTCCACTGAGAATTCAATGCTTGGTATAACAAGCACCCATGGAGGATAGTCCATTTCAGAGTTCCAAAATTCATGTCTGGGTAATATATGTACATTACTCTGTACTTCTTTATGAGCATTGCTTTTATCTCTTAGTAAAATCTCCAGCGCCAATGGGTGGTCCCTTTGTTGCGTCTGTAAGCGGAAAAAATGGCGGCATGTTTCAATTGTTCTCATGACTGGAAAGGGTGGTTGTCGAGTCTCTGCTATGACAAGGCTGCTGGAAGTCGTTCGTGGAACACCTATGCAGACGCGCAGTCCCCTAGCTAATAGTCTTTGAAGTCGCTCCTCTGAAGTGCGGGAAAGGCCGTGTAACACTGCTGCAGAATATGCAACTTTTTGTCGTATTAAGGCATTGTGAACAGCGAGCATGGATGATACAGATCCGCCTCATGATGTCCCAGCAATTCTGCGGAGTATATTCACTAGCGTATTCACCTAGTTTTCGAGTTTCTTTATGTGAGGCGCCCATGATAGCTGCCTATCAAGTATTACTCCGAGAAATCGATGCTGTGTCACAATCATTAGTGGTTCTTCTAAATTGAGATTGAAGTTCTTTAACTTCTTACGGGTGAAGGGCAATACAGTTGTCTTTGCGTGCGATAGAATCATTCCTCTTTCTTTTAAAAAGTTGTTGATAATATTTATTCCGTCTTGCAATGCAATCTGAATTAACCGTATGTCCGTGCCAGATGCCCAAATGCACACATCATCTGCATATAAGGAGTATTTCAACCTGAAAGGCAGTCTTTTAGCTAAATCAGCCATAACACAGTTGAAAAGAAAAGGACTGAGTACGCTTCCTTGTGGCACTCCCTGTCTGACGTGGTGTTCTGCACTTTTTCCTTCGCTCGTCTGAATGAATATTTTACGACCTGATAAAAATTTGAATACCCACCGCAAAGACCTGCCGGACAGTCCGTGTTCTAACATACTCAGCAGAACATGAGTGTGACTGACTGTGTCAAATGCCCTTTTTGATGTCCAAGAACACTGCGACCGTCAAACTACCACAGGCGCGTTCATGCTCCACATACGTTACTAGGTCCAGTATTGCATCCATTGTGCATCTCTGTTTCCTAAAACCTGTCAAGTAGTTGGAGAATACACCAGTTCTGTTGCACCACCATTGAAGTCGCGCATCAATCATTTTTTCCATTACCTTACATAAACAGCTTGTCAGACTGATTGGACGGAAGGATTCAAGGTTCAAGGGTGTCTTAGCCGGTTTTAAGATCGGAATGATGCGAGCAGACTTCCAAGACTTGGGTACAATTTCTTGCGTCCATAGATTATTGTAAATATCTAAGAGAGTAGTTGTGCCTGTGGGCCCAAGGTTCTTTAGCATATTGAACGTAATGCCATCCGGTCCAGAGGCCGATTTTTGACGACATGATGCTATAGCACAATGCAGCTCCCTTAACGTAAATACAGGGTCTAGCTGAGGATGCTGGGCCCAAAAGCAAGCATTAATTTTCTGGCTGGCTAACGCGACAGAATTATCAAATAAGGCACATTGTGATGCGGCGGGCCTACTGATAAGTTGACAAAATTCATCTGCTACCACAGCTTCCGGTTTGTCCAAAGCTACAGCAAGAGCACGAAATGGGAAGCTCTGTGATACAGGGCCACTAAGTGCTCGAATTACAAGCAAAATTTTTGGAACAGGTGTGTGGGAAGAGAGCGTGCCACAGAAATCACGCCAGCGTCGTTTACCTAAATTTTCTAGTCGTCTGCGCATTAAACTGTGGATTTTCTGTGCATTTTTGTATGCTTCTAAACTTCCGCTGCGTCGATATGCCTTTTCTGAACGTCGTCTGATGGCTCTTAGATGTTCATACTCTCCATCGACTGCAGCATAGTCTTTTGGAATCGGGACTTTCTTTGTACATTTATTCGCATTATCTTGCAGAAATTCAGTAAACCTTTCAACTGTCGTGAGTTCACTATTTTGGTTTGTTAGGTTGTGCCGAAAAGCTTTCCAGTTCGTAAGCTTGCTGTAGCGTCTGGTGTCGTCTTTTCGCAAGTAGGGGTGACTCATTAGAATGGGAAAATGGTCACTCCCACGTGTTTCTACATCCGTTGTCCATACCACACCATTCACTAGATCTTGGGACCACAAGGTTACATCGATGCAACTAGAGTAATTATGCCCTCGGAGAAAAGTTGGAGAGCCGTCATTTAAAATTGTCAAATTGCATTTGTCTGCGGCACACTCAACAATGTTCCCACGTGCATCACATCGATCACTACCCCAGATTATGTTGTGCGCATTAAAGTCTCCGCATATAAACGTATATGAATTAGAAATGTTGAAGATTTTTGTTAGTTCTTCCACCGAAATGCGGCTTGAAGGTTGTAGGTAAAAATTGATCACTGTAAAGCACTGCTCACCAAAGGATACTTTGCAAGCGACGAATTCCGGGAAGTCCGAATCACTTGAGTTAACTCGATGAGAAGGTAGGTCCTTTCTGACGCACAAATGTACTCTGCTAGGACCACTTCGACGAGATGACTTATATATCACGTAATTCGAGAGGCGGAAATCATCATTCATTCCTGCCTCTTGGATGCAAAGCATTGGAAAATTATACTGCAGAAGGAGTTTACGGAAGTCAGCACACTTCCTTCGAAGACCATTGGCATTCCACTGGTATATGGAGACATCTTTGTAGCGCTTATTCATATCTTGTCGCAGGTTTGACCCGGACTGTTGACACAGTAGTGCTTCCAGAGGCAGCAGGGCTTTTACTTCTGGCAGGTTGTTTGCTTCCGGTAGAGCAGACAGGATTGCCTTAAGTGCTGCGAAAAACATTGGCAGAATCAATTGCATGACTGATGCAGAGGCACGGTCTCCATTGAATGGTTGATTTTCTGAGGCCTGTTGAGAATGACGTGGCGTTTCGATGTTGTAGTTGGGGCGAACGCTGGCACTGTTGGTTTTGCTACTTTCCGGCAGAGGTCCCGTGGGCGTTCGTAGCTTTGACGCGTAGGTTGGGTTACTTGAAGGTACTTCTCGTGAGTGGTCTCTCGAGTGTGCTCTTGGCGTCTCTCTTAACGGTTCTCTTGGCGTGCTTGTCGGCTGTTGTTGCGGTGGCTGCTGAGGTGGATCACGTACAGGATGAACAATCTCAAGGTTTGGAGACGGTTCAGTGGGGCGCGGTTTTCTTCCATGGATGAGCTCGTGCCGACGCATTTTTGCAGCAGCTTTACTTTGCGGGCAGCCTGAATATGAGGCAGCGTGATTACCTGCACAGTTTGCACACTTAGGCTGAAGAACAGACTTGCACTCCTTATGATGGTGTTCTTCTGAGCAGATCTTACACCGCTGTGTGTTACGGCAACTTTTCGCCATGTGTCCAAATCGCTGGCAGTTATAGCACCGAAGTGCTGGACCAAGATATTCTTCCACTGGGTGACTGGTGAATCCTAAGTAGATTCTTCCTGGAATCGGGTGGTCATCTCGAAAAGTCAGGATCACTGAGTGAAGTGAACGCGTCGTTACTCCTCCATCTTCCTGGCGGTAGTATTTTATTTGCCGTCGCGCCGATATAACCCCTGCATCTCTCAAGTACTCTAGGAGTTGTTCGTCTGAATACTGCAGAGGAACATGTTTTACTTTCCCAACGTTCCGAGTGTATGACTCTGGGAGGAAAGGCTTAACTTCCAGGCCACCTACATTTGAAAGCATCAGAAGTCACTTAGCTGAACTTAAGGAAGCAACGCTGACACTAAAGCTTCCATCTCTGGTCGTTCTGAATGACTGCACTTTTTCTTTAGCGGCGGAAACTACTTCAGCTGACACTCGATTGGGGTTCACTTTCCAGAAGCTAGCACCTTCAGCTGTTGGACGAAAGACGACTGGGATACCCTCTGCTCGTTTCTTTTTATAAGTAACCAACGTAAATGGTTCATCTTCGCCCATGTCTTCTTCATCACTTAGGTGATAAGTTGACGTTTTATCGTCGAGAGGATTCTCTTCTAAGCGAGGCTTCTTGCTCTCAGCTTCATCGTCTTCCAATGCTGCTGTGCTCGCTTGAGCCATTTCGCGGTTGTGAATTTGCAAACGTGCCGGCTTTATGATACTTGGACGCACCTGTAAGCCCCCAGGCTTTTCATTGTGTCCTGCAGTATCACTCATGTGGTTTAACGCACTTGGACGAGCATAAGGCTCGTGGCGATGGCTACCAACCACCGTAGTGGTCGCGTACTAGCCAAATCTTTGATAACGGAACCTCGTAACTGTAGGGCGCCGAGCCCTCGAAGTCTTCACCCGGCGTCTTGTCGGCACACCGCGAAGAAAAAACGGTGCCACGTTCTTCGTGGTTCCTCGCGACGCTAGCTGCGTCGCAGCGGTGACGGCGGTGTCTACGGCGAACGCTCTTCAGGTGGCTCTTCTTCCGGCGCAGCGAACACAAAAACGCGCATAAAATGGTCAAATGCAAGTCCCCCCACCTGATTTTTCGTCAGGATGGTCGCGATGACTTGTGGTGTCGATTCGTGACGACAAATACGCTGGATATGGTGATTTCCGCCGCCGCTTGCACTCGGCTTCCTTGGCTCGCGTCTCGTCGATGTTACCCGCACGCCGCCTGCATTCTCGAACCAAAAGTACTTCCATCTCGCATCTCATATACCCTGTGGCAATTACCCGTTTTACGCGTCCGTCTATCTGTCCATTCATCTGCTTGTCTGTCAGACTGTATCCATGCATCCCATTCGTGCGTCCATCTAGTGAACACTCCAAGTACCGTTATCTCGCCTCTCGCATACTCTTTGGCACATACCCGCTTAAAGCGTCCGTCTATCTGTCCACCCGTCTACTAGGCTGTCTTTCCGTCCGTCCATGCGTCTGTCCGTGCGTCCTCTTGTGAGCACTTTAAGTACCGCGATCTCGCCTCCACTGTGGCACATACCCACTTTACACGTCCGTCTATTCGTACGTGCGTCTGCTAGTCTGTCCATCAATGCGCACGTCCGTGCGTCCATGTAGTGAACTCTCCAAGTACCGCCATTTCGCACACCCTGTGGCACATACACGTTTTACGCGTCCGTCTATCCGTCCGTCCATCTGCTAGTCGGTCTGGCCGTCCATGCTTTCATCCGTGTGTCCATCTAGTAAACACTCAAAGTATCTCCATCTCGCATCTCACATACCTTGTGGCACATACCCGCTTTACGCGTCCGTCTATCCATTCGTTCATCTGCTAGTCAGTCTGTCCTTCCATCCATGCATCAGTCCGCGCGTCCATCTAGTGAACACTTCATGTACCGCCATTTCGCATCTCGCATACCTTATGGCACATAACTGTTTTATGCGTCTGTCTATCTGTCCAGCCTTCTGCTTATCTGTCTGTTCGCCTGTCCACGTGTCCGTCCGTGCGTCAATCTAGTGGACACTCCAAGTACCGCCATCACACATCCGCTGTGGCACATACCAGCTTCACGCGTCCGTCTATACATCCCTCCTTCTGATGGTGTGTCCATCCGTCCATTCGTCCGTCTGTGCGTACACCTAGCGAACACACCAAGTACCACCATCTTGCATACGCTGTTGCACATACGCTTTACGCGTCTATCTGTTCGTCCGTGCCTTTGCTAGTCTTTGGGTCCGTCGGTCCATGCTTCCTTCCGTGAGTCCATCTAGTGAACACTCCAAATACTGCCATGTCACAAACCCTGTGGCACATACCTGCTTTAGGCGTCCATCTATCCGTCCATTCGTCTGCTAATCTATCTCTTCATGCGTCCATGCGTCCATCCGTGCGTCCATCTAGTGAACACTCCATGTACCGCCATATGCATCTAGCTTACCTTGTGGCACACAACCGCTTTACGCGTTCGTCTATCCGTCCGTCCATCTGCTAGTCAGCCTGTTCATCCACCCATGCGTCCGTTCCTGCGTCTAATTAGTGAAAAATCAAAGTATCACCATTTCGCAAACACTGGCGCATACACGCTTTACGCGTCTGTCTACCCGTCCGACCTTCTGCTAGTCTGTTTGTCTGTCTTTCCATGCGTTCTTCCGTGCTTCCATCTAGTGAACACTCCTAGTACCGCCATCTCGCATCTCGCATACGCTGTGGCGCATAGCTGCTTTTCGCACCTGTCTGTCCGTCCGTCCATGAGTCCGTCTGTTCGTCCATCTAGTGAACACTCCATGTAGCGCCATCTCGCATACCCTGTGACACATACCCGCTTTGCGCGTTCTTCTATCCGTCCGTCCGTCTGCTAGTCATTCAGTCCATCCATCCCTGCGATCGTCCATGCATCGATCCAGTGAACAGTTAGAGTGCCGCCATCTCGCATACACTGTGGAACATACACGCTTTACGCGTCTGTCAATTTGTCCTTCCGGCTTCTACTCTGTCCATCCATCCATGTGTCCATCCGTGCATCCATCTATTGAACAATCCAAGTACTTCTATCTCGCATACCCTGTGGCTCATACCCGATTTACGCGTCCCTCTATTCATCCGTTCATATTCTATTCAGTCTGTCCCTCCGTCCATGCATTCGTCTGTGCGTCCATCTAGTGAACCCTCCATGTACCGTTATCTCGCATCTCGCACACTCGTTGGCCCATACCCGCTTTACGCGTCCGTCCATCCGTCCCTCCTTCTGCTGGTCTGTCTATCCGTCAATGCGTCCGTCTGTGCGTACATGTAGTGAACACACCAATTACAGCCATCTTGCATACGCTGTGGCATATACACGATTTACGCGTCCGTCTAACAGTTTTTTCTGCTAGTCTGTCTGTCCGTCCGTCCTTGCGTCCGTCCGTGCGTCAATCTAGTGGATACTCCAAGTACCGCGATCTCGCATCCCCTGTGGCACATACCCTTTTACCTCCATCCATCTTCTATCCATCCATCCATCCGTCTATCCGTCCATCCTTCTGCTAGTCTGTGTGTCTGTCCGTCAATGTGCCCGTCCGCGCGTCCACCTAGTGAACTCTCCAAGTACCGCCATCTGCATACCCTGTGGCACATATCTCCTTTACCCGTCCCTCTGTCCATCCGTCCGTCTGCTAGTCTGTCTGTCCATCCGTCCATGCAATTGTCCGTGCGTCCATCTAGTGAACATTCCCAGTACCGCCATCTCTCATACCCTATTGAACATACCCGCATTACGCCTCCGTCAATCCGTCCGTCCGTCTGCTAGGCTAGCTGTCTGTCCATCCCTGTGTCCGTCCGTGCGTCCCTCTGGTGAACTTTCGAGGTACCGCCATTCGCATACCCTGTGCCAATACACGATTTACGCGTCCATCTGTCCGTCCGTGCGCCTGCTAGTCTGTCTGGCCGTCCATGGTTTCGTCCGTGTGTCCATCTAGTAAACACTCGAAGTACCGCCATCTCACATCTCGCATAGCCTGTGGCACACACCCGCTTTACGTGTCCGTCTATCCGTTGTCTTTCTGCTAGTCTGTCGTTACGCCCATGCATGCATCCGTCCGTGCGTTAATTTTCTGAAAACTCAAAGTACCGCCATCTCGCATCTGCTGCAGCACATACCCGCTTTACGCGTCTGTCTATCCGTTCGTCTGTCAGCTAGTCTGTTTGTCCATCCGTGCATGCATGCGTCCATTCGTCAGCTAATCTGTCTTTTTGTGCGTCAATGCGTCCGTCCAAGCGTCCATGTAGTGAACACTCCATGTACCGCCACCTCGCATCTAGCATGCACTGTGGCACATACCTGCTTTACGCGTCCGTCTCTCCGTCCGTCCGTCTGTTAGTCTGGTTTTCCATACGTCCTTGAGTCCATCCGTGCCTTATTCTAGCGAACACTTCAAGTACAGCCATGTCGCATACGCTATGGCACATACACGCTTTTCGCGACCGTCTATCCGTACATTCATCTGCTAGTCTGTTTGTCTGTCCATGCGTTCGTCCGTGCGTCAATCTAGTGGACACTCCAAGTACCACCATCTCACATCCACTATGGCACATACCCTTTTACACCTCTGTCTATCTGTCCATCCTTCTGCTAGTCGTTGTGACCGTCAGACCAGGCGTCATTCCGTGCTCCCATCTAGTGAACATTCCATGTACCACATTCTCGCATCTCGCGTACCCTGTGGCACACACTCGCCTAACGCGCCCGTCTATCCGTCCTTGCGTCTGCTAGTCTGTCCGTCCGTCCATATGTGCGTCCTGGCGTTCATCTAGTGAACACTCCAAGTACCGCGATCTCGCATCTCCTATACCCTGTGGCACCTACCCGGTTTACGCGTCCGTCTATGCATCCGTCCGTCTGCTAGTCTGTCTGTCTCGTTTGTCCGTGCATCCATCTCGTGAACATTCCAAGTACCGCTTATCTCAAATACCCTGTCGCACATACCTGCTTTACGCGTCCGTTTATCCGTCCGTCCGTCTGCGAGTCATTCTGTCCATCCGTCCATGCGTCCGTTTATGCGTCCATCCAGTGAACACTCCAAGTACTGCCATGTCGCATATCCTGTGGCACATACCCGCTTTACCCGTCCGTCTATTCGTCGATCCGTCTGCTAATCCGTCTTTCCGTGCGTCCATGCGTCCGTCCGCGCGTCCATCTAGTGAACACTCCATGTACCGCCATCTCGCATCTCGCATACTCTGTGGCACATACCTGCTTTACGCGTCTGTCTCTCCGTCCGTCCGTCTATTAGCCTTTCTGTCCATCTGTGCATGTGTCCGTCCATGCGTCCGTCTGGTGAACACTACAAGTACCGCCATCTCGCATATGCTGTGGCACATACACGCTTTACGGTTCCGTCTATCTGTCCGCCCTTCTGGTAGTGTGTCTGTCCGTCCGTTCACGTGTCCGTCTGTGCGTCCATCTAGTGATCACTCCAAGTACTGCCATCTCGCATACGCTGTGGCACATACACACTTTACGCGTCCGTCTATTTGTCCGTCCTTCTGCTAGTCTGTCTGTTCGTCTGTCAATGCATCCGTCCGTGCATCAATCTAGTGGACACTCAAAGTACCGCCATCTCGCATCCGCTGTGGCACGTACTTGCTTTACACGTCTGTCTGTCTAGAGAGAAATAATTAAAAGTAAGAGACAGGGAAGTTAACCTAGTCGAACTGGTTTGCTACCTTGTACGGGGGTGGGATTGGGTCGGTAGGAGGATAGATATATAGAGATATAAAATAAATTAGAGAAAAAAACACATGCGCACACATTCAGGGAGTTCCGATCACAGTCGTTTGGACAGGCCGGTTGAACGCAAAAAGCGCAGGAGCGCCTTCACAGCCTTCTTCTGCGACATAAAGTCCTGTCGGCAGCGCAGGATTCTTTCTTCCGAAAGAGGCTGGTTGTCCAGTTCATCTAGTGAATTGCATAGTGACTGCCTCTGCGAGCAGTATTGTTGGCATTCACACAGAATGCGGCAAGTTTATTCATCACTGCCACAATGGTCGCATGCAGCAGTGTCAGCCATTGCTGTGCGAAACGTGTACGCATTGGTAAATGCGACGCCCAACCATAAACTGCACAGCATGGTAGCGGCTCGTTGGCGTAAATCCAGAGGATTTCGAAGACTGAGAGTTAAGTCTAAAGTACGTAACCGTGCATGTATGAAATGTGACTCGTTCCATTGTGACGTGGTGCGCTTGCGAGCAAGCATGCGGAGTTTTCTTGTAGCGTAAGTTCTGGAAAGCGGAATGGATATTTCATCGCTTTCAGTATGGGCAGAACGGGACTCTCGATCGGCCCGTTCATTGCCATTTATTTTAAAATGACTTAGAAGCCATTGAAAGGCTATTTCATGTCCTTTTTCAATGAATTGGTGAGTCTTTTCTGTAATCTGAAATACCAGCTGTTCGTACGGGCCGTGGCGTGAAGGTGATAGAAGGGATTGCAGCGCCGCCTTTGAGTGACTGAAAATTGTCCACTTTTGTGGCTGTTGGTCGTTGATGAATCGCAATGCGGCATGAAGAGCTGTGAGCTTTGCTCCCGCTGATTTCATAAGGTGGGATGTCTTGAATTTTCTTGTCGTGCCTTTTATCGATATAACAAATGATGCCGTTGAACTCTTCTGTAAAACAGAGCCGTCGGTGTATACGTGTATACAGCCTTGACACGTCTCGTATAACAAGAGCAGAGCAAGCTGTCTAAGAGCAGGTGACGACATAACTGCTTTTTTCTGAATGCCAAGTATAGTTAGCCTGATGTTAGCCTGAGTCAGGCACCAGGGAGGAGCCGAAGGACTGGCGGCGGGTAGGAAGCATGTTGGCAAAGAATCGCGATATGTGGTGACCGTTTGCCAAAATGACGAACGTGGTCTGTCTGCTGGTAAAGAGGCTAGGTGGTGGCAGGGTGTCCGAGCAATATGCCTTATATGTGTCCTGAGTGCCTCAACGTCGATATGTGTCATGATCAGGTGGTCACCGACGATAGCTATAGTAGCCATTGTCGACGCACTACGAGGAAAGCCGAGAAAAATCCGGAGTGCCTGCGACTAAACACTCTGTAGAGTTCAAAGGCTTGTTTTGCTTACATTGGTCAATGCCGGTAAAATGTACCGCAGGAAACCGAGAAAACGTAATCTGTACAGCTGTAGCATTGCACTGGGAGACATACCCCAAGTCTTCCTTGCAAAGAACTTCAGTATGTTACAGATGTCCATTAACCGTTTCTTCATGTACGAAACGTGATCGCTCCATGATAGATTCTTGTTAAATATGACGCCCAAAAACTTGTGCGATCGAACGTATGGTACAGTTTGACCATTGATGCTTGTAGTGTACTTATTCATAGGCTTTCTCGTAAAAGCTACGAGGGCGCATTTCTCGGAAGAACTTTCCAAGCCTCGTTTTCGGAGGTAGCGTAATGTTTCATGGGCAGCTTTCTTAATTCTCTCTCGTAACTACAGGCGTGTTACAGCCGATGCCCAACCGCATATATCATCTGCGTACATTGATAGCCTGACCATGCTTGGCAGATGCTGAGTGAGAGCAATTAGAGAGCTTTAGTACTGCGTACGCTGTGTACGTGACGGCGTTGCGTACGTAAGGACGCCACGTTCTGCGTAGTGCGCATGCGCAGACCGAAACGCGCACGTATCGCGTTACGTACGCAGCCGCTACGTACGCACGCATGAGATGCATGCGTGCGTACGTATGAGGTGATCGCGCCGCTCCCGAACAAGTTCGCGACAGCGCGAGACTTCGTTTTGCAAAATGGCGGCATCGAGGGCAAGCACTGACCGGCTCTGTAGCTTAAAATATGGCCATAATCTGGCTATAACACTTGGATTGGCTCACATTAGCTGCCAACAAAACGTGCTTCCATTTTGATATACCAGATGGCGCAACACGCTTCACGCTCGTTACGTACGCGGGTACTGCGGCGTACTAAAAGCTGATTAGTGGAAAACGACGCCATGTAATGCAAGGCGCTTGCGTGATGCGTACGTAACACCATTCCGCAGTACTAAAACTCTCTATGAACGTAAGATTGAACATCACAGGGCTAGGTACGCCACCCTGGGGGACGTTACGGTGGCTGTAATGTGGAGAGGTTAGACCGTTTTCAGTGCTCACAAAGAAGGATCGCATTGAAAAATAACTACGTATCCAGTGATACATTCGACCTCCTACTCCTATATCTTCGAGAGCGGTGAGAACAGCCTCATGCGTAACGTTGTCATACGCCCCTTTGACGCCTAGGAACAAAGATGCGGCGAGATGCTTATAGCTTTTATGCTGTTGGACGTAAGTGACCAGGTCGATTACGTTGTCCATCGATGCTCGATCACGCAGATATCCTGACATGGCATCTGGGTAGATGCTGCACTCCAAGAACCAGTCCAGGCGTCCCTGAATAATCCTCTCCATAACTTTGCCTACACAACTGGCCATTGCGATCGGACGATAAGTTGAGAGGTCCAATGGTGACTTGCCTGGCTTCAGAAGTGGAACTAGGAGGCTTGTCTTCCAGCTTGTCGGGAGCGTTCCATCTTGCCAGAATTTGTATACAACTCTAACAGGAGGATTCTCGCGCGTTCACCAAAATGACACAAGGCCCTATAAGAAATTCTATCGGGTCTTGGTTCCGACGAGCGCATACACAAAGTTAGTGCTGCTCTGAGCTCCACAATAGAAAAAGGCATATCCATGCGAGAACCATTGTTTGTTGGCAGTTAGTTGAGGGCAATAGGCTATTGGGCACTGCGATTTGCCCGAATACTCTGGCACCGAAGTCTCCTGCCACATCAATGCCGCGAATCTTTTCAGAAAGTGCGAGAGCCCTGAATGGTGACCACTGAGTGGGTTTTGTACGGAGACCGTGTGCCGTCATCCACAATTGGGATAAAGGTTTTCGTGGGTCAAGTGACTCACAAAAAGCAGTCCAACGTTGTGACTCGAGTTTATTTATCCGGCGCTGAATCTTCTTTTGTATACGTCGAGCAATCCGCAAGTCATCTATTGTCTCCATGCGTCGGTATCTTCGTTCAGCACGCCGTCGGATTGCTCAAAGTCGTTCTAGCTCGATATCAAATTCCGTTACTTTAGGAGAGCAGGTGAGGGTACACGTAGTGTTGTGTATTGTCCTTTCAATTTACGCGTCTGTCTATTTGTCCGTCTTCCTGCTTGTCTGTGTGCCCGTCCATCCGTGCGTCCATCTAGTGAACACTCCAATCAGCGCCGTCTCGCATACCCTGTGGCACATACCCGCAATACACGTCCATCTATCTGTCCGTTCATCTGCTAGTTTGTCTGTCCGTCCGTGCATGCGTCCATCCGTGCGTCTTTAGTGAACACTCCATGTACCGCGATCTCGCATCTCGCATGCCCTGTGGCCCATACCCGCTTTACGCGTCCCTCAATCTGTACGTGCATCTGCTAGTTTGTTTGTCTGTCCGTCAATGCGTCCGTCAGTGCGTCCATATAGTGAACACTCCAAGTGTTATCATCTCGCATACCCTGTGGCACATACCCGACTTACCCGTCCTTCTGTCCATCTGTCCCTCTGCTAGGAGGTGTGTCTATCAATGCGTCCGCCTGTGCGTACATCTAGTGAACACACCAAGTACCACCATCTCGCATGCGCTGCGGCACATACACGCTGTGCATGTCTGTCTATCCGTCCGTCCTTCTGCTAGTCTGTCTGTCCGTCCGTCTATGCGTCCATCTGTGAATCAATCTAGTGGATACTCCAAGTACCGCCATCTCGCCTCCGCTGTGGCACATACCCTTTTATCCGTCTGTCTATCCGTCCATCCTTCTGCTAGTCTGTGTGTCTGTCCATCAACGTGCCCGTCCGCGCGTCCATCTAGTGAACTCTCCAAGTACCGCCATCTCGCATACCCTGTAGCACATACCCGCTTTACGCGTCCATTTATTCATCCATTCGTCTGCTGATTTGTCTCTTTGTGCATCCATGCGTCCGTCCGTGCGTTCATCTAGTGAACACTCCATGTACCACAATCTTGAATCTCGCATACATTGTGGCACACAACCGCTTTATGCGTCCGTCTATCCGTCCGTCCATCTGCTAGTCGGCCTGTCTATCCACCCACGCGTCCGTCCGTGCGCAATTCAGTGAACACTCTTAGTACCGCCATCTCGCATATCACATACCTTGTGGCACATACCTGCTTTACGCGTCGGTCTCTCCGTCCATCCGTCTGCTAGACGTTCCGTCCATCCGTCCATGCGTCTGTCCGGGCGTCCATCTAGTTGTCAGCGGCACTCGAGTTCGCACTGCTGAATTTTCCGGCAGCGTCTTATCCTCCGGCAGCGCCTCCTTCTCCGATCGCGTCTCCGTGCTTGCTCGGGAAACGCTGCACTGCGTTAACGTGGACTCCGAGCCCTGAGCGCGTCCACTCGACGCGGTTGCCCATTGGTTCAACGAACATTCAAAAAACAAAAGTGAGCCTTCGAGCCGGGAGCGCATAGAGACGCATCGCCAGAAAGAGGAGAACGAGCCGAGATTCGAGCCGGGACCGCAGAGCAACGCATCGCAGAGCGAGCCGAGACGCGAGTGGCGTCGGACGTAGCCGACCGAGCTCCTGCTCCGAGTCCAGTTTCCTTATACATGTAACCGCTGCCGATTCACCTGTAACTTAGCACAATAAAATTTTTCTTAGAATTTGAACCTTGCCTTGACTACATTCATTCGGACATCACTGACATGGCGCAGCCGACAGGATGTGAATCGACCGAGCTGCATGCGGAGGAGGAAACGACGCCACGAGAAGGAGCGACGCCGCGCCGTACATCGTCTCGGGACTCCGAAACGACCATCGTCGAAAGCGTGTTCACGACCCTCGACCACAGCACGATGGCCAATGCAACGAAAAAGCAACTCGTCGACGAGCTGAGAGCACGAGGTCTACGGTGCTCCGGACGAAAGGACGAGCTCATCGCAAGAATCATCCGCGACAACATCACTCGCCAAGCCCTAGAGCCGACGGACTCGTCAACGAAGGACCAGGCTGCCTACGACGACGACAGGCAGGCGAACCTGGAGACACAGTCCGCCGACAACGCGAGGCTTTGCGCTGAACTGAGCAGCCTGCGAGCCCCGCTTAACCGTGTGACCACGAGTGAACGTGAGACATTGCACGAAGCCCATCAGAACACTTCACTGCCAACGGAACGGGTGACGACTTCCACCCTCGGGCTGCACCATTCCGCCCCTGCTGACATAACGATGTCCTCGGGTTCGACGCGGCCACCGTCACTGAACAACGGCACCAACCAAGACGCGGCACGCCCCGCCGCGCCGACCGTTTCAACGCACGAGGGAGAACTTTCCTTGGCCCAGATCCTCGCCGCGCTCGTGAACACACAAGCCCTGCTCGCCAACGCGCTGTCGAGAAGTCCACTGACGACGAGCCCGATCCAGATTCATTCCACAAGCGACACGTCATCCTCAATCCCATTGTTCGATGGGACGCCGCAACAAAGTGCTCACGAATGGATTACGCAAGTGGAGAGAATCGCAGCGCTCGCCCACTGGACGCCATCGCTGACGTTGGTGAGAGCAGCAAGCCGCTTGACGGGATCTGCCAAAGATTAGCACAGCGCCTACGCCTCACAGTATGACACCTGGGAGCAATGGAAAGAAGCGCTCATTCTCCGATTCAAACGAAAGCTGACAATGCAGGAGCTCCTCGAACTGCAGACGAAGCGACGCCTTCAGAGCCACGAGACTATCGTCGAGCACATGTACTCGAAGAACGCCATTCTGAACAAGGTGCCGTACCGTTTAGCACAGGAAGAGCGTATTTCCCTCATTCTCAGCTGCATCGAGGACGACACATGGGCCAACCCACTCGCAGCGCAGCTGTGTGGCACAGTAACCGAACTCATTGACAGAGCGGCTTTGCTCGACGCGAGGCGTCGCACGACCATGTGTGCCGAGAACGACAAGAAACCGTCATCGTCTACAGCGAGCCGTGGTCAGGGTTCGAACCAGCGGGTGCCACACAGCAGCTCTGCCAACTTGCCGAAGGCCAACCCACGCAGCGATTTCCCGGGAGCTCCACACCCGCGGCCCATCTCTGCTCGTTCGTGCTTCAACTGCGGCGACATCGGTCACCTGTCCCGTGATTGTAGAAAGCCGAAAACGCCAGCAACGATCAGAGCGGACGAGAAACGAGCGAAGAGGGACAATAGAAGCCACGAAACAGGGACTACGTCACCTAGGCGAGCGAACTGTTTTTTGCATTCGACGGGCGGCACATTACCAATTGTGTCCGGTACTGCTAACAACCGGCCCGTCCGCGTGTGCATTGACAGTGGCGCCAACTTATCCATCATGAGTGCCAATGCCTTGACGGACGACATTCCCACGCACGCATGGGTATCGCGCGAGAACATTGAAGTTCTCAACCGCAGCATATGCCCAACTCTCGCTGCAACGCTTGAGGTGACATTGGGCACCACGAATGTGCGACTCGAAGTCGTCGTGGTAACGGAACTCCCCAGCGGCATCGACCTGATTCTGGGATCAGACTGGCGACGAGTCGCGAACGTTGACGTAACGTTTCACACGTCAAACGATGTGACTATCGTTCCAGTCGAGCCCTCCGGAAAATTTTTATCGTCTGAAGTGCCCCCCCCGAAACAAGGCACACCACACCGCACCGGGGAAACGCTTATTGCGACGTTCTGCCGGCAATCGGACGAGACTGTTTCCAAAGACAAAGGGTACGTGCGCCTCAACACGAAATGTCCCACACCCGACGAAGACTTCACGAGTCTAGTCGAAGACGCCACACGGAAGATAACGAAGGATGCCACCGAGGCAGAGAGGGAACAACTGCACGCAATTCTGTTAAGGCATCACCAAGCGTTCACTTCCAAAGGCGACACTTTGGGAGTGTGTCCTCACACCGAGCACAGCATCGAACTCAGAGACAATATACCAGTGTCATCGAGGCCGTACAGGTGCTCACCGGCTGATCGCAAGTTCATTCGAGAACAGGTGAATGACTACCTCTCCAAGGGCATCATAAGGCCGAGCGAAAGCGAGTACGGTGCTCCAACGATAGTCGTCGATCAACCGCACCACCCGACGACTCCACGAAGAATGGTACACGACTATCGCAAGTTCAACGAGAAAACCATCAACCCTTCTTATCCAATGCCCGTCATGGAAGACGTTATTGACAATGTCATGCGCAACGGATCGGCTTACTTCACTGTGTTGGACGTGAAGACAGCATTTCTAACTATACGAATGAAGCCGGACGACGTACACAAGACCGCATTCGTCACTCCAGACGGAAAGTACGAATACCTTCGAATGGCCTATGGGTTTTGCAAGGCCCCTCAGACCATGCAAAGAGTCATGCGTCGCACGTTAGATGGCTTACCTAGGACAGCTACGTACATGGACGATGTCGGGCAGGGAGCCACAACAGTGAGGGAGGCTTTACATTTGCTGAAAGAATCACTCAGGAGAGTCGTGATCAACGGCTTGAAGATGGATCTCCGGAAATGCCAGTTGATTCAAGACAAAGTATCTTTCCGGGGTTACGTGATCTCTGCCGAAGGACGAACACTGGACGAATCCAGAGTTGCCGCTGTCGAGAAGTTCTAGCCGCATCGCAACGCAAAGAAGCTGTACTCCTTCCTGCAGTTCGCTAACCACCACCGAAAGTTAATACCGGAGTTTGCAAAGGTCACGCACAAGCTACGGCACCTTCTGGCGAAGGACGTTCCTTTCGTGTGGACTGACGCTCATGAAGCAACCGTCAACGCCATAAACACGCCTTGAAGAACCCGCCGATTTTGGCGAGCTTCCGCCCAGACTGCCCGACTAACGTTCACGTCGACGCTTCGCAAACCGGGCTGGGTGCGGTGCTTTCTCAAAATCAAGACGGAAAGGAGCGAATCATAGAGTACGCAAGCAGATCACTAAACGAGCATGATCGTGGTCTACACTCTAATATGCTTGAGTGCATGGCGCTCCACTGGGCGATCACTGAGAAGTTTTCGGTCTACCTGAGAGGAGGCCCTCGTTTTACAGTGTTCACGGACAACTTCAGCTTGTCATACCTCGTCCAGAAGGGAGCCAGCAACCGCAGATTTGCGAGGTGGACGCTCGACTTAGCAGAGTACACCTTCGACGTCAAGCACAAACCAGGACGCCAGAACTCCGCTGTTGACGCACTCTCGAGGCAGTCGGAATCTGCAGAGGCCTTCGACCAGGGCGTTTCGACCCGAGACCTCCACTTCTACGCAGTAGTGGTCGGCAAACACAGTCGCCTACGCGAGTTTCAGGAGAGGGATACTGACTGCAAAAGATTTCGGGAGGAGGCCAAGCACAAATCTTCAGAATACGAGATCAAAAACGACATACTGGTGAAGAAATCTCTCGAGGGAGGACGGGTCCGTCGGAGGGTGATCATTCCCGCTGCCCTCCGAAGTAGTGTGATGATCGTTTTCCACGACAACAACGGCCACCTAGGCGTCGAGAAGACAAGAGACCAGATCCAGCGAAAGTACTGGTGGCCATCGATGAGAAAAGATATCCGCCAGTATGTTGACTCCTGCCACACGTGCCAGACTATCAACGCCCGCACGACACGGAATGAAGGTTGCCTCATCCCACGCGATATTCCTACTGAGCCAAATGCGGTGATATCCCTGGATCACATGGGTCCGCTAAACAAGAAGGGAAACCACATCCTCGTGTGTATCGACCACGCCACGAGATACATGGACGCCGTGACCGTACCGAGCACTTCGTCGGCGCACTACCTTGATTCATGACAAACCGGTGGATTCCGCGATTTGGAGTTCCCAGCATCATTATTATGGACCAAGCCAAGGGATTCATTCGTGAACAAGAAAACCAACCAATTCCATCACAGACTGGGAATTACTCATCAGAACTCCCCACCGTACTGGCCACAATTAAACGGACTTATTGAGCGAATGGTAGGAACGTTGAAACAGGTGCTACGCAAAATGCTAAACAACAAGGACAAATCGCAGAAGGAACTACCCCGAGCAACGCTAGCAATCAACGCCACGAAGCATCGTCACAGTGGCCACAGCCCATTTCGACTCATGCACGGCTACGACCCAAAACTGCCAGGAGAGCTCAACCTAGCCTCAGTAGAGGGAGGCATCGACGAGTCTCAAAGACTACACGACTTGGCAAGGGAACGTGCGGAGACAAGAGAGAGGCTACTGCAGAGTCAGCGCAAAACAACGGTCTGATGCGACAAGAAGCGGCGAACTCCGAGGTTCATAACGGGGGACCTCGTACTGCTTGAGTTGAGCGCTCGAGGCACACTAGATCCTCGCTATGAAGGTCCGTTCGAGATAACGGCCCTCGTCGGAGGAAACAGGGCCGAGATCCAAAGAGTACCCCACACACCGGGCATGATCAACCAAAAAATCGTCAACGTGGAGCAGCTTCGTAGATATAAGGAGCCGCTTCTAGAAGTTACGGAAGCATCGCCATCTAACGACACGCACGCCTGAGGACAGGCGCGATTTTCGGGAGGGCCGTGTCAGCGGCACTCGAGTTCGCACAGCTGAATTCTCCGGCAGCGTCTCATTCTCCGGCAGCGCCTCCTTCTCCGGTAGCGTCTCCGTGCTTGCTCGGGAAACGCTGCACTGCGTTGACGTGGACTCCGAGCCCTGAGCGCAGTCCACTCGACGCGGTTGCCCATTGGTTCAACGAACATTCAAAAAACAAAAGTGAGCCTTCGAGCCGGGAGCGCATAGCGACGCGTCGCCAGAAAGAGGAGAACGAGCCGAGATTCGAGCCGGGAACGCAAAGCAACGCATCGCAGAGCGAGCCGAGACGCGAGTGGCGTCGGACGTAGCCGATCGAGCTCCTGCTCCGAGTCCAGTTTCCTTATACATGTCACTGCTGCCGATTCACCTGTAACTTAGCACAATACAGTTTTAGATGCGGAGCATCTAATACTCGAGGCTTGTAGTGCGGCGCCGTCCGCAAGCTTCCTCCTCCTTTTTCCACCATCTGTGCATCCCTTCCTCCTCTACACACTGCGGGCGCTTCACTCCTCCACCATCTGTGCACCCTTCCTCCTCTACACACCGCGTGCGCTTCTCCTCTTCACGAACATTCGCTAGCTGTATAATTTAGCGCGCATGCGCCGTCACGCTTCGAGAACATCGGCAGCTGACGCACGCGCATGCGCCGTCGCGCTTCGAGAACGTCGGCAGCTGACGCGTGCGCATGCGCCGTTGCGCTTCTTCCCCTTCTCGAACATTCGACAGCTGACGCGCGCATGCACAGTCACCCACCATCTGTGCCGCGCGCGCTTCTCTCCTTCGAGAACATTCTACAATTCTCATGATTTTCCAGGGGACGCGCATGCGCCGTCACACTTCGAGAACATTCAGCAGCTGACAGTGCATGCGCCGTCGCGCTGTATATATACTCAAGGTGGGCGCTCGCTCGCTCAGTTGCCGCTCGTCGGTTGGTTTGTACAGCGCGTCGACGTCCAAGGTCGCGGTGAAATGAATTCCAACAAATCCACAAACACAATGATCGACGTCCCTTCGACCAGCGCCGCCCTTTCGCATACGTGTGTACGTGTTCTCTCATTTAACACCCCCTCCTACAACCACGTTAACCAATTTAGCCATCGACCCAAGTAAGTCGCAATTTAACACCCCATTTCACAACCACGTTAACCAATTTAGCCATCGACCCAAGTAAGTCGCACTTTAACACCCCGTTAACCAATTATATGCTCTGCATCCTCCTCAGTGTTCCCCCGAGGGAAGCTGCGGGCAATCTTTTTTCTTAGAATTTGAACCTTGCCTTGACTACATTCATTCGGACATCGCTGACATAGTGAACACTCCAAGTACCGCCATCTCGCATACGCTGGGGCACATACATGCTTTACTCAACCGTGTACCTGTCCGTCCTTCTGGTAGTCTGTGTCTCTGTTCCGTTCTTGCATCCGTCTGGGCGTCAATCTTGTCAACACTCGAAGTAGAGCCATCTCGCATCGGCTGTTGCACATACCCGCTTTACGCGTCTGTCTATCCGTCCGTCCTTCTGTTAGTCTGTGTGCCCGTCCACCCGTGTATTCATCTAGTGAAACCTCCAAGAACTGCCATCTCGCACACCCTGTGGCACATACTCGCTTTATGCGTACATCCATCCGTCCGTCTTCTAGTCTGTCCGTCCGTATTTTCGCGCATTCGTCCGAGCGTCCATCTAGTGAACACTCGAAGTACCGCCATCTCCGATCTCGTATACTCTGCGGCATATACCTGCTTTCCGCACCCGTCTGTCCGTCTGGAAGTCATTCTGTCGATCCGTCCATGCGTCCTTCCATGCGTCCATCCAGTGAACACTCCAAGTACGCCATCTCGCATACACTGTGGCACATACACGCTTTACGCGTCCGCCAATCCGTCCGGTGGTCTGCTAGTCAGTCCGTCCATGCATGTGTCCGTCCGTGCGTCATTCTATTGAACACTCCAAGTACCGCCATCTCATATAGCCTGTGGAACATACCCGCTTTACGCGTCCGTCTATCCATCCGTTCTTCTGCTAGTCAGTCTGTTCGTCTGTCCATGCATACATCCGTGCGTCCATCTAGTGAACACTACATGTACCGCCATCTCGCATCTCGCATACCTTATGGCACATAACCGTTTTACGTGTCCGTCTATCTGTACATCCTTCTGCCCGTCTGTCTGTCCGTCCGTCCACGCATCCGTCCGTGCGTCAATCTAGTGGACACTCCAAGTACCGCCACCTGGTCCGTTGTGGCACATACCAGCTTTACGCACCAGTCTATCCGTCCATTTGCCTGATATTCTGTCTATCCATGCGTCCATGCGTCTGTCCGTGCGTGCATCTAGTAAACACTCAATTTACCGCCATCTCACTGACCTTGTAGCACTACCCGCTTTACACATCCATCATTTGTTCGTCCAACTGCTAGTCTGTCTGTCCGTGCGTCCATCCCTTGAACGCTCCAAGTACCGCCATCTCGCATACCCTGTGGCTCATACCCGCTTTACACGTCAGTCTATCCATCCGTTCATTTGCCAGTCAGTCTGTCCGTGTTTACATGCATCTGTCCGTGCGTCCATCTAGTGAACACTCCATGTACCGCCACCTCGCATCTCGCATACTCTTTGACACATACCCGTTCTACGCGTCCGTCTATCCATCCCTACTTTTTTTATGGTCTGTCCATCCGTCCTTGCGTCCGTCTGTGCGTTCATTTAGCGAACACACCAAGCACCGCCATCTCGCATACGCTGTGGTACATACACGCTTTATGAGACATACACGCTTGTGGTACATACACGCTTTATGAGCGTACATACACGCTTTATTTGTCCATCCTTCTGCTAGTCTGTGTGTCCGTCCGTACATGTGTCCGTCTGTGCGCCCATCTAGTGAACACTCAAGTACCGCCATCTCGCATACGCTGTGGCACATACACACTTTACGCGTCCGTCTTTCTGTCCGTCCTTCTGCTAGTCTGTCTGTTCGTCCATCCATGCATCCGTCCGTGCGTCAATCTAGTGGACACTTCAAGTAGCGCCATCTCGCATACCCTGTGGCTCATACCCGCTTTACGCGTCCGTCTATCCATCCGTTCAGCGGGTAGTGCATCTCTCATACTCTTTGGCACATACACGTTCTACGCGTCCGTCTATCAATCCCTCCTTTTTGATGGTCTGTCCATCCGTCCATGCGTCCTTCTGTGTGTCAATCTAGGGGACACTGCAAGTACCGCCATCTCGCATTCACTGTGGCACATACCCGCTTTACGCGTCTGTCTATCCGTCCATCCTTCTGCTAGTCTGTGTGTCCGTCCGTACATGTGTCCGTCTGTGCGTCCATCTAGTGAACACTCCAAGTACCGCCATCTCGCATACGCTGTGGCACATACACACTTTACGCGTCCGTCTTTCTGTCCGTCCTTCTGCTGGTCTGTCTGTTCGTCCATCCATGCATCCGTCCGTGCGTCAATATAGTGGACACTCCAAGTAGCGCCATCTCGCATCCGCTGTGGCACATACCCGCTTTACGCGTCTGTATATGTAGAGAGAAATAAATAAAGGAAGAGACAGGGAGGTTAACTTAGTCAAACTGGTTCGCTACCCTGTACAGGGGTGGGAAAAAGAGTCGGAAGAAGGATAGATATAGAGAGATATTAAAAATTAGAAAAAAATACATGCGCATCCATTCAGGGAGTTCCGATCACAGTCGTTTGGACAGCCCTGTTGAATGCAAGAAGCACATGAGCGCCTTCACTGCTTTCTTCTGCGACGTAAAGTCCTGTCGGCAGCGCTGGAGTTTTTTTCCCGAAAGAGGCTGGTTGTCCAGTTCATCTAGTGCATTGCAGAGTTACTGTCTCTGCGAGCAGTATTGTTGGCATTCACACAGAATGTGCCAAGTTGTTTCATCACTGCCACAATGGTCGCATGCAGCAGTGTCAGCCATTCTTATGCGGATTGCGTACGCATTGATAAATGCGACGCCCAATCATAATCTGCACAGCATAATAGCGTCTCGTCGGCGTAATTCCGGAGGAATTCGAACTCTGAGAGTTGGGTCTAAAGTACCTAACCGTGCATGTATGAATTGTGACTCGTTACATTGTGACGTGGTGCGCTAGCGAGCAAGCATGTGGAGTTTCCTTGTAGCGTCAGTTCTGGAAAGCGGAATTGATATTTCTCGCTTTCAGTATGGGCAAAAGAGGCAGCTTGATCTGCCCGTTCATTGCCAATTATTCCAAAATGACATGGAAGCCACTGAAAGGCTATTTCATGTCCTTTCTCAATGAATTGGTGAGTCTTATCTGCAATCTCAAATACCAGCTGTTCGTACAGGCCGTGGCATAAAGGTGATAGAAGGGATTGCAGTGCCGCCTTTGAGTCACTGAAAATTGTCCATCTTTGTGGCTCTGTGTCATTGATGAATTACAATGCGGCATGAAGAGCTGTGAGCTCTGCTCTCGTTGATGTCGTAAGGTGGGAGGTCTTGAATTTTCTTGTCGTGTCTTTTATCGGTATAACAAATGATGCCGTTGAAATCTTCTTTAAAACACAGCCGTCGGTGTATACGTGTATACAGCCTTGATACGTCTCGTATAACAAGAGCAGAGCAAGTTATCCAAGAGCAACTGACGACATATCTGCTTTTTTCTGGATGCCAGGTATAGTTAGCCTGATGTTAGCCGGAGTCAGGCACCAGGGAGGAGTCGAAGGCCTGGCGGCGGGTGGGAAGCATGTTGGCAAAGAATCGCGATATGTGGTGACCGTTTGGCAAAATGACGAACGTGGTCTGTCTGCTGATAAAGTGGCTAGGTGGTGGCAGAGTGTCCGAGCAATATGCCTTACATGTGTCCTGGGTGCCTCAACGTCGATATGTGTCGTGATGAGGTGGTCACCGGCGATGGCTATAGTAGCCATTGTCGACGCACTATGAGGCAAGCCGAAGCAAATCTGGAGTGTCTGGGACTGAACACTGTAGCGTTCGAAGGCTTGTTTTGCTTGCATTGGTCAATGCTGGTAAACTGTACCGCAGGAAACCAAGAAAAAGTACTCTGTACAGCTGTAGAATTGCACTGGGAGACATACCCCTAAGTCTTCCCTGCAAAAAACTTCAGTATGTTACAGATGTCCATTAGCTGTTTCTTCATGTACGAAACGAGATCGCTCCATGATAGATTCTCTTCAAATATGACGCCCGAAATCTTGTGCGATCGAACGTATCGTACAGTTTGACCATTGATGCTTGTAGTGTACTTATTCATAGGCTTTCTCGTAAAAGCTACGAGGGCGCATTTCTCGGACGAAATTTCCAAGCCTCGATTTCGGAGGTAGCGTGATGTTTCAGTGGCAGCTTTCTGAATTCTCTCTCGTAACTGCAGGCGTGTTACAGCCGATGCCCAAACGCAGATATCATCTGTGTACATTGATAGCCTGACCGTTCTTGGAAATTAACGTAAGATTGACCAGCACGGGGCTGGGTACGCCACCCTGGGGGACGTCAAGGTAGCTGTGATGTGGAGAGGTTGGACCGTCTTCAGTGCTCACAAAGAAGGATCGCATTGGCAAATAACTACGTCTCCAGTGATACATTCGACCTCCTACTCCTATTTCTTTGAGAGCGGTGAGAACAGCTTCATGCGTAACGTTGTCAATCGCCCATTTGACGTCTGGGAACAAAGATGCGCAGAGACATTCATGGCCTTTCTCCTGTTGGACGTAAGTGACCAGGTCGACTACGTTGTCAATCAATGCTCGACCACGCCGAAATCCTGCCATGGCATTTGGGTAGATGTTACACTCCATGAACCACACCAGGCGTCCCAGAATCATCCTCTCTATAACTTTGCCTACATGACTGGCCAATACGATCAGACGATAAGATGAAAGCTCCAACAGTGACTTGCCTGGCTTCAGAAGTGGAACTAGGAGGCTTGTCTTCCAGCTTGTCGGGAGCGTTCCATCTTGCCAGGATTTCTCGTACAACTCCAAAAGGAGGATTCTCGCGCGTTCACCAAGATGACACAAGGCCCTATAAGAAATTCTATCGGGTCCTGGTGCCGACGTGCGTCCACACAAAGCTAGTGCTGCTCTGAGCTCCACAATAGAAAAAATGCATATGCATGTGGGAATCCAGTGTTTGTGGGCAGTTAGTCGAAGGCAATAAGCTATTGGGCACTGCGAGTGGCCCAGATACTCTGGCACAGAAGTCTCTTGCCACATCAATGACGCCTCTCTTTTCAGAAAGTGCGAGAGCCCTGAATGGTGACCACTGAGTGTGTTTTGTACGGAGACCTCATATCGTCTTCCACAACTGGGATAAAGGTTTTTGTGGGTCAAGTGACTCACAAAACCAGTCCAATGTTGTGACTCGAGTTTATTTATCCGGCGCTGAATCTTCTTCTGTATACGTCGAGCAATCCGCAAGTCTTCTATTGTCTCCATGCGCCGGTATCTTCGTTCAGCACGCCGTCAGATTGCTCAAAGTCGTTCTAGGTCGATGTCAAATCCCGTTATTTTGGGAGAGCAGGTGAGGGTACGTGCAGTGTCGTGTATTGTTTATTTAACTTACGCGTCTGTCTATCTGTCTGTCCTCCTGCTAGTCTGTGTGCCCGTCCGTCCATGTGTTAATCTAGTGAACACTCCAAGTACCAGCAGCTCACATACCCGTGGCACATACCCGCAATACGCGTCTATCTATGTGTTCGTTCATCTGCTCGTCTGTCTGTGCGTCCATTCATGCGTCCATCCGTGCGTCCATTTAGTGAACACTCCAAGTACCACGATCTCGCATCTCGCATCCCCTGTGGCACTTACTCAATTTAGGAGCCCTTCAATCCGTACGTGCGTGTGCTAGTCTGTCTGTCTGTCTGTCTGTCTGTCTGTCTGTCTGTCTGTCTGTCTGTCTGTCTGTCTGTCTGTCTGTCTGTCTGTCTGTCTGCCTGTCTTTCTGTCTGTCTGTCTGTCTGTCTGTCTGTCTCTCTGTCTGTCTGCCTGCCTGCCTGCCTGCCTGTCTGTCTGTCTGTCTGTCTGTCTGTCTGTCTGTCTGTCTGTCTGTCTGTCTGTCTGTCTGTCTGTCTGTCTGTCTGTCTGTCTGTCTGTCCGTTAATGCGTCCATCCGTGCCTCCATATAGTGAACACTCCAAGTACCATCATCTCGCATACCCTGTGGCGCAGCCCCGCCACGGTCGTCTAGTGGCTAAGGTACTCGGCTGCTGACCCGCAGGTCGCGGGATCAAACCCCGGCGGTGGCGACTGCATTTCCGATGGAGGCGGAAATGTTGTAGGCCCGTGTACTCAAATTTGGGTGCACGTTAAAGAACCCCAGGTGGTCAAATTTTCCGGAGCCCTTCAGTACGCGGTCTCTCATAATCATATGGTGGTTTTGGGACGTTAAACCCCACAAATCAATCAATAAACCCTGTGGCGAATATCTGATTTATCCGTACTTCTGTCCATCCGTCCGTCTGCTAGGAGGCATATCTGCCTATCAATGCGTCCATCTGTGCATACATCTAGTGAACACACCAAGTACCGCCATCTCGCATGCGCTGTGGCACATACATGCTGTAAACGTCCGTCTTTTTGTCCGTCCTTCTGCTAGTCCGTCTGTCCGTCCGTCCATGCGTCCTGTCTGTGCGTCAATCTAGTGGCCACTTCAAGTAGCACCATCTCGCATACGCTGAGGCACATACCCTTTTGCGCGTCTGTCTATCCGCCCGTCCTTCTACTAGTCTGTGGGTGCGTCTGTCCTTGCGTCCTTCCGTGCGTCCATGTAGCGAACACCCCTAGTACTGTCATTTCGCATACCCTGTGGCACATACATGCTTTACGCGTCCTTCTATCCGTCTGTCCTTCTGCTAGTCTGTGTGCCCGTCCGTCCGTGCGTCCTTCCGTGCGTCCGTCTAGTGAACACTTCGTGTACTGCCATGTCGCATACTTTGTGGCACATACCCGCTTTACGCGTCCGTCTATCCGACCTCATCTATCCGTATCCGTCTGGTAATCTGTCTCTTCGTGGATCCATGCGTCCGTCCGTGCGTCCATCTAGTGAACATTCCATGTACCACCATCTCGGATCTCGGATACATTGTGGCACACAACCGCTTTACGCGTCCGTCCATCCGCCCGTCCATCTGCTAGTCGGCCTGTCCATCCACCCATGCGTCCGTCCGTGCGTCCATTTAGTGAACACTCTTAGTACCGCCATCTCGCATCTCGCATACCCTGTGACACATACCTGATTTACGCGTCCGTCTCTCTGTCCGTCCATCTGGTAGTCGTTCCGTCCATCCGTCCTTGCGTCCATCTGGGCGTCCATCTAATGAACACTCCAAGTACCACCATCTCGGATACGCTGGGGCACATACACGCTTTACGCGTCCGTGTATCTGTCCGTCCTTCTGGTTGTCTGTCTCTCCGTCCGTCCATGCAGTCTGTCTGGGCGTCAATCTTGTGAACCGTCGAAGTACAGCCATCTCGCGTCCGCTGTTGCACATATTCGCTTTACGCGTCTGTCTATCCGTCTTTCCTTCTGTCCATGGATCAATCGCCGTATTATTCACCTTAAAAAAGGGTACAAAGAATACGCAAGAAAAAGAGGAATCCAATCATCTTAAAGGAACTTGCATCTCAGCTTAAGACGGAAACTAGAAACGCAAGACAAACCTTTTTTTCACATACGTTATCTCACTTCATGACGGATCAGCCGCAAAAACTTTGGTGTTTCTTGGCACGGCCAGAAAACCCAACAACTGAAGTAGAAATTGAGGGTGCTATCGTAAAGGACGCGCAGGCCGTTTCCAATGCTTTCAATAGGTATTTTCAGTCGGTATTTACACGTGCATGCGCACCAAGCAGCCCTGTTGCTCTGGTGCATCCTTTTTGATGCCCGATGTCGTTGTCACTACGGAAGGTATTCTGAACCCGCTGTTGCAGACCGATGTTAAGAAATCAGTGGGTCCTGACAATATTTCAAATGTATTCCTTCGATGCTACGCAGAGCAATTATGTTCTTTCCTTGAAGCAATTTTGAAAGCATCCCTGCTAACAGCTTCTTTACCTGCAGACTGGTTGTGTGCAAAGGTAATCCCAATTCATAAAGGCAGGAGCAAGCTGTCGATAGCAACATTCAGGCCTATCTCGCTAACTAGCTGCTGCTGTAAATTATTGGAACATGTAATCAACAAGGCAATAATTACTTATTTAGAAGATAACAAAGTATTGCACCCAAACCAACCGGATTCCGTAAAAACTTGTCTACCGTTACTCAACTCTTGGAAATAACGCATGACTTCGCAACTACTAATAACTCACAATTGTAAACCGACTCCATATTTATAGACTTCGCCAAAGCTTTTGATAAGGTGCCTCACAGTAAATTGATTGACAGACTTGTGTCTATTGGTATTAACAGTAACATAATAGCATGGATAAAAATGTATCTATCAAATCGAAGCCAGTATGTAACCGTAAACAACACAGCCTCTGATTCATTTGAAGTTTTTTCCGGAGTACCACAAGCTTCCGTTTTAGGACCCATCTTTTCCTAATATATGTTAATGATATCTATATGTGCCTTCAGCCTAACGTTAAAATGAGAATGTTCGCTGACAACTGCGTGATCTACACCACTATCCGCACAACTGATGACCAGCTTAGACTTAATACCAAAATAGCTAATATTGCATGTTGATGCCTTGAGTGGGGAATGGAAATTAACGTGTCAAAAACAGCTTGCCTTAGCATAACTCGCAGAAAAACAATCCAGCATTTTAGTTACAATTTGGTCGGCACAAACATTGCAAGAAACGACGCTGTTAAATACTTGGGCGTTACCTTTACAAGTAAACTGAAGTGGGATGTACATATAAGCAGCACAAACACAAAAGCCTATCGCCAGCTAGGGTTCCTGCGTCGAAAACTTGCATTGGCGCCTTCTAATGTAAATCTGACAGCATATAAATCTCTCATAAGGCCGATCCTCGAGTACGCCAGCATTGTTTGGAACCCCCACCCAAAATATCTTTCCAACAAATTAGAAATCGTCCAATTCAAGGCCCTTTGCTTTATCTATTCTAAGTATTCGAGGCATGACAGTGTCACTGAGCTGCGCGGGCGGGCATGCTTGCCGACTCTTGCAGCTCGTCGCCGTGTCTCATCCTTAAAGTTTATTTCTCTTTTGTATCACAACGGTTTAAACATAAATAAAGACAACTATATAAAGCCTCCTAACCATCACTTCCTTCGTACCAACCACAATAAGTGTCACGCAGTGACACTTTTATATATTCATTCTTCCCGTCAGCAGTGGAAGAGTGGAACAAATTGCCACGTGAATGTGTTAATCTTTCCTCTGCAGATTCATTTGTTCGGAATGTAGAAAACCTGTTTTATGAAGACTAAAAGCAACTTTTGTTTTTTGATGTTTGTGAGCGCTTCCGAACAAACTGATCACTGTACTCCCTGCCGATACCTCGATGTTTTGTGACCTGTCCATGATTTTGTACACTTGCTTTCATCGTTCAAGTTTTATTTTCACCATCATCCTGTGATTCTGTTTCTTCCACTATTTGCGATATTGTCTGCTTTGTACGCGACGGTGTATATTTGCTCGCTCACCGTGTATGAGCCTGAGAAAGGCTTACAGTAATAAATAAATAAAATAAGAAAAATAAAAATAAATAGTATCTGTGCCCGTCCACCCATGCGTACATCTAGTGAAACCCCCAAGAACTGCCATCTCGCCCACCCTGTGGCACATACACGCTTTACGCGTCCATCCATCCGTCCGTCTGCTACTCTGTCCGTCCGTCTGTTCTCGCGTTCGTCCGAGAGTCCATCTAGAACACTCCAAGTACCGCCATTTCGCATCTGGCATACCCTGTGGCACGTACGCGGTTTACGCATCCGTCTATCAGTAAGTCAGTCTGCTAGTTTGTGTCTCTATCCGTCGATGCGTCAGTCCATGCGTCCATCTAGTGAACACTCCAAGAACCGCCATCTCAAACACCCTGTGGCACATACGCGTTTTACGCGTCCGTCAATCCGTACGTCCGTCTGCTAGTATGTCCTTCCGTTCACGTGTCCTTCCGTGCATGAATTTAGTGAACACTCCAAGAACTTCCGTCTCACATACCCAGTGGAACAAACATGCTTTACGCGTCCATCACGCCGCCCGTCTGCTAGTCTGTCCCTCCGTACGTTTATGCATTCGTTCGTGCGTCTTTATAGTGAACACTCCAAGTACTGCCCTCTCGCATCTGGCATACCCTGTGGCACTACCTGCTTTGCGCGTCCGTCCATGTGTCCATCCAGTGAACACTCCAAGTACCTCTATCTCGCATACACTGTGGCACTTGTCTGTCTGTCCGTTCGTCTATGCATCCATCCGTGCGTCCATCTAGTGCACGCTCCATGTACCGCCACCTGGCATCTCACATACCATATGGCACACACCAGTTTTACGCGTTCGTCTATCCGTCCATCCTTCTGCTCGTCTGTCTGTCCGTCCGTCAACGCGTCCGTCCGTGTGTCAATCTACTGGACACTCCAATACCGCCATCTCGCATCTGCTGTGGCACACACCCGCTTTACGCACCTGTCTTTCCGTCCATTCGTCTGCTATTCTGTCTGTCCGTGCGTCCATGCGTCCGTCCGTGCGTGCATCTAGTGAACACCCAGTTTACTGCCATCTCGCATACCCTGTGGCACATACCGGCTTTACGCAACCGTCTCTCCGTCCGTCCGTCTGCTAGCCTTTCTGTCCATCCGTCCATGCGTCCATCCGTGCGTCCATCTAGTGAACACTCAAAGTACAACCATCTCAATACACAGTGGCACATACATTCTTTACGCGACCGTCTCTCTGTCCGTCCTTCTGCTAGTCTGTCTGTCCGTCTGTCCATGCGTCCGTATGTGCGTCAATTTGGCGAACACTTCAAGTACCACCATCTCGCATATGCTAAAAATGGACGGATGGATGGATGGACAAACAGACTAGTAGACAGACGAACGAATCTCGCATACCCAGTGGCACATATCGGCTTTATTGCCCGTATGCTAGTCTATCATTCCATCCGTCCATTCGTTCGTCCTTCCGTCCATATTGTGGACACTCCCAGTAACGCCATCTCGCATCTGGCATACCCTGCGGCACATACCCGCTTTACGCGTCCGTCTATACATCCATCAGGAAGTCCATCTGCTAGTCTGTCTGTCCGTCCGTGCATGCGTCCGTTGTGAATACATCTAGTGAACACTCCAAGTACTGTCATCTCGCATCCCCTGTGGCACATACCCGCTTTACGCGTCCATCTATCCTTCCGTCTGTATGCTAATCTGTCTGTCCGTTGGTCCATGAGTCCGTCAGTGCGCTCATCTTGTGAACTTTCCAAGTACCGCCATCTCGCATCTCGTATGCACGGTCGCACATACACACTTTACGCGTTCGTATATGCGTCCGTCCTTGTACTAGTCTGTCCGTTCATCCGTGCGTAAATCTAGTGAACACTCGAAGTAGCTCCATCGTGCATCCGCTGTGGCGAATACCCACTTCAGACGTCTGCCTATCGGTTCGTCCGTCTGCCTATCTGTCTATACGTGCACCCGCGCGTCCATCTAGTGACCACTCAATGTACCACCATCTCGCATCTCGCATATCTTGTGGCGCATAACGCCGTGCATACTGCACTCGTGGGCAGTGGGCACTGTGGCAGCGTCAGAATGCCACCTAACAATCTGTTTCAATTCTTTACGCAGACGCTCCTGATTCTGCTGCTTCGAAGAATAGAACTGACAGTACTACCGATCACACATGCGCAGCATATATGGCTTCCAGACATTGACTGCGCAGCTTGTTAAGTTGAAACCAACTTCTCGGCCTTTGAAATCGCCGTTGCAAGCTCCTGGATCACCTCAGCCTCTCCCCTGGAAGATATATCTACGCCATAAGCGTCAGTTACTCTGCTCGGTATAAAGCTGGTGCATCACGGATCGCTCGGCAGTGGGCACGGCGGCAGCGTCAGAATGCCACCTAACAATCCGTTTCAATTCTTTATGCAGGTGAGAAAACATTTCGGAAAGTGCTTCTGCTGTAAGAATGTGTTTCTTATTTTGCTGCCGTGCCCACGGCCATTGTGCGACTGTCACTGGTCCCGCTAATTTGGGAGGCAATCGCCGGGCTAATTCCAAGAGCCGAAGTATCGGCCTACCGAACCGCACCACGAAAGCGTGGACAAATGAGAAGTGGTCCTATTTGGCGCGCCAGCGGACGCCAGCTTTGGCCCAAAGAACAGGTCAGAGCTGAGAGTTGATAAACACAACAAAATTATATTCTCAATTATGGCAGACAACAACGATACACACGTATGCACACTCGGCAATAGTTGAATACAATATGTCACCAATCAAACAACGTACTTCAGAGTACATTCAGCCACTCTCGAAACAACGGACACAGACAACAATACGTACTACAATGCAGTCGCATGCATCGAACAACCAAGACACCTAAAGACGAAAGAGTTAGAAAACCTTATTCAGTCCAAAGTTCTTGGAACAAAAGTCTGAATGATACTCTTCCGAGAATCACTCACTCAAAGTCCAGTGTTGTTGTCGCTCCGCTGCCTCCGAAGTTTCTCTTCCAGGAAACCTCGCGTCTCTAATTGGCCGCTCTACAGGCTCCAAACTTATTCGCCGGAAACACGTCGGCTTCACACACCCAGCTGTTGTCACACTTCTTCGCTCGATAGCGGTAGACACACACTCTTGCCTGTAGCTTGAGTCTTCACCCCTCAGGTGGAAATCCTCTCCTTCCCCTTCTTTGTCACGGAAGACAAAGGCTTCGCTCACAAGGCGGAACACCCTACGCACTCTGGCGCATGCTTTATTCTTCCCCTGCTTTGTCACTAAGGACAAAACCTTCCCCGACAGACGCGGCGGAATACCCTACGCACATTGGCGCTAACTTCCTTCTCCTCATCCCCCATCTCCGCTGCTCGGTTAAATACCTTGGTTAGATGGTACGAGGGGCGTCCGCGAAACATGTCGCAACCCTGCATTACCACGCCCCTTTTCATCGAGAAATTTCTAGGGCTTGCTCGGCCGCCGATGTGAGGTGAGGAGGTTCGTCGGTGAACCTACGCTTCCGAGAGGGGAGACGGACGCGTGCCCGGGAAGTCTTGGGATGCTTGTTTTCTTTTTTTGATCGTTGACCTCGTGGCGCCACTCTAGCGCTTCGTCGTGAGAATTGGGCGGCGCGCCCTTTTTGAGCGCTCGTTTCGTGACACTGCCCCCCACTTTAAGAATATTATCTCATAATATTCAAAACCACACAAATGAGCGCGAACAGCCCCTACATTTTCAGAGACTGTTACGTAGTCTGTCGCTCATGACACGTCACATTCACAATAGATCACTCAATACCATTGTACATTGTAATTCAATCTCACAACACATGAAATGTAACCACAGGTGTATGAGTACAACACTCCATTACATATTTCAAACAATACAAATGTACAAAGTTCTCTCATTACAACAATTGTCCAATACTATACATCACATCACCGTAACGAAAAGTTTGACTCTCTCGACATACACTTGTGACACAGGATAACAAGAACAATAACACAACATATGGCACTCAGCCCTGCCAAACACATTCCGATTCCACCTCAGCACCTATCCTGTGTACCTTGAGAGGTGCTTGCGCCCTTTCTTGCGGTGCTCGCTCGATCTCTTCTTGTTTTTCCTCGTTTTGTTCCGGCGAGCCCTTTCCAACGACGGTATCTGAGGTGGCGTCTCAGCCATCGTGTTCACTTCCGACAGTGTGAACGGGTCATAAGGCTCAACCAATCCTGTCACTCGCTTGTTCATGTCACGAAATCAGGCCTGGCTGGCCGACTCCGTCATCTTTACACTGCCGGTCGGTTGAGGTCGCGCTGACGTAAGTCCAGCTGCCCAGCACGTGAACTCATTCAACACGATCATCTCCTCATTCACTGCCTCTTGCACCGCGGCTTCACCTTGGGCTCGAGTGAAATCCTTCACGGGATGCTCCGCCACTGTATCTCGCGTTCGCTGGGTTGGCGAGGGTTCTATCTTAGGGTCTTCTCCCAATCGTTCTGGATCATTCAGCCCTCGCGCCCCGTCGATGTTTCTGATGACGAGGTCGTACAGAGGGGTCGTCATGCATAGAGCAGTAACCTTCGCGCTGAAGTACGGGGTTTCCACCTCAATTTCTGCTTCGGGAAGCATCCGAAGCGTACTGTCCATTAGGCAAACTGGTTTCGTTTTGCCTGTTAACTCACTTTCCCGCACCGAATTTCTCCGCACGATAACCATGGAGCTACTTGCGTCTCTTAACACCGTAATCTTCTTGCCCGGAACTTTTCCGAGCAGCATTGGCATTCCCTTCGTGACACCAGTTGGGTGTTTTGTCATTACAGCACCCACAATAGGAAGTTTCTCCCCATTTTCAACTCTACGAATCCATCGGTGACGGCATCACCATCGGATTTTGGTGCTGCTAGCACACAGGATACCTGGTGAGTTTGACTCGCTCCGTTACGACATGCGTCTGCTTTATGCCCAGTCTGACCACACTTGAAACATTTTATACCGTCGGGCTCGTAAAGATCGTTCGACAGTTGTTCGCGCGATGACCCACTCGGTTACACAGAAAACATCGCGGAACACTCTCTGGTGCATGCTTCTTTTGTTCGGGTGCCGAATTTTTCAAATCTTCGGGACACTCCTTTAATTTGGCCAAATTTGTGCCACCTTGCGCTTCCAAGAATTGATTAGCTAATTCAAGCATGCCTTCAAGTGACTTAGCTCTCCTCTCTTTCAAGTACAGCGACAGGCTTGGGTGACAACTAGTAAGAAATCGTTCTCTAATTAGGAGTTCTCTAAGCTCATCCGACTCCTGCGCTGTCCCTGAAAGTTCAATCCATCTGTCGAAATAAAGGCAAAGTCGGGCGGCATACTGCGTAGTCGTCTCACCATCAGCTGGCTTTCCTGTCCGAAATCTGTCCCGGAAACCTTCCACAGTAAATCTAAATCACTTCAGCAAATCAGCTTTCACCTTTGCATAGTTGGCTGCATCGGTCGGCGTCAGCCTACCGTGCACACTGAGCGCTTTACCACTCAAGCAAGTACTCAAAGCAGTGTCCCATTGATGTTCCGGTCAATTCTGGCTCCTCGCAATCGTCTCAAATCTGTGAAGGTACGCGTCAAGGTCGTCCTTCCTTTCATCAAACGCTACGAGCAGCTTGCTTGGGTTCAAGCGGAAGCCATGATCTTCCCGTTCGTTGCTTTCAACTCTAGCTTGGACGAGAGTTTCACTTCGCTGTTGCAAACGGAGCCGCTCGAGTTCCATCTCGTGCTGCCGCTGCCGTTCCCTTTCAGCCATCTCCGCTTCTCTTTCTTCTTTCGCCCTCTCAGCTGCCAGTCTTTCTCTCTCCAACTCAGCTGCTTTTTCTTCCTTGGCTCTCTCAGCTGCCAACCTCTCTCTCTCTCCATCGCCTCTTTCTCCTTCTGGCTTACCCACTTCCGTAGTTAGGCGCCAGAAAGACCCATCTTCTCACCAAGAGCTACTAACTATTCGAGATCCATTGTGTCTCGCAAATGCAGTCTTGCCGCGTGTAAAACGTATCTGCCTAAATCAGTCTATCAGAACACTCCCCTGCACTCGTTAACAAGAACACTGAACAACACACAAAATCGTTCCGATAGCACTCTCAACAACTCGAGGCTCTTTCTCACTACTTTGGACACACTGTGCACCAAAAAGTCCTTGTCGTGGACGCCAGATTAATTGTCACTGGTCGCGTTAATTCGGAAGGCGATCACCGGGCTAATCCCAAGGACCGAAGTATCGGCCCCCTGAACCGCACCACGAAAGCGTGGACAAATTAGAAGTGGTCCTATTTGGCGCGCCAGCGGACGCCGGCTGTGGCCCAAAGATTAAGTCAGAGCCGAGAGTTGATAAACAAAACAAAATTATATTCTCAATTATGGCAGATAAAAACAATACACACGTATGCACACTCGACAATGGTTGAATAAAATATGTAACCAATAAACAACGTACTACGCAGTACATTAAGCCCCACTCGAAACAATGGACACAGACATTAATACGCACTACAATGCAGTCGCATGCATCTAACAACCAAGACACTTAAAGACTGAAGAGTCAGAAAACCTTATTCAGTCCAAAGTTCTTGGAACGAAAGTCTGAATGATACTCTTTCGAAAATCACTCACTCAGAGTCCAGTGTTGTTGTCGCTTGGCTGCCTCCGAAGTTTCTCTTCCAGAAAACCTCGTGTCTTTATTGGCCGCTCTCCAGGCTCCAAACTTTTTCGCCGGAAACACGTTGGCTTCACACACGCAGCTGTTGCCACGCGTCTTCGCTCGATAGTGGTAGACACATACTCTTGCCTGTAGCTTGAGTCTTCACCCCTCAGGTGGAAATCCTCTCCTTCCCCTCCTTTGTCACGGAAGACAAAGGCTTCGCTCACAAGGCGGAACACCCTACGCACTCTGGTGCATGCTTTCTTCTTCCCCTGCTTTGTAACTAAGGACAAAACCTTCACCGACCGACGCGGTGGAATACCCTACGCACATTGGCGCTAACTTCCTTCTTCTCCTCATCTCCCATCTCCGCTGCTCGGTTAAATACCTTCCGCGCGCGATTCCAGAAAAGTCTCATCATTTCGTCGGCGCCATGCGCAGCGAAGGCTGGGGGAAAGGGCGAGATGGTACGAGGGGCGTCCGCGAAACATGACGCAACCCTGCATTACCACGCCCCTTTCCACCGAGAAATTTCCAGGGCTTGCTCGGCCGCCGATGTGAGGTGAGGAGGTTCGTCGGCGAACCTACGCTTCCGAGAGGGGAGACGGACGCGTGCCCGGGAAGTCTTCGGATACTTTTATTATTTTTTTATCGCTGACCTCGCGGCGCCACTCCAGCGCTTCGTCGCGAGAATTTGGCGGCGCGCCCTTTTTGAGCACACGTTTTGTGACAGCGACCTGGTTTGCAATGTCTGTGCAACTTTGAGGTTCTTGCTGCTTATGAATTGAGATGTAGAGTCCAATCCTGGTGCCGCATTCGACGAGTTGGTAGAGCAGCTTAAGCGAATCGCGGGTGATATCAAAGAAATTAAGGCAGGCAAAGCAGAAACTAACAAAAAGCTAAGTGCATTGATAAAAATATTGAGAAAATTGCAAGTCTTGAGATCAAAGTAACTGACTGCGTTAACACAACAGCTGACCTTGAATGTAGTATGGAAGTTATGGCTAAAAAACTCGATGACCTGGAAAATAGAAGCCGGTATTTAACGTGGCCTTGTACGTTGTCAACGAACAAGAACACGAGTCGCCTGATAAACTTGAAACGGCTGTAGTCAAAGAAGTTTTCAATGATGCGCTTGATGTCAAAATATCAGGCGTTGAACGTATTAATCGTCTTGGTAGGGCAAAACAGGGGGACAGGCAAAAACGTAGGCCTGTCATACTGAATATTGTTTACTACCGAGACAAAGCCAAGATTTTGAAAAAACTGCTCCAAATTGAAAGGCTCCTCAATATCAGTCAGTGAAGACTTCTCCCAGCCTGTTCGTAAAATTCGAAGGAAGCTATGGGCACACACAAAGAAGAATCGAGACCGGAAAGATAAGGTTTACCATGTATATGATAACGTTAATGTAGGGGGCACACTGTTTTCATGGGACGAAATCTGCAAAAAATGGTAGCTATCCCAAAAAACAAGAAGACGGTAACGCAAAAACTACCAAGTGAAGCTAGCAATAAAACGGTAGCTATCCCAAAAAACGATAAGGAATCTGTAACGCCAAAAGAAGCACCTGGCGTAGTGCGTGCCACTTGAAGCCGCAGTCGGCAACTCTTATAAACTTAACCTCGCAGTATCGTTAATAAAGTTGATCAGCTTGAAGCAATACTTCCCGCACATCCTCTGATAATGTCACTATCGTGGAAACATGGCTACATTCGGGCATTTTCGATAAGAAAATTGTGCCTCCCTGATATGTGATAGTGCGCAAAGATAGTGAATCACGTGGTGGTGGTGTTGCGCTTCTTTTTATGGAAGGTATCCATTTTTCAACTATGCCAGACGTTAAATATGCTGAAGCTTTGTAGTGCAATGTGCACCTAAACACACGATTGCAAAAGTGGGCATGTTCTACCAGCCCCCATAGGCCACTTGTACATATCTTAAATCTCTTTTTGATTACTTGCATTCGCATTAGCACGGGGGCTTGATTGTACTTGCCGGGGACATTAGTCTTCCTGCCATTTACTGGTGTTCTTTTGTACCTGAATCTAAGCCTCAAAGCATCCTATTGGATCTCATGCTTGGCTTCAATCTCGAGCAGATTGTTTCTGTCCCAACTCGCGTACAGGGAGCGTCATCCTCGATCTTCGACCTTGTTTCTGTGAGTAATAACCTTCCTACTAATGAATCTCGAGTAGACGTACCTGTTGGGTTATCCGATCACGAAATAGCATTATGCAGATTGCCCTTTATTAGCCCACCAATGTTACGTGGCCAATTCAAAGAAATACCCGCATTTAACAAGGCCAATGATGTGGCTATAATGACGTACCTTGTACACGAGTACACACAATTTTTTGACCTCTGTTCTGATGCTTGCTCTAGCATTCATGAGGTCTGGCGGAAATTTAAATTCCACGTCATGCATTGTATGCGGCACTTAGTCCCAATGCTTTTAAAATCAACGCAAAACACTATCCATGGATCACACATGAAATATTCCATACTAAAAGCAAAATCAAGAGGTTGCGTAAAACTAACAAAAACCGAAATGTTCCAGGCTACCGTTCAATACTAACTCACTTACTAGATTACTTAAGGACCAGGTGCGTAACGCGAAACAGAAGTTCTGCGGATCCACATTGAATGACGTTGATTTGGGCGCACGTTAAAGAACCCCAGGTGGTCGAAATTTCCGGAGCCCTCCACTACGGCGTCTCTCATAATCATATGGTGGTTTCGGGACGCTAAACCCCACAAATCAATCATCAAATCAACATTGAATGACGTTTAAAACAACTCTCCCCACAAATTCTAGAAACATATGAACACAAAAATTACTAATCGACCTTCACCAGACAGTCAAGACCAAGCGAGAGCTGACGATTTCAACTCTTAATTTCGTTTGGTTTTTACAGTCGATAATGGCACGAATGCTTTTTTTTATAATCAGGATATCCAATTGTTGGGCACGCTATTTTTATCAGAGGCTGGCATTATGTCTCTGCTTCTAGGCATCAATGAAAAAAAAGTTGCATCCCAAATGGCTTTCTTAAACAATTTGCAGAACCAGTCAGTAAATATCTTTGTTTGATATACTCCAAGTCACTGGCAGATAGCTGCATTTAAGCTGAATGGAAAATTGCCAAAATTACTCCAGTATTTATATCAGGTAATGCCGCTAGTCTTTCTAATATTAGGCCAATTTCAATCACCTGCACTAGTAGCAAAGTTCTTGAACATATCGTGTTAAAATTTCTAATTAGCATTCTTGAATCAAACAACATTCTTCATTCCAACCAGCATGGCTTTAGATCAGGACTGTCTAAAGTTTCACAGCTCGCCGAAACACTTGATGACCTGTCTCTCGGCATAAATGAACGTATTCAAACTGATGTATTTTTCTGACTTCTCGAAGGCATTCAACCGCGTCTCGCCCCCTAAACTACTACTTAAACTTATTCACTTGTTAGGCGATGGCCCCATCTTCAAATAGATAACTAATTATTTAACTGACCGTCACCAATACGTAAAGCATGGCATCCACACTTCTGACCTAGCTCCGGTGTTGTCAGGCGTGCCGCAGGGGTCTGTACTAGCTCCAGTTTTGTTCCTAGTATATATAAATGACATAACTAACCACGCAGACATCAAACTCAGACTCTTTGCAGACGACCGTATTCTCTCCAATGAAATACGTCATCTCGATGATCAGGCGAAGAAAAATAATTCACTAAGCAGAATAGCTCAGTGGTGCGCTGATTGGCAAATGACTATAAACATTGACGAAACTGTATTTATGTTCATTACCAACAAGGTGTCTAAGTTTGATTTTCAATACCATTTTAATATTGTGCCACTACGAAGAGTTAACCATTACAAATACCTTGGTATCACAATTTAATCTGATCTTAGTTGGACAGAGCACGTGCGTCAAGTGTCCAAAAAAGCGACGAGCAAATCATTTTTTGTAAAGGGCCCTGTCATTCGCCACACATGAAACGAAGCTTCTTGCTTACGTCACAACTGTCCGCACGGTCTTAGAAAATGCTAATATTGTGTGGTTCCCTCACACTGTGAATAATATCGCTGTATTGGAAAGGGTTCAGCTGAAAGCAGTGCGCTTTATCTTCAACAGATGCGGGCGCAACGACTCGCTTACTGCTCTATTACACCGTGCTGGTGTGGCCACCCTTGACAATCGTGCAAAGGTTTTCCGGCTTAAATATTTTATCTACTGGTACACAGATCATTCCGCATAAACCCAGATCTTTACTTGAAGTTTCGAGACACAACACCGACGAGGCGAAGGCATGCATGAGAACCCGAAGAATACTCATTCAGTGATAATACTTTTTCTTATTCGTTTTCCCCGCGCGTAATTCAAAAATGGAACACTCTGAATCCAGTCATTACACAACAGCCAACATTAGAGAACTTTATGGAACTACTTGAAGGTACTGATCTATTCTAGCCTAGTTAGCGTGTACAGTGATCACCAGTTTTTCTTCACGCAGTCCTTCCTGTTTCCAATTGTCGTACCAAAGCACTTGCCTGCATATATTTATTGTTTGTTACAATTCCTTGGTAACAATACCCAATCTGCGTTTTCCTTTTTCTGTGCTTGGTTTCTTCTCGACTCCTGTTTCTTTGTCGGTGTACCATTGGTGTACTTTGTACTTGGTTATCCTTCAAACAACTATGTATGACTGTTCTATGCGATATTGCTGTGTTCAGTGATTATCTGTTCTTTATTAGTCCGTTTTTTATTGTTTCAAGCGTTGCTCACCCCTGTACCAATCCCCATAGAGATCGACAATATTCTGTAATTAAAAAAACGGCTTTACGCGTCCGTTTATCCGTCCGTCCGTCTTCTAGTCAGCGAAGTGAAGTGAAATGAACTTTATTTGGTACTCGAAAACTGTTCGGACACCCCCCTAAGAGGTGTATGCCGCAGTTGCTGGCCGCGTCCAGGCCGGGGCTAGAAGACAGTGACTCTCCGCCCGTTCGCTGGCCTCCCGGATTGCCGAGTATCGGACTGAGAGTTCGAGGCTTTAAGAGCCCTCTGCCAGTCTTCTTCTGCGCTGACCTTTGCGCCATGTTACGCCGGGCACTGCCAAAGAATGTGAGCGACAGTGCATTTATGTGTTTCACAAATAGGCCATCCTGGAGTTATGCCATCAGCAAAGTGGCTGAATGTGTTACGAGATGGGAATGAACCTGCCTGTAGCATCCAAAGAACCGACGACTGTGGCCGAGTGAGCTTGGATTGCGGAAGCGTGTACCTCTGCCTAGAAAACTGATAATGAAACGTCACTTCGGTAAAGGTGCCAAGTGGATCTTTAAAGTTATCCGCGAACCCACCTCCATACCCGCCTGGACCGTTATTTCTCGCGCATTGTTATGGGCAAGTTCGTTGGCGTTGGGAAGAGTAGGATGCACCACTGAGCCCATGTGGGCAGAAAACCAGGAAATTGTGTGGTGGCTTACTACACCCCTGGTATTTAGAAATAGGCCGCCTTTCTAGAGATTACGCTTAGGCAAAGGCCCAGGTGGCAGGCCTGGAGTCAATAAATATCTCTCGACGCCAAAGGTCCATCATCACCAAGGCTATCGCTACCTTCTCCGCTACGGAGGCAGAAGCTTTCCTCACGGAAGATGACTGAGTACGCGACCGCGATGATCAACGATCACAGCTGCAAAACGATCGGAGCGGCCGTACTGCACCGCATCGACGAAAGCTACACTACCCATGGACTTAGCCACGAAATCAAGGAGAGACTTGGCCCGTGCCTTTCGCCAGACAACATTGTACTGTGGATGAACGTTACGCGGGAAGGGTACCACCTCGTACCTGCCCTTCATTCTTTGTGATAAGAAGATCTTCTGTTCCTCCCGTGCCGTATGATTATATCCCAGCGACTGTAGGAGACACTGCTCAGCTTTCGTGGAGGAGAGTCGTGCGACCTGAGCAAGTGTTTGTGCCTCGGTCACCTCCGTGAAGGTGCTGTGCATGTCCAGACTCTGAGCCAGTCCGTGCTGGTGCTCATAGGTAGGCATAGTACCCTTTTGATGCTTTTATGCTATAAAGTGTCAAGTTTATCCTCCTTGCGTTTAGACCAATTTAGCGAGAATGCCAAGTAATTATTGTTGCTCATCAGGAATGAATGGAAGACCCGAAAGAGATTGCTCTCCCTCAGCTCTACCCTGCGGCTCAAACCCTCAATATTAGTCTGAGCCTAATCGTTGTTTTGGAGGTAATGCGAGCCAAAACCTGCGAATTTCTGCCGTTAGATTCACGAAGGAAGCCACACACCCGAATATATTGGACTCTTGGAATTGACTGCCCATCCCGTGTGGTTATAAAAATGTGCACCTGATCAAGCGGTGACTCGTTTCTTCTTCCGGGTCGAACTGGTCGATATAGAAGAAACTCCGATTTAGAGGTGGATAGCTGGAGCCCTGTACCCTGCAGAAAAGGTTCTGTGATTGACAAAGTAGATTGGAGCACCTGCACCACTTCAGCATCCGAACCGCTTATGCACCAGAGTGTAATGTCGTCGGCATATAAGGTATGGTTGGTATTGGCTACAGTGGAGGGGCGCTTCGAGAGGCCTTTCATGGGCATGTTGAATAAAATGGGTGGAATCACCGCTCCCTGTGGCGTGCCCTTCGCACCCATGGTGAAGGCCTCCGATTTTGATTCGCCAATCTTTAAGGTGGCTTTTCCGTCCCTGAGGAAGGTGCGAACATAGGCGTGGAACTTGGGACCTAATCCTATGTGCTCTACCTGATCCAGTAAAAAACTGATATGAAATCGTATCGAAGGCCTTGGCGAGATCAAGGGCCAATATATCGCGAACATCTCGGGTGCGTCAATGGATAATTTGCCTCTTAATCAGCAGCATCACAACCTGGGTAGAGAGACCCAGCCGAAAACCTACCATATTGTACGGAAAGAGCCCTTTATCCTGAATATACCAAGATACTCTGTTGTGAAACGCATGCTCCATCCCGTTCTTCACGCAAGATGTGAGGGAAGTGGGATGGAGGTTCTTCATGGCGAGTACTTTGCCCGGTTTGGCTATGAGTATTACCGAGGTGGTACGCCAGGCCTCAGGTACGCGAACTTCTGCCCAGAGGACACTGACCTCAGTTAACTTAGCGATTGACTTTCCGTCGAGATTGCGCAGGAACCTGTTTGTAAAGCCGTCTGGACCAGGGGCTGAGCGGCTATTAAGCGGATGAAGCACCCCTTCGTTCTCAAGGTTCGTAAAGGGTGAGTAGGTTTCCTCGAGCGGCCTTCCCTGGTAGACCGGGTAATCCCAGTCTCCGGAGGACCCAAGCGGAAGGTATCGCTCTGCCAATTTTTGGAGTAAAGTGGTGTCAGTGACTCCACTGCTTCGCTGTGCTTGAACTTAGCAGTTGATTGCCAACCTCTGATTACTTTTAGAGTTTATATTATAGAGTAGTACCTTCAATAGGTTCTAGTCACCTCCGGTGCGCATCTGCTCATGTACTTTTGAGCAAATGTAGTTCCACTGCTGCCTAGAAAGCTTCTAACAACATTCTTCATTATCTTTATTGAGGAGAGTTATGCGTTTGCGGAGGCTACTATTTAGCTTTTGTGTGCGCCAGCTCTCAACCAGCGATTTTGTAGCTTCCAATAAATGCGCAAGACGAGTTTATCGTATCCACATTAAGTCAGTTTGGACAGTCTTGGTGGCGAGGAGCTCATCCGCGAGTCGAGAAAAATGTTCTTCCAACGTGGCATAATTGGTCTCATCAGCTTTCCGGCGCTTCCTGAACTCGTCCAAGTCCGTCAGCCCGTACTCTTTAGATGGTGCTACCCAGGTTTCCTGCGTGACTTCGAGGATGAAGGGATCACTTACCAGGCTTTCCTGCAAGTTGACCCACAGAATTTTCCCCGCATTTCTGATTATAGCTAGATCCGGAGTGGTGTCTCTTAAAACGGAATTGCCCAACCGGGTTGGGAACTGAATGTCCGTGACCAGCTCCAAGGAACAGTCCGTCATAGCTTTAAAGGGTTTTGCCCTTTTACAGTGGCCGTTGGATAACCCCAGGCTGGGTGAGGTGCGTTAAAGTCACCGATAGCTGCGAGCGGTGACTTGCCTGCAAGGGTAGCTGACTGCAACCTCCGAGGAAAATGGCTGCTTGTGATTTCGAGGGCTGCTGTAAACATTCAGCAGGAAGATTCTGCACTTAAGCCAATTATTCGGAATAATTTCAACCAGCTGAGCCTCCCAAGTAGAGTTGCCGAGCATAGGCGTGTGCTCTAAAAACGCACATTTGTTCAAAACCAAGACAGCCAGACCACGTTGACCCTCCCCACTAAGCGATATAGATCGATAGCCTGGCAAGTCATCCGCCACGTCAATGGCCCTTGTAAAGCAATGACATGCGGCTGAACTGCCAATAAAGCAATGTACTGCTAAAGGGAGGCCTTACATTTCCCCGCAGTTCCACTGCCCAATGACGAACTCAGTTGCGTTGGGAGCCATGGCTGCTTCTACTGGTTTGCCTAATTAACGGCACGACCATATCGACGGGAGCCTTATCCAGTGGCGTACCGGGGCGCGCAGAGGGAACAAGTGAAACAGGCGTCACCAGTACAAAAGAGTTCCCGCCTGGAGCGAGTTTGTTTTCGATCATGGCAACTTAACATGCTACGAGGTCAAAGCATTCCGCCAGCCATGATACCGCCTTTTGAAAATCTTTGATTGCTTCCAAGAGTCCAAGTCGGAAGTCACCGCTACCTCTCCTTCCGCCCCCATCTTTCTCTTAGCCTGCCGCGGCTCTACTGACGAAGACTGCACCAGGGTCTGTGCTGTATTTTGGAGAGCTTCAAACTCAACCCTCATCTGCTGAAGCTGCGCTTTTAAGCTAGCATTTTCTTGAAGTAAGAATGCAATCTTAGGGTCTTCTTTTTGCTCTGCCAGGGTCGCGTGCGTTAACTGTCTTGCTGCTGCACCGGGCTTGACTTGGTACGATCCGCCCAGGTCTTGGGAGCTTCTTAAAAGCGTAGCCTAGAGTGGGAGCGTCCCTTGCAGTGGGAACGCCCTTTGGTGTGGGCGCGCCTCCTGGAGCGAGGGCGTCCTCTTGAGTGGCTGCGACTCTTCTTTACAGCTGGCAAGGGAGAGCGCATTTTCGAGGTTGATGCCACGCTCGAATCCCATGACGCCTAACCCTCTTGGTACTGCCTGCGTTTCTTGGCGGCCTTTGTACGCCGTCTTCGTCGCCTTACTAAGTAGGGGACTTGGAATCGATGCTGGCAGGACTTACATTTGGCCCATGAGATGTGCCCCCCCCCCATTCAAGAACATGTCAGCTGGCTTTGGTGATCGTTTGCGCGATCGTTGACAGCACACCTGTGGTATACTTTCTTTGTCGGTGTCGCGCAGATATCGGCACGATGGCCGAGAGCTCCACATCCATGACAAACGTCCGTCTGTCTCCTCTAAAAAGTACACCGCAGCATGCTTGAACTACACGTAACATATTTGGGTACCTTGAGACCACTGAATAGAACGACGACGGTAGTCGTTCTCTTGATGTGATGCGCCTCCGTGGCTTTAGGGTTGCGCTGGGTGACGATCATCGGCGCCAACTGTCGCTCATCGATGTCCACGTCGACGCCTCGGATGACATCTTTGCAGGTATCGTCAAAAGCGGCCATGTAGACCGAAACGTTATAGTCAGTCGAGCCAAGGCGGATGAGTAGCAGCGCCGGGTATGCGACCGTGTTGTGGTATGCTGGCGTAGAGTCCACAACGATATTCTGAGTTATGTTCGGGCAGACGATACCCTCCAGTGTTTCTTCCGGGAACAGTTTTGCTGCCAACTCCAGGGCTTGGACTAGATGAATCAGGCTAACCTTCTTGAGATCCAGGCCTCCTTCCGGTTGGACTCTGACTCGAATATGGCTCCTCGGCAATAGGGGAAGCGTCGATGCGGCTGCAAGACGCCGAACAAGGCCATGCGTGGTGGCCGTGCGATGGCCAGCCGTTCCTCCACTTTGAGAAGAAACAGACGCATGTTGTCAGGGAGAACGCTTATTCTTGCCTAAAGCAGTCTGCCACGCAGGCGCGTTAGCGTCTTCTTGGGAAATAACTTCCCCGTCCACCACCATCACCTCCGGCATGATGCCGTTCAGTCGGCACGGGCGGATTCCCGATCGAAGAAAATTCTTTAAAATGGACGAAAAATGGGCCTACCAGGTAAAAAATTGGCTCGGTTGAATCCTCTCGATGACATACGTCTAAGGGTGTACAAATCTGGAGTATTGAAGCTATACCCTGACAGCAATCATTCGAAGACGACAGGGATGCCGCAGCGTCTCTCGCCGACGCAAGACCTCAGAAAAAAACGTCCGTTCGCACTGGACGCTCCGAGAGTCTCTGCTAGTAAGTCTTTCCATCCACCCAAGCGTCCGTCCGTGCGTTCATCTAGTGAACAATAAGTACCGCCATCTCGCATACCCTGTGGCACATACCCACATAACGCGTCTATCTATCCGTCCATTTGTGGGCTAGTCGAGCTGTCCGTCCGTCCATGCGTCCATCTGTGCATCCATCTATTGAATACTCCAGGTACCGAAATCTCGCATCTCGCATACCGTGTAGCACATACGCGCTTTACGCGTCAGTCTATCCGTCTGTCCGTCTGCTAGTCTCTCTGGCCGTCCATGCTTTCATCCGTGTGTCCATCTAGTGAACACTCCAAGTACAGACATCTCGCAACTCGTGTACTCTGTGGCAGATACCCGCTTTACGCGTCCGTCTATGCGTCCGTCTTTCTGCTAGTCTGTCTGCCCGTCCATACGCTCGTCAATACAGTGAACACTCCAAGTTTTCCCATCTAGCATCTGCTGTGGCGAATACCCATTTTACGCACCTGTCTGTCTGTTCGTCCGTCTGCTAGTCTGTCTATTTGTCCGTCCATGCGTCCATACGTGCGTCCAGCTAGTGAACACTCCAAGTACAACCATCTGCCATTTCGCATACCCTGTGGCGCATATCCGCTTTATGCGTCCGTCTATCCACTCGCCCGGTGTCCAGTGGAAAGGGACATCCTTTTGCAGCAAGTCAGTTAGTGGTTGTGCTTTATCAGCGAAATTCGGAACAAATCGACGAAAGTAAGAACACAGGCCCAGGAAGCTACGCAACTCCCTGGGGGACTGCGGCTGCTTGAAGTTGCTGATAGCGGCGACTTTCTGCGGGTCCGATCTCACGCCATTTTTATCCACCAGGTGTCCCAGAACCAAGGTTTCACGTTCTCTAAAGCGACATTTTTTTGAGTTCAGTGTAAGCGCAGCTTCCTCGAGACAGGTTAGAATGAGGTCAAGGCGATGATTATGTTCTTCAAATGTTCGGCCAAAAATCACCCCATCGTCCAGGTAACGCAGGTAAATTTCCTATTTGAGGCCCCGTAAAACGGTGTCCATATATATTTCAAATGTGGCGGGGGCATTACACAAGCCGCATGGCATAACAATAAACTCAAACAGACCGTCGGGTGTAACAAAGGCCGTCTTTTATTTGTCAGCCGGATCCATGGGATTCTGCCAATACCCGGATCGCAAGTCCACCGATGAAAAATAGGACGCTGAATGAAGGCAGTCGATGACATCATCGATGCGAGGAAGCGGGTACACGTCCTTCTTAGTTATAGAGTTGAGACGTCGGTAGTGAACGCAGAACCTCCAGGACCCATCTTTTATCTTGACCAATATAACAGGCGCGGCGCAGGGACTTGACGATTCTTGAATTACGCCAGAGGCTAGCATCTCGCTGACTTGCTCCGAAGTTACCTTGCACTCTGACGCGGAAACTCGACAAGGTTTCTGTCTGAGGGGGTGCGCAGATCCGGTGTTGATCTTGTGACGAGTGCGTGTGCTGGGCGTCTGAGGTCTATGCGACTGCCATGCAAAATCAAATACTTTAGCGTGCCTGGCCAGCAGTGTAACCAACACTTTGCGCTAATGCGAGGGAATAGACTTGCTAACCATCTTATAAAATTCGTATTCCGTGCCGGATACATCAGCATAGTCCGAATTTGCCGCATTGCTGAGAGCTCCTATACAGATACTGCACTGCCCTTCAAACATGGCAAGGCGCATTCCCTCTGGTAGTACAGCAGACTCGGATGAGCAGTTAACTACCCATAATTAGTTTTTCCCTCGGTGAGAGACACAACGCAGTGCGACAGAAAGTTGGTTTTCTTCATACAAGGCAAAGGCAACGGCTCAATCACAATATCAGGAGAACTGAAAATCGAGTCGGCATTCGAAGCACCAACGGGTACGCTGGCAGTAGATCATGCCGGTTGAATAGCGTCTTTAACTACAACGAGGTTGTCGTCTTCGCAACGCTGAGGCTGCTGGGCGAGGGCGGATAACAAAACCTCGCCTGCCCCGCAGTCGACAGTCGCACGGCAAACTTGCAAGAAGTCAATTCCAAGGATAACGTCATGCGTGGAATGAGCGAGCACTGCGAATTCTGCCTTGAACGCTTTACCAGCAACACGAACAGACACAGTGCACACACCTACTGGACACAAAGCCGTGCCGCTGACTGCTCGAAAAGTAGAAGATTTATTCCAATAAAACATAACCTTGCGGCCAAGTCTCTCCTTGAAAACTAAAGTCATTACAGAAACTGTTGCACCGGTGTCTACCAGAGCCATCGTGGGAACATCGTCAATGAATACATGAACCTTGTTGTGAAGCAGGTGAACTAAGGGAGGCATACTTGTGTGCAAAGCGGTACGTCTAGCGACCTCGCCTCCATCGGCCGCGCGGGCTAGTTTCCCGGTGGCGGAGAGGAAAGCCGCGGCCGGGGACGGGGAGATGGAGACCGTCGCTGGCGCATAGTAGGTGGCGTCAAGCTCCTCATAGAGGCAGGTGAGTCACTGCGGATGTTCGGCCGGTGCCCGTGCTTCTGGGCAGTTGAATCCGAAGGCCAGTAGGCGTAATCGGGCTGTTGGCTTTGCCGTGCAAGCATCGCTGGTCGGTCAGAAAACGTCGTGCGAGGGCGACGTCGCGATGAGCAAAACCGGGCGATATGTCCGCGAACATCGCACTGGTAGCACACGGGGCGTTCCCGAGGCACATTTAATGCTACGGTGTGGAGAGGATGCTCAGGGAACTGTTGCCACTCGGACACAAACGGAGGTGGTTGGCTGTCGTAGCTATAACTGCTGCGGGGCACATAAGATGACTCGACGTAAGTAGCCTGTGGTGGCGGAGCCCTCAGCCGTGGACTGCGGGTGGAGTAACTGCGCTCGTCGAAACTCGCAGCATTGATGCTTGATGATAGTGTATCACACTTCGGGTCTCCAGCTTGCATGGGAACAGAGACATGGCGACGCAGTTCCTCCCGCACAATCTGACAAATGGTGGAGGAAAGGTCGGCAGGTAGATAATTTTGGCAGACATCGACGGTGGCAACAGTCGTGACGTTGACCAGACGTCCAAACTTCGATGTGATGTGACGAGTTTTAAGAGCCTCGAAGGTTCGGCAGTGGTTAGTCACGTCGGCCATGCATTCCAGGATCTCCTTGCCAATGAGGAATGTATAGACGTCATGGGCGATGCCCTTGAGTATATGGCCCACTTTGTCTTTTTCCGTCATGTGGGCAGCCACCGACTTGCACAACTTCAGAATCTCTTCAATGTAGGTTCTGCATGTCTCACCGGTGACTTGAGCCCTCTGCGACAACGTCTGCTCGGCACGTTTCTTCGTTGTTGGGTCTCCAAAGCCTTTCTTAATTTCCTCCACAAACTGGTCCCAGGTTGTCAATGTGTCTTCATGGTTCTCAAACCATACCAGCGCCGTGAAATCGAGGAAGAGCCCCACGTGAGACAGCTGGCTAGCCGCATTCCAACCGCTTGAACAGCTCACCCGCTGATAGTAGCTCAGTCATTCGTCCACGTCATCGCCGGGTTTCTCTGTGAAGGTTCGCGGCTCCCTGTAGTGGTGGGGCGACGTCCTTGCGGCTGGTTGCTGGTTGTCTCCGTCCGAGCTCATTTTTTGAGGTAATGGTGCCAAGCCCGCTAGTCGACAGCTGCGGCGAAGCTCGTGTAGCGGTTCCGTCGTTAGGGGACGGCGCCTCTCCGGTATCACTTGGTAGTAGCTAGCTTACTCAGAACCTTCCACCACAATTGTGACGATGGAATACGTTTATTTACAAGATGGGTAATCCAGAGGTGTAGCTCAGCGAAGGATCAAGAGCGTCGCTCCCAAGCCAGTCGAGTCTCTTCCTCCTCTTCGTCGAATCTTCGCTAGCGCGTTTCAATATTGTGGTTTGGGACGTTAAACCCCGCATATCAATCAATCATCTCGCATCTCGCACACCCTGTGGCACATACACGCTTTAGGCCTCCATCTATGCATCCGCCCATCTCCAAATCTGTCTGTCCACGCGTCCATGCGTCCATCTAATGAACACTCCATGTATCGCCATCTCACATCTCGCATACCTTGTGGCACATATCCGCTTTACACGTCCACCTATCCGTCCGTCCATCTGCTAGTCTGTGTTTACATCAATTCATGCATCTCTCCGGGCATCAATCTAGTCAATCTAGTGAACACTTCTAATACCGCGATATCGCATCCACTGCGGCACATACCCGCTTTACGCGTCCATTCATCCACCCATCCGTCAGCTAGTCTGTGTCACGAGTCTGTTCATGGGCAAGCTCTCGTGTAGGATCGTGTAAAGCAAAAACCGCTGATGACATAACCATAATCAAGAAATGAAGCGACGAGACCACTCGCTTTCACAAAATCTCTAACCCTCAATATATTTTAAAAATGCCTAAAAGACAAATCGCAGAAAAAGAACACAGCATGCGTAACTAAAAAGGGGATTGCAAGAAGAACAAATGGCTAAAGACGTGAATACTAGAAGGACATAAATGTTCAGTCGAAAATATTTTTTGTGACAACATAGCGGGACGAGGTGCTTGCAGCGAAGGCTGTTTTACCAAGGCATGGGCGCACTCACGCAAACAGCGGTGATGCGGGACTTGCAACTTATGCGACGGACTAACAGTGAAGACGCACTCGTGCAGCGGAGAAGGACTGGCGATTAGCTTGAGACGCTCACGTGGTTTACTGGCACAGAAGAAAGCGGTGGGCTGGTTGAAGTCCGTGACCTTTTGGCGTTCGGCAGCCGCAGCTCGCACACGAAGCCAGAGACGTTTCTTGGCCAATGCCAGAAGACCAGACCCAGCCTGGCCCTCGTCAGGTGACTAGAAGAAGCTCAGTGTCCAGGTTGGAGCCCGCTGGGACCTTGATGCAGGAGCTCTGCTGGCCGCAAATCCCGCACCCTGGCCACTTTCTTCACTTGGTCCCGACTTAGCCACGTCTGCCTGGCTTCGCTGTTCTCCAGTGGCTCTCCTAAATCTCCGTGGAAGCACCTTGTTGGCCCAAAACGTGCCGCAACGTAGCGTCATATTCATCGTCCTCTTTGGTTGAGGCAGATGGCATGGCGCACTTTTCTAACGCGCACAAAAATATCACAGGCTATCTGTTCCTTCGTTCATGTGTCCATTCGTGCGACCATCTAGTGAACACTCCAAGTACCGCCATCTCGCATCTCAGATTCCCTGTGGCACATACCCGCTTTGCGTATCCTTCGATACGTCCGTCCGTTTGCTAATCTATCTATACATCCATCCATGCGTCCGTCCATGCGTCAATCAAGTGAACACTCCAAGTACAGCAATCTCGCATCTCGCATCCCTTGTGGCACATACCCACTTTACGCGTCCGTCTATCAGTACGTGCTTCTGCTAGTCTGTCCATCCATCCATGCGTTCGCCCGTGCGTCCATCTAGTGAAGACTTCAAGTACCGCCATATCGCATCTCATACAGCGTGTGGTACATGCCCGCTTGACGCGTACGTGTATCTGTGCGTCCGTTTTCTCGTCTGGATGACCGTCCATCCATGCATCCGTGTAATCGTCCATCTAGTGAACACTCCAGTAGCGCCATCGCGCATACCCTGTGGCACATACCCGCTTTGTGCGTCCTATCCGTCCGTCCATCTGCTAGTCTGTCTGTGCGTCCCTCCATGCCCCTGACTGAGAAAGGGCACCAAATTACATTTCAGAGGTTGCCCAGTCACTGCGGAATCATCGGCAATGAACGGGCTGATCACGCTGCCCACTCAGCCCTCACAGAAGATCATAAACTGCGACTACCACTTTCTAGGACAGATGCTGCACGAAATCTCCGCAGGCTTGCTCGCCAGCAAACCACATCACAATGGAATCAGCCACACTTCAAGCATGCCCGACTGTACTCGCTTGACCTACGCTAAGTCTTCAAGTCCCGTCGAGGCTTTGCCGAGCAGTCCAGACCCTGTTATGTAGGCTGTGGTTGGGCGTTGCGTTTACCAACCCCTATGCTTTCCGCATTGGGATGGCCGACACCGCAGACTGTGGCCACTGTGGCAAAGAGGAAACAATTCAACATATTCTTTGTGACTGCCTAGCATATAGTAAACAACGACTATGCCTTCGAAAGGAACTCAACAAATTAGATGATCTACCTCTGTCGGAGCAAGGAATTCTGCAGTATCGTCAGGAGGCGACTTCAAAGAAGAGGGCCCTGAAAGCGCTACTACACTCTTTGCGATCGACCGGCCTTCCTGAACGGTTGTAGCTAGGACGCCCTTCCTGTGTGTGTTTTCGTTTTCTTTATGAGTGCGCGTGCGTTTTTTCTCTATCTACCCCCTCTTTCTTGCCCCTACTTCCCCGCCCCCAGTGCTGGGTAGCATACCAGATGCCAATATTTGGTTAACCTCCCGGCCTTTCCTTTCTCACTCTCTCTCTCTCTCTCTGTCTGTCCGTCAATGCGTCCATCCGTGCGTCCATATAGTGAACACACCAAGTACCGCCATCTCGCACACCCTGTGGCACATGTCCACTTTTCGTCCGTCTGTCCATCCATCGAGCTGCTAGTCTGTCTGTCTGTCCATCAATGCGTCCGTCCGTACGCCTATCTAGTGAACACTCCAAGTACCGTCAACTCGCCCAGACTGTGGCACATACCCGCTTTACGCGTCTGTCTATCCGTTCGTCTGTCTGCCGGTCTGTCTGCCCGTCCGTCCATGCGTCCGTCTGTGCACCCATCTAGTGAACACTCCATGTATTGCGAACTCGCATACCCTGTGGCACATACATGCTTTACGCGTCACTATATCCATCGGTCCGTCTGCTAGTCTGTCCATCCGCTCATCAATGCTTTCGTCTGTGCATCCATCTAGTAAACCCTCCAAGTACCGCCATCTCGCATCTCGCACCTACCCGCTTTACGCGTCCATCTATCCGTCCGTCCATCTGCTTGTCGGTCCATCCGTCGATGTGTCCATCCGTACGTTCATGTAGTGAACCCTCCAAGTACCACCATCTCGCATACCCTGCGGCACTTATTCGCTTTGCCCGTCCGTCTGTCCATCCGTCCATCTGCTTGTCTGTCTGGGGGTCCATCAATGCATCCGTCCGTGCGTCCATCTAGTGAACACTCCAAGTACCGTAATCGCGCCCCCACTGTGGCACATATCCGCTTTACGCGTCCGTCTATCCGTCCGTTCATCTGCTAGTCTGTCTGTCCGCCTGTCCGTGCGTCTGTATGTGCGTCCATCTAGTGAACACTCCAAGTACTGCAATCTTGCATCTCGCACCCCCTCTGGCACATACCGCTTTGCGTGTCCGTCTATCCGTATGTGCGTCTGCTAGTCTGCCTGCCTGTCCGTCAATGCGTCTATCTGTGCGTCCATATAGGGAACAATTAAAGTACCGACATATCGCATCTCGCATAACCTGTGGCACATGCCCCCATTACGCGTATCTATCCGTCCGTTCGTCTGCTAGTCTGTCTTTCCGCCCGTCCATCTGGTGAAGACTCCACAAGCTTGCATCTTACCGCGATCTTGCATCTCGCATTCCTTCTGGCACATACCCACTTTACGCGTCTGTCTATCCGTATGTGCGTCTGCTAGTCTGTCTGTCCTTTCGTCAATGCGTCCGTCCGTGCGCCCATATAGTGAACAAACCAAGTACCGACATATCGCATCTCGCATACCCTGTGGCACATGCCCGCATTACGCGTCCATCTATCTGTCTGTTAATCTGCTAACGCGTCTGTACGTTCGTCGATGCGTCCGTTCGTGCGTCCTCCAGTGAACACTCCAAGCACCGCAATCTCGCATCTCGCATCTCCAGTGTTATATACCCGCTTTACGCGCCCGTCTATGTAAACGTGCGTCTGCTAGTTTGTCTGCCTGTCGGTCAATGCGTCCGTCCGTGCGTCTATATATTAAACACTCCAGGTACCGCCATCTCGCATACCCTTTAGCACATATCCGCTTTACCTGACCGCCTGTCCATCCATCCATCTGCTAGTCTATCTGTCTGTCCATCAATTCGTCTGTCCGTACGCCCATCAGTGAACACTCCATGTACCATCATCTCGCCCAAACTGTAGCACACACCCGTTTTACGCGTCTGTCTATCCGTTCGTCCATCTTCTAGTCTGTCTGAGCGTCCGTCCATGCATCCATACGTGCGTTCATCTAGTGAACAAACCAAGTACCGACATATCGCATCTCGCATAACCTGTGACACATGTTCGCATTACTCGTCCATCTATCCGTCCGTTCATCTGCTAGTCTGTCTTTCCGCCCGCCCTCTAGTGAACATTTGAAGTACTGCCTTCTCGCATCTAGCATACCTTGTGGCACATACCCGCTTTACGCGTCCATCTATCCGTCTGTCCGTCTGCTAGTCTGTCCGTCCATTGATGCGTCCATTCGTGCGTCCATCTAGTGAACATTCCAAGTACCGCCATCTCGCATCGCGCACACCTTGTGGCACATACCCGCTTAACGCATCCGCCTATCCGTACGCCGGTCTGCTTGTCTGTCCGTCCGTCAATGTTTCCATCCGTGCGCCCTTGTAGTGGATACTCCAAGTATCGCCATCTCGCATACTCTGTGGCACGTACCCGCATTACCAGTCCATCTATCCGTCCGTTCATCTGCTAGAGCACCTGTCCGTTTGTCGATGGGTCCGTTGGCGCACCCTCTCCAAGCACCGCAATCTCGCATCTCGCATCTCCTGTGGTACATACCCGCTTTACGCGACCGTCTTTATAAACGTGCGTCTGCTAGTTTGTCTGTCTGTCGGTTAATGCGTCCGTCCGTTCCTCTATATATTCAACACTCCAAAAACCGCCATCTCGCGTGCCCTGTAGCACATACCTGCTTTACCTGTCCGTCTGTCTATCCGTCCGTCTGCTAGTCTGCCTGTCTGTCCATCAATGCGTCCGTCCGTACTCCCATCTTGTGAACACTCAAAGTACCGTCATCTCGCCCCCACTGTGGCACATACCCGCTTAACGCGTCTGTCTATCCGTTCGTCCGTCTGCTGGTCCGTCTGCCATCTGTCCATGCATACGTCATGCGCCCATCTAGTGAACACTCCAAGTACCGCCATCTCGCATACCGTATGGCACATACATGCTTTACGCGTCACTATATCAGTGCGTCCGCCTGCTAGTCTGTTCATTTGCGCATCCATGTTTTTATCTGTGCATCCATCTAGTGAACTCTCCAAGTACGGCCATCTCGCATCTCGCATACCCTGTTGCATATACGGGCATTCCACGTCCATCTATCCGTCCGTTTGTCTGCTAGTCTAGCTGTCTGTCCGTCCATGCATCAATCAGTGCGTCCATCTAGTGAATACTCAAGTACCGCAATTTCGCGTCTCGCATCCCCTGTGGCACATACCCGCTTTACGCGTCCGTATATGCATACTTGCGTCGCTAGCACCTGCATCAGGGGCACTGGTTCCTCCTTGGAGCTTGAGCCGGCCGTGAGTTCACCTAAAGATTCCAAGAATGAGGAGAAAATTAGACTTACCGACAGATGCCCTGAAACAACTGAGTCTATTCCTACTGGAACAAAACTACAGTAACCACGTGCACATTTACACAGATGGCTCTACTACGCCGTCTAGTTCAAGTGGAGCTGTGGTTACACCATCACAAGGAGTAACTCGTCGTTTTAAGACTCCACTTTTGACAATGTCAACGACGACAGAAATCGAGGTTCTGCGCAATGCACTGGAACTCATCAATTCAGAAGAAAGACCAGGTAAATGGGCTGTGTTGTCTGACTCAAAACCAGCGTTACAGTGCCTGATATCAGTTCTCTAACGCGGTGGCCACGACCAGTTGACCTACCAAACCATGAAACTTCACCCTCTTTTAATACAAAAAGGCCATGACATCGTCTTTCGGTGGTTACCTGGGCATTGTGGTATAGGCGGCAACGGTTCTGCAGATCATGCTGCTCGCACGTCACATAAAGAAGCGAACAGCGTTCCGATTCCGCTTTCAAGAGCGAATGTGGCGAGGCAGATTCGTCAACTGGCCCGCAGGGTCACCCTGACTGAGTGGAACACACCAAGCATACGACGTACAAGACTGCACGAGCTCGACCCTTCACTACAACTCCGGCCTCCACCCGGCCTACATCAACGTGCAGCTTCGCTTCTCTCTCGCCTTTGGCTGAGAGTTGCTTTCATGAAAGCTTATACCACGTTATTGGAATTACTGACAGTGTGGCGTGCGATATTTGCGGCACTGATGAAAACATCGAGCACCTGCTGTGTCATTGTCCTCTATTTGCCTCAGATAGACAAGTACTTGCCAACGCATTGAGGCGACTGGATGATCGGCCTCTTTCTGTGCAGGTGCTATTACAGCAGCGTCCACATGCCTCGACAGCCCACAAGGCAGTGAAAGCCCTGCTGTGTTTCTTGAGAAAGACAGGCTTGTGTGAATGCCTCTGACATGCGGTAGAGTTCTACAAGCTGCACTGGAATTACTGTAAGTCTCTCCCCCTCTTTTTTTCTTTTTCCTCTCTTCCATCTTTCTCGTCTTTCTTGTCCCCTTTCCTAATCTCCGAGTGTAGGGTAGCCAACCGGATGCCTTTCTGGTGAACCTCCATGCCTTCTCCCTTTTGTTGCTTCCCTAGTCTGTCCGTCTGTCCGTACGTCCATGCTTATGTCCGTGCGTCCGTCTAATGAACACTCGAAGTACCATCATCTCGCATATCCTGCGGCACATACACGCTATACGCGTCCGTCTATCCGTCCGTCCTTCTGCTAGTCTGTCTGGCTGTCCATGGTTTCGTCTGTGCGTCAATTTAGAGAACACTTCAAGTACAGGCATCTCGCATCCGCTGTGACACATACCCGCTTTACGTGTCTATCTGTTCGTCTGTCTGCTAGTCTGTCTTTCCATCCGTCCATGCGTCCGTTCATGCGTCCAGCTTGGAACACTATGTACCGCCATCTCGCATCTCGCATACCCTGTGGCACATACCCGCATGGGGTACATCGTTAAGGTCAATGATGCAGCTATACAGGGCACTGTTTCTGGGATTTTTGCGCTGCAGATAGAGAGAGAGAGAAAAGGAGAGTAGGAAAGGTAGGGAGGTTAACTACATTTTGAGTTCAGTTTGCTACCCTACACATGAAGAGGGGGAGAGGGGAGTAAATAGAGAGAGAAAGATAGACACATGTCACATCACAACAGCTTGCCGTTACTGGCTAGTACGTGCAAGACAAACATCCGCACCCTCGGAAGCCTGCAAGGACAAGCACTACGCGTGTGCCTAGGATTGCCGCAATGCACCTTAACTTACGGGGCAATTATGATCGCAAGAGATCATGCGATTCAAACATACATCACCACTGACGATTTGAGAGCCCACATAAGAAACCTCTGCCGAGTTCCTTGTCCCCGTGTTGTAGTGTTGACACTCCAAAGACCACAAGCGATGTTTTCAAAGATTATTTCTGCCCATAGAGAATGCCTTCCTTTTGGATTCACTCCAGCAACAAGACCAGCGTCACCTCCGTGGTGCCTACAACAACCACAGGTGTGCCTCACTATTCCGGGAATAACGAACAAGAGCCGTCATTTAACAGTGGTCCTACTACAGGTGACATTGTCGCTACTCAACGAAAAATACGGCCAGAGGACCCACATTTACACCGATGGATCAGTCTCGGCTGACACCTCCACAGGTGCTGTTGTCATCCCGATGTACCAGGTCACTATAAAGTTCAAACTGCTGCATAGTACAACATCCACAGCAGCGGAGCTGGCCGCCTTACGTGCTCCTATACTTTATATCGCGGAAGCCCGACCTCAAACATGAGCTGTGTTCTGCGACTCCAAGGCATACCTTCAGAGCCTGCAATCAGCTTTACAACAAAGGGAACATAAATAACTAGTGAATAAAATAAGAGAAGTGATTCACAAAATTTGATCGAAAGAACATGACGCGGTGTTCCAATGGTTACCGGGACATTGTGGTATTGGCGGTAACGACCTTACTGATAATGCTGCCCGATCCGCCCCCGCGGAAGCCCAGACAACCCCTATTCCATTGTCTAGAAGCGACGCTGCATGGGGCCTTCACTCGTTCGCTTACACCATGTCAGAAACTTGGCTGAGTGACCCCAGTGCCAGGAACCGCCGCCTACACAAATTGTACCCATCGAGAAAGCTTCAAGTTCTATCGGAGCTCTCTCACCAGGATGCAACTTTACTGGGCAGCCTGTGGTTAGAATTAGCTTTTACAAAGGCGTACTCCTTTCGCATAGGAATGGCGGATAGCTCCCCATGTGAATCGTGCGACACTGACGAGACAATAGAACATCTGCTGTGTTCTTGTGAACGTTTTGCGAGCAAACGCAGCTTGCTACGAGAAACGTTAGAGACACTAGACAGTAGACCTTTTTCGAAGAGAAGATACTTGGTTCATGGCTCTACGCGTCGCAGGCCAACAAAGCGACGCGGGCATTGCTGAGTTTTCTAAAGACAACCGGACTACGCGACCGCCTATAAGCGTGCAATGGACAAGGTCGCATCTACACACACGTTGCCCTTCACTTTTCTCTCTCTTCTCCTTTATTCCCCGCACCTTTCCCCCAGTGCAGGGGGGCAAACCGGACGTGCGTCTGGTTGACCTCTCTGCCTTTCATTTCTTCCCTTCCTCCTCCTCCTCCCGCTTTAAGCTTCCGTCTATTCTTCCATCCATGCGTTCATTTAGTGAACACTCCATGTACCACCATCTCGCATCTAGCATGCCATGTCGCATATACACGCTTTACGCGTCCGTCTATCCATCCGTCCGTCTTCTAGTCTGTCCATTCATCCATGTGTCTGTCTGTGCGTCCACCTATTGAACACTTCTAGTACCGCCATCTCGCATACGCTGTGGCAAATACACGCTTTACGCTTCTGTCTATCTGTCCGTCCTTCTGCTAGTCTGTCTGGCCGTCCATTCATGCGTCCGTCCGTGCGTCAATCTAGTGGACACTTCAAGTACCGCCATCTCGCATCCGCTGTGGCACATAGCCAGTTTACGCATCTGCCTATCCGTCCGTCCTTCTGCTAGTCTGTGTGTCCGTTGGTCCATGAGTTCGTCCGTGCGTCCATCTAGAGAACACTCCAAGTACTGCCAGGTCGCATCTCGCATCTCCTGTGGCTTATACCCGCATTACGCGTCCATCTATCAGTCTGTCCGTCTGCTAGTCTGTCCGTCCATCATGTGTCCATTCGTGCGTCCACCTAGTGAACATTCCAAGTACCGCCATCTCGCATCGCGCACACCCTGTGGCACACACCCGCTTTACGCATCCGTCTATCCATCTGTCCGTCTTCTAGTCTGTCCGTCCATCGATGTGTCCATCTATGCGCCCATGTAGTGAACACTCCAAATATTGTCTTCTCGCATACACTGTGGCACATTCCCACATTACGCGCCTATCTATCCGTTCGTTCATCTGCTAGAGCGTCTGTCCGTTCGTCGATGCGTCCGTTCGTGCGTCCTCTAGTGAAGACTCCAAGCACCGCAATCTCGCATCTCACATCCCCTGTGGTATATACCCACGTTACGAGTCCGTCTGTGTAAACGTGCGTTTGCTAGTTTGTCTGTCTGTCGGTCAATGCGCCCGTCTGTTCTTATATATGTTCAACACTCCAAGTACCGCCATCTCACAAACCCTGTGGCACATATCCACTTTACGTTCCGTCTGCTAGTCTGTCTGTCCATCCGTTCATGCGTTCGTTCATGAGGCCATATTGTCGTGGAGTCGTCATGGGGATGAATGGAGCACACTGGGAGTCGAATAATAAATTGTTTATTTGGGCGAACCTGTGCCCAGGAAACGGAAAGTCATATTACAGTAGCACTCTTGGACTGATAACGGTGAACGGTGCGTCGGCCGTCGATCAACAACTGACAAGCGGCGAAATGTGTCGGCATTTATGCTCTTGCCATCGAATGTTCTAGCGTTATCGCTGGCGGTGGCTTAGGTTTCAGAATAATCTATACAGTTCGCAGAGTAGGCGTGATCTTTTCGAAATTATCTACTAAAATTCGAAAGCTTCTCGAAAACTGCACGCGCATTTTGCGCTAAGAATTGTGTAGTGTTTTGGGGCGATAAGAAAACGTGAGAAATGAAACGTGGCATTGCCCCCTCTGAAAAAGGCATCATCCCGATGCTTTACCTAAAGATGAAGGTACAACAATAATGCAAAAAAATACAAGGAATAAATTACGATACAATACAAAAACACTGTTTCAGTTTGTAAACGCGAATGAAACGGCTCGAGGCGCGCGACATGAACGACTTTAGGTTGCGATCGGCGTCGTTGAGAGTTCGTGATGCCGTCGGGGATAACCTCGTAATCAAGTCGGCTGAGACGTCGAACCACTCTGTATGGTTCGAAGTACCGTCGCAGAAGCTTTTCACTTAGTCCACGTCGGCGTATCGGCGTCCATACCCAAACACGTTCACCGGGCTGGTATAACACGAAGCGTCGTCGAAGATTGTAACGGCGGCTGTCGGTCGTCTGTTGATTCGTGATACCGAGAGGCGCGAGTTGGCGGGCTTCTTCGGCGCGTTCAAGTTACTAACTCACATCGAGGTTTCCTTCGTTGGTGACGTTGGGTATCATGGCATCGAGCGTCGTTGCCGTGATCCTTCCATAGACCAATTTGTATGGAGATATCTGCGTCGTCTCCTGCACCACCGTGTTGTATGCGAAGGTCACGTACAGAAGAATGGCGTCCCACGCCTTGTGTTCGACATCAACGTATATTGCCAGCATGTCGGCGATCGTCTTGTTAAGCCGCTACATGAGGCCATTGGTATGTGGGTGGTACGCTGTCGACCGGCGGTGGTTTGTCTGGCTGTATGCCAAGATCACTTGAGTCAAGTCGGCAGTAAAGGCCGTTCCTCTGTCGGTGATAAGGACCTCCAGGGTGCCGTGCGTAGGACGATATTTTCGACGAAGAACTTAGCTACGTCGGATGCACTGCCTCTGGGAAGGGCTTTTGTCTCGGCGTATCGGGTGAGGTAGTCGGTAGCTACCACGATCCACTTGTTCCCAAAAGACGACCTGGGGAACGGCCCCAGTAGGTCCATACCATCTGCTGGAAAGGTTGGCAAGGTGGTTCAATTGGCTGCAGAAATCCCGCTATCCTTGTCGGTGGTGTCTTCCGTCGCTGACAGTCCCGGCATGTCCTCACATAACTAGTGACGTAGGTGGTAAGACGTGGCCAGTAGTAGCTTTCTTGCATCCTCGCGAGCGTTCGAGAAACACCGAGGTGCCCTGCCATCGGATGGTCGTGCAGGGCCTGCAGGAGTTCTGGTCGCAGAGCTGAAGGCACCACAAGAAGGTACTTGGCTCGGAGTGGTGAAAAGTTTTTCTTTCGGAGAAGACCATCTCAAAGGAAAAACGACGCCAGTGCACGCTTGAATACCTTCGGGACTTCAGCGGTCTTGCCTTCGAGGTATTCTATTAGGACCTTGAGTTCTGGGTCGGCCCGCTGTCGTTCAGCGAAGTCGTCAGTAGTTATCGTTCCCAAGAAGTAGTCGTTATCCGGGTCGTCGGGTGGTGGTTGGTCGACAGGCGCACGAGAGAGACAGTCGGCGTCGGAGTGTTTCTTGCCGGACTTGTAAATCACGTTATTGTCATATTCTTGAAATCTCAGGCTCCATCGTGCGAGGCGACCTGAAGGGTCCTTCAAGGTGGCTAGCCAACACAAGGCGTGGTGGTCGCTCACAACTTTGAAGGACCTGCTGTAGAGGTAGTGGTGAAATTTTGACGTAGGCCAGATGATGGCGAAGCACTTCTTTTCTGCTGTGGAATAGTTGGTTTTTGGTGGCTTTGGATAGCGATCGGCTGGCGTAACTAATAACTCTTTCAAGTATGTGAGCTCTCTGCACAAGAACGGCGCCAAGACCTACGCTACTTGCGTCAGTGTGTATTTTCGTCTCGGCGAATTCGTCGAAATGGGCAAGTAACGAAGGCGTCTGTAGGCGATGTTTAAGCTCCTGGAAAGCGTGTTCGTGCGGCATTTCCCACTTTAACTCCATGTCGGCCTTGGTAAGGTTAGTGAGAGGATTGGCGATGCGGGCGAAGTTTCTCACGAACCGCCTATAATAAGCGCACAGGCCCCGAAATCGACGCACCACCTTTTTGTCAGTGGGCGGCAGGAATTCGGCTGTTTTCCGTAGATTGGGACAAACTCCAGACTTGTTAATAACGTGCCCAGAAACAAAAGCTCATCGTACGCAAATATGCAATTTTCTGGCTTCAGTGTGAGTCCGGACGTCTTGATGGCATGAAGTACAGCTTCAAGGCACCGAAGATGCTCGTCGAAACTCGAGGAAAACACGACAACGCCGTCCAAGCACACAAGGCAAGTCTGCCACTTCAATTCTGCCAGTACTGTATCCATAACGCGTTGAAAAGTTGCAGGTGCTGAGCAAAGACCGAAGGGCATCACCCTAAACTCGAAGAGGCCTCCAGTTTTATAAACGCCGTCTTCTCTCGGTCTCTTTCGTCGAGTTCGATTTGTCAATAGCCAGTCGTGAGGTCCATTGACGAAAAGTACTTGGCGTTATGGAGCCGATCAAGTCGTCGTCAATTCGTGGGAGAGAATACACGTCCTTTCTTGTGATTTTGTTCAGGCGGCGATGATCGACGCAGAAACGTAGGGTCCCATTATTTTCTTCGCTAACACTACGGGGGATGGCTATGGACTCATGGACGGCTGGATAATGTCATCCCGCAGCGTTTCATTAACTTGTCTCTTCATGGCCTCACGTTCTCGCGTCGAAACCTAGTATGGACTCTGATGAAGTGGTCTGGCATTTTCTTCGGTTATGATGCGATGTTTCGGGATTGGTGTCTGCCGAATTTTTGATGACGACGAAAAGCAATTATCGTATTGCAGGAGCAGGGCGTTGAGCTGTACTTGCTTATGGTTCGGAAGTGTGGGATTGACATCGAAAGCTTTGGGAGGGGCTTGATCCCTCTGAGCAGGTTCCGCAAAATCGGCAAGGGCAAAATGCACTGGTGGCTTCCACAATTTCTTCGATGTGTGTGACCGTTGTTTCTTTTTTGGCATATTAGCACTCATTGCTGAAATTTGTGAGCATATTCGTTGCTTTGCCCCCACCCCCCCCGCAGCATTGCAATTCCTTTGCGACGCAAATATTTGAGGTGACCAACAGATGCTGACTGCCTTCAACGACGCCATCCAAGTTAGGTGATTCAAGAACAACGACTGAAATATTGACGCTGGACCAAGACGAAATGGTGACTTGTTCTTCCAGCACATTCAAGACATAGTTTCCTGACGGCGTGCGCGGCGGTAGTGCTTCTTCTGTGGATAACGTTATCGACTTTGCTCTTAGGTTGATGACAGCACCTTGGAGGCATAAGAAGCCTATGCCGAGGACGACATCTCTCGAACAACACTGTAGGACTACGAAGTCTGTAGGATAAATACGGCCGTTAATGGTGACTCGCGCTGTGCAGAATCCTGCAGGCGTTAGGAGATGACTCCGGCTGTGCGGATTTCAGGGCCTTCCTAACTTTCTTTAACTTCGCGGCGAACGACCCACTGATGACGGAGTAGTCGGCTCTAGTATCGATGAGAGCGGTGACACTGTGGCCATCGATAAGAACGTCGAGGTCGCTAGTTAGCCGTCTCACACTACAGTTAGGGCGTGGCGTCCGGTCACGGCTGCGTCGGCTTGTTCTGCTGCTTCCATGCTGCGTCATCAGGTCACCTTCGGTGAGGTTTCGTCGTCAGGGCTTTTCCTAGTTGGCGTTTTGTTCGGAAAGCTCCATCGCGGCGTCGTCGTCGTCGGAGGATCTTCAGTAGTTCGTCGCACAGCAACAGCACTTCCATCGGTTGCTGCCCTTTGTTTCCCGGATACGGGCTAGGAGACCGGCCCCGCGTTGGGCCAGAGTACTGCCGGAGGTGCGGTGACATGCGGCGGCTGGGCGACGGCGAACGAGAAGGACCTCGTGGAGTGCATTGAGTTTCTCTCAGGTAGTCGGCGATGTCACGTGGCCGTTCCCCTGGCTGCGGACGCGGTGTATTGATGGCGAAGCCACGCAGTCCCATCTGTCGGTACTGGCAACGGCGGTATGTGTGTCCGGCCTCGCCGCAGTGGTAGCAGAGCGTGCGGTGGTCAGGGGTGCGCCAGACGTCAGTCTTCCTGGGTGCACTGCGCTAAGCCACTGGCGAACGGTAGGACGTCGGGGGGGGGGGGGTGGCAGCAGTGGCGTCTGGCGACGGAAGTGCGATGGGGCAGCGTTTCGGCGAGCGCGTGGAGGAGGGGCGTGGCGGCGGGCTGCAGCAGCATAGCGCATGGCTTGCAGATGAGGCTGTTGAGGCTGAGAAACGCCCAGCGATTGCTGGATCTCCTGGCGTACGACGCCCGCGATGGATTCCACGTGAGTCCTCGCTGAAGGAAGTAATTTTCGCAGCTCTTCTTGCACGATCGCACAATCGCCGGCGTAGCTGGTAGACGAGAAGCTACAGTCATATTGCCGCGTGCGCATCTCGAGAGTATTCTTTATGGTAGATGCTTCTGAAATGAATTCGGCGACCGTCTTTGGCGGGTTTCTGATCAGCCTGGCAAAGAGTTCCTGCTTTACTCCTCGAATGAGCAGATGGACCTTCTTCTCCTCGGACATGTCGGAGTCTGCGTGGCGTAAAAATTGAATCATATCTTCCGTGAATAGTGCCACGTTTTGTTTGGCATCTGCATGCGGGTTTCAAGAAGAGCTGTGGCCTTCTCATTGCACACCACACTTGCGAAAGTGGTCAGAAACCTGGCGTGAAAGACGTCCCACGTTGTAAGGCTTCGCTATTGATTCATGAACCAGGTTCGCGCAGCATCTTCTAAGGCGAAATACACATGCCGGAGCTTGTCATCGTATGTCCGGTCATTGAAGGCGGCGACGCTGTCGAACTTTTCGATCCAGCTTTCTGGGTCTTCCAGTAGCGAACCGCAGAAAGTTGCTGGCTCTTTGGGTTGCCGGAGCAGGAGTTGTGCAGGCTGCACGGGGGCGGTCATGGTTGCAGTAGTATGTCTGGATCCGAGTCTGCCTGGCTGCTTCAGGAAGGGGCCCGTACTCTGGTTGTAGTCCCCTCTGCCTGCGGCTTGTTCGCTGTTCAGGGTTAGCGTCTTTTACGCTTGGGCTGGAGCCGCGGCTTGAAGGAGGCGTCCGGTACATTGAATAAAGAGCACCTCCACCAGATGTCCCGGGGTCGTGACGGGGACGAATGCGAGTCGAAAAATAAATGCGAATCGAATAATAAATTGTTTATTTGGGTGAACCGGTGCCCAGTAAACGGAAAGTCGGATTACAGTGGCACTCTTGGACTGATAGCGGCGAATGGAGTGTCGGCCGTCGATCAACAACTGACAAGCGGTGAAATGGGTCGGCATTTATAATCTTGCCATTGAATGTTCTAGCGTTATCGCTGGTGGTGGCGTAGGTTCTCGAATAATCTGTACAGTTCGCAGAGTGGGCGTGATCTTATCGAAATCATCAAGTACGGAAGCTTCTCGAAAACTGCACGCGCGTTTTGCGCTGAGAATTGTGTAGTGTTTTGGGGTGACATCAAAACTTGAGAAATGAAACGTGGCAACATAGTGGACACTCCAAGTACCACCATCTCGCATCTGGCATACCCTGCGGCACATACCCGCTTTACGCGTCCATCCATACATCCATCTGTATGCTACTCTGTCTGCCCATCCATACATGCGTCCGTCCGTGCGCAAATCTAGTGAACAGTCCAAGTACCACCATCTCGCATCTCGTATGCACTGTCGCACATACACACTTTACGCGTTTGTATATCCGTCCGTCCTTATGCTAGACTGTCTGTCTGTTCATCCGTGCGTCAATATAGTGAACACTCCAAGTACCTCCATCTCGCATCCGCTGTGGCGTATTCTCGATTTACACGTCTGTCTATCCGTCCATCCGCCTGCTTCTCTGTGTGTCCGTGCGTCCGTGCGTCCATCTAGTGAACACTCCATGCACCGACATCTGGCATCTCACATACCTTGTGGCACATAGCGCGGTGCACACTGCCCTTGTGGGCAGTGGGTATGGTGGCAGCGTCAGAATGCCACCTAACTATTCTTTTCAATTTTTTATGCAGACGTTCCTGTATCTGCTGCCTCGAAGAACAGAACTGATGGTACTACCTATCACAGATTCGCAGCAGATATGGCTTCCGGACATCGACCGCGCAGCTTGTGAAGTTGCAACCAACTTCTCGGCCTTTGAAATTGTCGTTGGCAGCTCCCGGACCACCTCAGCTTCTCCCCTGGAAGATATGACTACGACATAAGTGTCAGTACGTCTGCTCGTTATAAAGCTTGCGCACCACGGATCGCTTGGCAGTGGGCATGGCGGTAGCGTCAGATTGCCACCTAACAATTCGTTTCAATTCGTTATGCAGACGATCCTGATTCTGCTGTTTCAAAGAACAGAACTGACGGTACTACCGATCACAGATGCGCAGCAGATATGACTTCTGGACATCGGCAGTGCAGCTTGTGAAGTCGTAACCAACTTGTTGACCTTTGAAATCGTCGTTGGCAGCGCCCGGACCGCCTCAGCCTCCCCCCTAGAAGATGTGACTACGCCACCAGCACCAGTACGTCTGCTCGGTATAAAGCTGGCGCACCGCGAATCGCTCGGCAATGGGAACGGCGGCAGCGTCAGAATGCCACCTAACAATCCGTTTCAATTCTTTTGGAGATGCTCCTGATTTTGCTGTTTCGAAGAACAGAACTAATGGTACTACGGATAACAGATGCGCCGCAGATGTGGCTTCCAGTCATCGACGGCGCAGCTTGTGAAGTTTCAATCAACTTCTGCGTGCCAGTTCTTGAGAGTTGCGAGGTATTAAGCAAGCAAAACTCGCAAGACACGCGGGAGACAATTGAAGCTTATCAAATAAACATGTTTAGTGGTAAATGTTTAAGTTGCCCATCAGTTGCGTTGTTGCAAAAGGAGAGCGTACCTCGATCTTTTTTAGGCGACCTTTGTATTCGTTTTTATTCCATTCAAAAAGAGACAAGAGTTTTGCTGACATTGTTGGTTGTTCCTGCACCCTTCCACGCATGCCCAATTTTCTCACTTTTTCTCCTATATATGTACACCAGTTCGATAATAAATCTTTGTTGAAAGTCAGTGCTCTTCTCTGCCCTTGTTTTTTTCGCTTCCGTACTTACGAATTAACTACCTCTAGGTTGCGCTGTTCCTGCATTCAGCAACTTCTCGGCCTTTAATATCTTCGTTGGCAGCGCCCGGACCGCCTCAGCTTCTCCCCTGGAAGATATGACTTCGCCACTAGTGTCAGTACGTCTGCTCATTATAAAGCTGGCGCACCACGAATCGCTCAGCAGTGGGCACGGCGGCATTGTCAGAATGCCACTTAACAATACGTTTCAATTCTTTATGCAGGTGAGAAAACATTTCGAACAATGCTTCTGCTTTAAGAATGTATTTTTTATTTTGCTGCCGTGCCCACGGCCATTGTGTGACCTTGTTTGCAATGTCTGTGCAACTTGGAGGTTCTTGCTGCTTATGGCTGGAGATGTAGAGTTCAATCCTGGTCCCGAATTTGACGAGTTGGTAGAGCGGCTGAAACGAATCGTGGCTGATAACCAAGAAATAAGGCAAGCAAAGCAGAAACCAACGAAAAGCTAATCGCAATTGATAAAAAGCTTGAGAAAACTGCTAGTCGAGATCAAAGTAACTGACTGCGTTAACCGAATAGCTGACCTTGAATGCAGTATGAAAGTCATGGCTAAGAAACTCGATGACTGGAAAGTAAAAGTCTGCGTTCTAACTTAGCTTTGTACGGTGTCAACGAACAAGAACACGAGTCGCCTGAAAAACTTGAAACGGCTGTAGTCAAGGAAGTTTTTAAATGATGTGCTTGATGTCAAAATATTAGGCATTGAACGTATTCATTGTCTTGGTAGGGCAAAACAGGGTGATAGGGCAAAACGTAGGCCTTTCATACTGAATATTGTTGACTACCGAGACAAAGCCAAGATTTTGAAACAACGGCTCCAAATTGAAAGGCTCTTCAATATCAGTCAGTGAAGACTTCTCCCAGCCTGTTCGTGAAAGTTGAAGGAAGCTATGGGCACACACAAAGAAGAATCGAGACCAGATTGAGAATTTTTACCTTGTATACGATAAGGTTATTGTAGAGGGCACACTGTTTTCATGGGACGAAAGCTGCAATAAAATGGTAGCTATCCCAAAAAACAAGGAGACGGTAACGCAAAAAAAGAACCAAGCGAAGCTAGCAATATAATGGTAGCTATTTCAAAAAACGATAAGGAGACTGCAACGCAAAAACAAGCACCAAGCGAAGCGCGTGCAACGCGAAGCCACAGTCGGCACCTCTTATACACTTGAATGCTCGCAGTATCGTTAATAAAGTTGATCAGCTTGAAGCAATACTTCTCGTATATTCCCCTGATGTCGCTATCAGGGAAACGTGGCTACATTCTGGCATTTCCGATAAGAAAGTTGTGCCTCACGGACATGTGATAGTGCAAAAATACAGGGAATCAGGTGGTGAGGGTGTTGCGGTTTTTTTCAAAGAAGGTATCCATTTTTCAACTATGCTAGACTTTGAAGATGCTGAAGCTTTGTGGGGCAATGTGCGCCTAAAACACACGATCGCTAAAGTGGGCGTGTTCTATCAGTCTCCATATGCCGATTTTACATATCTTGAATCTGTTTTTGATTATATGCTTTTGAATTTGCATCGGGGCTTGATTGTACTAGCCGGGGACTTTAATCTTCCTGCCATTTACTGGTGTTATACTTTACCTTAATCTAAACCTCAAGTCATCCTATTTGAACTCCATGTTTGGCTTCAATCTTGAGCAGATTGTTTCAGTCCCAACTCGAGTACAGGGAGGGTCGTCCTTGATCTGGGACCTTGTTTTTGTAAGTAATAGCCTTCCAACAAATGATTCTCGGGTAGACGTACTTGATGGGTGATCCGATCACAAAATGGTATTATGCACATTGCCCTTTATTAGGCCTCCGAATTTACGTGGCCAATAAAAGAAATACCCGCATTTAACAAGGCCAATGATGTGGCTCTAATGACGTACCTTGTACACGAGTACACAGAATTTTTTGACCTATGTTCTGATGCTTGCTCTAGCATGCATGAAGTCTGGCTGAAATTTAAATTACAAGTCATGCATTGCATGCGGAACTTAGCCCCAATGCTTTTCAAATCAACGCAAAAACACTATCCGTGGATCACACATGAAATATTCCATACTAAAAGCAAAATCAAGAGGTTGCGTAAAAATAAGAAAAACCGAAATGTTCCAGGCTACTGTTCAACTCGCTTACTAGATAACTTAAAGACCAGGTGTGTAACGCGAAACAGAAGTTTTGCGGATCCACATTGAATGAGTTTTTAAAAAACTCTCCCCACGAATTCTAGAAACATATGAACACAAAAATTATTAATCGACCTTTACCAGACAGTAAAGACCAAGCGAGAGCTGATGATTTCAACACTTAATTTCGTTCGGTTTTTACAGTCGATAATGGCAAGAATGCTTCTTTTTATAATCAGGATATCCAATTGCTAGGCACGCTTTTTTTATCAGAGGCTGGCATTATGTCTCTGCTTCTAGGCATCAATGAAAAAAAAGTAGAATCCCAAATGGCTTTCTTAAACAATTTGCAGAACCAGTCAGTAAATATCTTTGTTTGATATACTCCAAGTCACTGGCAGATGGCTGCATTTTAGCTGAAAGGAAAATTGCCAAAATTACTCCAGTATTTTTTTCACGTAATGCCGCTAGTCTTTCTAATATTAGGCCAATTCCAATCAACTGCACTAGTAGCAAATTTCTTGAACATATCGTGTTAAAATTTCTAATTAGCATTCTTGAATCAAACAACATTCTGCATTCCAACCAGCATGGCTTTAGATCAAGACTGTCTACAGTTACACAGCTCGCCGAAACACTTGATGACCTGTCTCTCGACATAAATGAACGTATTCAAACTGATGTATTTTTCTGACTTCTCGAAGGCATTCAACCGCGTCTCGCTCCCTGAACCACTACTTAAACTTATTCACTTGTTAGGCGATGGCGCCATCTTCAAATGGATAAGTAGTTATTTAACTCACCGTCAACAATACGTGCAGCATGGAATCCACACTTCTGACCTAGCTTCGGTGTTGTCAGGTGTGCCGCAGGGGTCTGTACTAGCTCCTGTTTTGTTCCTAATATATATAACTGACATAACTAACTACGCAAACGGTAAACTCAGACTCTTTGCCCACGACTGTATGCTCTACAATGAAATACGTCATCACAACGATCAGGTGAAGTTAAATAATTTACTAAACAATATAGCTCAGTGGTGCGCTGTTTGGCAAATGACTATAAAAATTGACAAAACTGTATTTATGTCCATTTTCCACAAGGTGTATTTATGTCCATTTTCCACAAGTTTGATTTTCAATACAATTTATTATAGCGCCACAGCGAATAGTTAACTATTGGAAATACCTTTGTATCACAATTTCGTCTGATCTTAGTTGTACAGAGCACGTGTGTCAAGTGTCCAAAAAACGGAAGAGCAAATTATTTTTTATTAGACGGGCCCTATCATTCGCCACACATGAAACGAAGCTTCTTGCTTACGTCACCTTTGTCCGCACGGTCTTAGAACATGCTAATATTGTGTGGCTGCCTCACACTGAGAATATTGTTATACTGGAAAGAGTTCTGCTGAAAGCAGTGCGCTTTATCTTCAACAGATACGGGTGCAACGACTCACCTACTGCTCTATTACACCGTGCTGGTCTAGCCACCCTTGGCAGTCGTGCAAACGTTTTCCGGCTTAAATGTTTTTATGAACTTGTACACAGATCATTCCGCTTAAACACAGATCATTCCGCTTAAACACAGATCTTTACTTGAACTTTCGAGACACCAGAGCGACGAGGTGAAGGCATGCATGGGAACTCAAAGAAAACTCATCTAGTAACAATACTTTTTCTTATTCGTTTTTCCCGCGCTTAATTTGAGAATGGAACACACTGAATCCAGTCAATACATAGAAGCCAACATTAGAGACCTTTACGGAACTAATTGTAGGTACTGATCTATTCTGACCTAGTTAGCATGTACAGGGATCACCTGTTTTTCTTCACGCAGTCCTTCCTGTTTCCAATTGTCATACCAAAGCACTTGCCTGCATATATTTATTGTTTATTATGGTTCCTTGATAACAATATCCGATCTGTGCTTTCTTCTTCTGTGCTTTGTTTCTTTTCGACTCCTGTTTCTTTGTCGGTGTACCATTGGGGTACTTTGTACTTGGTTATCGTTCAAATAACTATGAATGATTGTCCTATGCCGTACTGCTGTGTTCAGTGATTATGTGTTTTTTATTATTCTGATTTTTTCTGGTTCAAACGTCGAAAGTTGTGACAGTGATGCTTACCCCTGTAATAATCGCCATGGGGAATTGACAGTATTCTGTAATTAAAAAACCACTTTACGCATTCATTTATCCGTCCGTCCGTCTGCTAGTCAGTCAAGTGAATTGAAATGAACTATATTTGGTCCTGGAGAACTGGGCAGACACCCCCTAAGAGGTGGCCGCCAATGTTGCTTGCCGCGTCTACGCCGGGACTAGAAGACCGCGGCTCTCCGCCCGCTCGCAAGTCTTCTGGACTGCCGAGAAATATACTGAGATTCGGGGCTTTTAATAGCCCTCTCCGAGTCTTCTTCTGTGCTGAACATTGCGCCGGGCACTGCCAGAGCATGTGAGCGAGTGTGCATTTATGTGCCTCACAACTAGGCTATCCTGGAGTTATGCCATCAGCAAAGCGCTGAATGTGCTACGAGATGGGAATGAACCTGCCTGTAGCATCCGAAGAACCGACGACTGTGGCCGAGTGAGCTTGAATTGCTGAAGCGGGTACCTCTGCCTAGAAAACTGATAATGAAACGTCACTTCGGTAAAGGTGCCTAGTGGATCTCTAAAGTTATCCGCGAACTCGCCTCCGTACCCGCCCGAACCGCCACGGCACGTGATTTCTGACGCATGGTTATGGGCAAGTTCGTTGGCGTTGGGAAGAGTCGAATGCACCTCTGAGCCCATGTGGGCCGGAAACCAGGTAATTGTGTGGTGGCTTACTACACTACTGGAATTTATAATAGCGCCAGCCTTTCTAAAGATTACACCGAGGCAAAGGCCCGGGCAGAAGGCCTGGTTTCAGTGAATATCTTTTGACGCGAAGGGTCCGTCATCGCAAGGCTATCGCTACCTGCTCCGCTACGGAGGCAGACGCTTTCCTCACGGAAGCTGAGTTGAGTACGCGACCGCGATGATCAACGACCACAGCTGCAAGACGATAGGAGTGACCGTACTGCGCCGCATCGACGAAAGCTACACTACCCGTGGACTTGGTCACGAAATCAAGGAGAGACTTCGCCCGTGCCTTTCGCCGGCCAAGACTGTACTGTGGATAAACGTTACGCGGGAAGGGTGCCACCTCATGCGTGCTTTTCATTGTTTGTGATGAGATCTTCTGCTCCTCCCCTGCTGTATGAATATATCCCAGTGACTGTAGGAGATGCTGCTCAGCTTTCGTGGAAGAGAGTCAGGCGACCTGAGCAAGTGTTTTTGCCCGGGTCACCCCCGTGAGGGTGTTGTGCATGCCGAAACTCATGAGCCGGTCCGTGCTGGTGCTCATAGGTAGGTCCAGTACCCTTTTTAAGCTTTTACTCAATAAAGTGTCGAGTTTATCCTTCTCGCGTTTAGACGAATTTAGCCAAAATGCGACGTAATTATGTTGCTCATCAGGAATGAATGGAAGATCCGAAGGAGATTGCTCGTCCTCAGCCCTCCCCTGCAGCTTGAAAACCTCAATATCAGTCTGAGCATGTTCTCCGTTTTTGAGGTGATGCAAGCCAAAACCTGCGAATTTCTGCCGTTAGATTCAAAAAGGAAGCCTAGCACGCGGATACAATTGACTCTCGGAATCACCTGCCCATCCCGTGTGGGATATAGTAATCTGCACCTCATCAAGCGGTGACTCGTTCCTTCTTCCGGGTTCAGTTGGTCGATATAGAAGCAACTCTGTTTTAGAGGCGGATAGCCGGAGCCCTGTACCCTGCAGAAAACGTTCTGTGGTTGACAAAGTAGATTGGAGCGCCTGTTCTAATTAAGCATCCAAACCGCCCATGCACCAGACTGTAATGTCGTCGGCATATAAGGTATGATTTGTATTGGCTACAGTGGAGAGGCAATCCGAGAGGCCTTTCATGGCTATGTTGAACAAAAGGGCCGAAATTACCGCTCCCTGCGGCGTTCCCCTCGAACCAGTGTGAAGGCCTCCTATTTTAATTCGGCAATATTTATGGTGTCTTTGCGGTCCCTTAGGAAGGTGCAAACATAGGCGCGGATCTTGGGAGCTAATCCCATGCGCTCTACCTGCTCCAGTATAAACTGATGTGAAATCTTATCGAAGGCCTTGGCGAGACCAAGGGCCAATATTCCTCGAAGATCTCCGGTGTGTCCATGGACAATTTGCCTCTTAATCAGCAGAATCGCATCATCGGTAGAGAGACCCAGCCGGAAACCTAGCATGTTGTACGTAAAGAACTCTTTATCCTCATTATACCGAGATACTCTGTTGTGTACCGCATGCTCCATCACCTTCCCCACGAAAGATGTTAGGGAAATGGGACGGAGGTTCTCCACGGCGAGCACCTTGCCCGTCTTGGGAATGAGTATTACCGAGGCGGTACGCCAGGCCTCAGGTACGCGGCCTTCTGCCCAGAGGACATTGACCCCATTTAACTTAGCGATTGACTTTCCGTGGAGATTGCACCGTAGGCTGTTTGTAACGCCGTCTGGACCATGGGCTGAGCGGCTATTAAGCGCATGAAGCATCTCTTCGATTTCAAGGTTCGTAAAGGGTGAGTCGATTTCCTCGAGCTGCTTTCCCCGGTGGACCGGGTAATCCCAGTACCCTGAGGGGCCAAGCGCAGGGTATTGCTCTGCCAAATTTTTGAGTAAAGTTGTGTCAGTGACTCCACTGCTCCACTGCGCTTGGACTACGTGGTGGGTTGCCAACCTCTGATTACTTTTGGAGTTTGTATTATCGAGTAGTACCTTCAACAGGTTCCATTTACCGCTGGTGTGCATCTGCCCATCTACTTTGAGCTAATCGCGTTTCACGGCTGCCTAGAAAGCTGCTGACAATATTCTTCAATATCTTTATTGGGGAGAGTTATGTGTTTCCGGAGCCTCCTATTAAGCTTTTGTGTGCGCCATCTCTCAACCAGCGATTTTTTAGCCTCCAATAATTGTGCAAGACGCGAGTTCATTGTAACCACCTGTAAGTCTGGACAGTCTGGTGCGAGGAGCTTATCTTCCGCCTTTCGAAAAAAGGGTTCCTCCAACATGGCATATTCGGTCTCATCAGCTTTCCGGCGCTTCCTGAACACGCCCGAGTCCGTCACCCTGTACTGTTTAGGTGGAGCCACCCGGGTTTCTTGCGTGACTGCGAGGATGAAGTAATCACTTCCCAGGCTTTCCTGCAAGTTAATCCACTGAAATTTCCCCGCATTTCTGATGAATGCCAGATCCGGAGTGGTGTCTCTTGAAACGGAATAGCACAACCGGATTCGGAACTGAGGGTCCGTGACCAGCTCCAAGGAGCAGTCCGTCATAGCTTTAACAAGGTTTTTCTCTTTTACAGTGGCCTTTGGATAACCCCAGGCTGGGTGATGTGCATTAAAGTCACCGATAGCTACGAGCGGTGACTTGCCTGCTTGGGTAGCTGCCTTTGCGACCACTGAGGAAAACACCTGCTTGTGATTCGAGGGCTGCTGTAAACATTCAGTAGGAATATGCTATACTTAAGCCAAATATTTGGAATAAATTCAACCAGCTGAGCCTCCCAAGTAGAGTTGCCGAGTGCAAGCGTGTGCTCTAAAAACGTACATTTTTTCGAAATCAAGACAGCCAGACCACGTTGACCCTCCCCCCTGCACGATATATATCAATAGCTGGGGAAGGCAACCGCCGCGTCAATGGTTTCTTGTAAAGCCGTCACATGCGGCTATGTACTGCTGGAGGGAGGCCTTACGCTTTCTGAACCCCGCGCAGTTCCACTGCCAATTGAGGAACTCAGTTGCGTGTGGAGCCATGGCTGCTGCTACTGGTTTGCCGAGTTAACGGCACGTCCATATCGACGGGAGCCTGATCCATTGGCATACCCTGGCGCCCAGAGAGAACAAGTGAAACAGGCGTCACCAGTACAAAAGGGTTTCCTCCTGGAGCGAGTCTAATTTCGATCATGGCCACTTAACACGCTACGAGTTAAAAGAATTCCGCCTGCTGTGCTACCATTTTTTATAAATCTTTGATTGCTCCCAAGACGTCCAAGTCGGAAGCCGCCGCTACCTCTCCTTCCGCACCTATCTTTCTCTTAGCCGGCCACGGCTCTACTGACGAAGACTGCACCGGGCTCTGTGCTGTATATTTAAGAGCTTCAAACTCGACCCTCATCTGCTGAAGCTGCGCTTATAAGCTAGCTTTTTCTTGAAGAAAGAATGCAATCTTAGGGTCTTTTTTTTGGTCTGGCAGTGCCGCGTGTGTTAACTGTGCTGGCCGCTGCGCTGGACTTGGCTTGACATGATCCGTCCAGGTCTTGGAAGCTTCTTGGAAGCGTAGCCTAGAGTGGGAGCGTCCCTTGGAGTGGGAGCTCCCCTTGAAGTGGGCGCGCCTCTTGGAGTGAGAGCGTCCTCTTGAGTGGCTGCGACTCTTCTTAAGAGCCGGCGAGGGAGAGCGCATCCTCGAGGTTAGTGCCACGCTCAAACCACGTGACGTCAGGCTCTCTTGGTGCTGCCTGCGTTTCTTGGCGGAATTTCTACGCCGTCTTTGTCGCCTTACCAAGTAGGGGACTAGGAATTGACCCTGGCAGGACTTGTCGGTCCTTAGATGTGCCTACCCCCCCACAAGGCACATGTCGGCTGGCATTGGGATCGTTCGCGGCATCGTTCACAGCACACCCCCTCCACACTTTCTTCATTGGTGTCAGGAAGACATCGGCACAATGGCCGAGAGTTCCACATCCATGACAAACGTGAGTGTGTCTCCTGTGCAAAGTACACCGTAGCATGCTCAAACCACACATAGCATAGTTGGGTACCTTGAGACCACTGAAGAGAACGACGGTGGTAGTCGTTTCCTTTATGTAATGCACCTCCATGGCTTTAGGGTTGCGCTGGTTGACGATCGACGCCCACGTCGACGTTTCGGATGACACCTTTGCAGGTATCGTTAGAAGGGGCCATGTAGGCCGGTACGTGATAGTCAGGCGAGCCAAGGCAGATGAGTCGCAGTGCCGCGTAAGCGCCCGATTTTCGGGACACTGGCGTAGAGACCACAACGATATTCTGAGTTATGTTCGGGAGAGGATATCCTCCAGCGTTTCTTCCGGGAACAGTTTTGCTGCCGTCTCCAGGGCTTGGGCAAGACGAATCAGGCTAACGTTTTTGAGATCCCGGCCTTCTTTACGTTAGACATTGACTCGAATATAGCTCCTTGGCAATAGGGGAAGCCTCGATGTGGCTGCAAGACGCCGCACGACGCCATGCGTGGTGGCCGCGCGATGGACAGCCGTTCCTCCACACTGAGAAGCTAGCTGTTGGGGAGAACGCTTATTCTTGCCTAAAACAGTCTGCCACCCAAGCACGTTAGCGTCTTCTTGAGAAATAACTTCGCCGTCCACCACCATGTCCTCCGGCATGATGCTGTTCCGTCGACACGGGCGGATTCCCGGTCGAAGAAAATTCATCATGAACTTTCTTACAGTGCAACACCAGAAAAATACAGGACAGGGAAGGAGCAAAAGGGAAATAAAAGACGGCGTTGACTCACAACTGTTGTTTTTTAAAATTCTTTAGAAGGGGCGAAAAATGAGATACCAGGTTAAAAATGTGCTCGGTAGAATCCTCTCGATGACATCTGTCCATGGGTGTACAAATCCGGAAGATTGAAGAGATTCTCTGACAGCAATCATTCGAAGACGACAGAGACGCTGCAGCGTCTCTCGCCGACGCAAGAGCTCAGAAAAACACGTCCGTTTGCACTGAGCGCTCCGAGAGTCTCTGCTAGTCAGTCTGTCTGTCCACCTATGCGTCCGTCCGTGCGTTCGTCTAGTGAACACTCTAAGTAGCGACATCTCGCATACCCTGCGGCACATACCCGCATTACGCGTTGTGATGAGAGAGAGAGAGAGAAAGGAGAAAACAGGAAGGCAGGGAGGTTAACCAGATGCTTGTATCCGGTATGCTACCCTACACTGGGGTTGGGGAATAGGGGGTTGAAAGAGAAAGGGAGAGTTAAAAATATATAAGAGAAAAACACCGACACACACGCACATACAAAATCAGTCCACTCAGAGGCGTTCCGACAGGCCTGTAGTTCATAAGAAGCCCAGTAGCGCTTGCACGGCTTTCTTCTGTGACGATGAGTCATGATGATGGCGCAGTATCCTTTCTTTTGACAGCGACTGGTCATCTAACCTGTTTAGTTTATTAGAAAGGTGTTGTCTTTCCAGGTTGTATTTCGGGCAGTCACACAGTATATGTCGAATTGTTTCTTCATCTTCGCAGTGTGCACAGTCGGCGGTGTCGGCCATACCTATGCGGAACGCGTACTCACGGGTAAAGGCGACTCCGAACTATAGTCTGCACAGAGCAGCAGCGTCGCCTCGTCGAATTTTTGTTGGAAGCTGCATGCTTAACGTCGGATCAAGGGATCGTAATCTTGCATGCGTAAAGAGAGGCTCATTCCAAAGAGCCATGGAGCGTTGGCCAGCAAGCATGCGGAGCCTCCTAGCAGCGTCCGTTCTTGAGAGAGGTATTGACTGGTCGTTGTCTTCTGTATGGACTGAACGGGCAGCTTGATCAGCTCGTTTGTTACCGATAACCCCACAGTGGCTTGGCAACCACTAAAATATAACGTGGTGCTTTTTCTCTGTTATGTGGTGTAGCATTTCTGCTGTTTCAAATACCAACTGCTCGTGTGGACCACGGCGTAGATTTGACAGAAGTGACTGCAGTGCCGCCTTGCAGTCGCAAAAAATCGTCCACCGTTGCGTGCTTTGGTCGTTAACGAAACGCAGCGCAGCGCAAAGCGCTGCAAGCTCTGCAGCCGTTGTTGTGGTTGCATGAGCTGTCCTGAATTTGATGGTTGTGGCGTGCGTTGGAATAACGACCGCCGCAGTTGTGCTGTTTGGCAGGACGGAGCCGTCAGTATAGACGTGGGTGCAGTCTTGGTACTTCTCGTAAAGCAGAAGTAATGCGAGCTGCTTGAGGGCTGGTATTGAGAAATCACCTTTTTTCTGGATGCCTGGTATTGTCAGGTGGATGACTGGCTGTTTGAGGAACCATGGAGGAATTGATGGTCTCGCCGCGGGCGTAAAACCAGTTGGTAGGGAGTCACCTTGTGTAGTTATTGTTCGACAAAAGGAAGTATGAGGTCTCTCCACTGGTAGAGAGGCTAGGTGGTGATGGCGATTCCGGCCCACATGCCTTATGTGTATTCTCAAAGCTTCAATTTCAATATGAGTCTGCACGAGGTGGTCTTTCGCTATAACTATAGTCGCCATTGTTGAGGCACCCTGAGGCAGACCTAGACATATTCGAAGCACCTGTGCCTGAACGCTTTGTATCATGCGTCGACTTGTTTTGCTGGCGTTTGATAATGCAGGCAGACTGTATCGTAAAAGCCAAGGAAAAGCACCCTGTACAGTCGTAACATAGCATTAGGCTGCTTTCCCCAAGTCTTTCCAGCGAGAAACTTGAAAAGATGTCATATGCCTGTCAATCGCTTTTTCAAATACGACACATGAGGGCTCCATGATATGTCTCTGTCGACTATGACACCCAGAAGTTTGTGAGATTGACGATATGGTATATTTTGACCGTTAATTGACACTCTGTAATTCGACATGGGTTTGCGCGTAAATGCCAGAAGAGCGCACTTTCTGGAGGAAATTTCCAGGCCTCGATTGCGTAGATACAAAGCAGTTGAAGTAGCAGCTGTCTGTATTCTCGCTCGTAACTGCAGGCGAGTTACCGCAGATGTCCATATGCCGATGTCACAAGCGTATGTTGATAGATAAATATTGTTTGGTAGGTGCGTATGGAGAGCGATTAGTGTTATATTGAATAGCACGGGGCTCAGTACACCACCCGGAGGGACGCCACGACAACTGAAATGTGTAGACGTGTTCCCAGTCTCTGTACTCACAAAATAGGATCGCATTTGGAGATAACTGCGTATCCACTTAAACATTCGGCCACCCACTCCAATCTCTTCTAGTGCGGCAAGGACGGCTTCATGTGTCACGTTATCATAAGCTCCTTTGACGTCAAGGAACAGAGAGGCGCAAAGACACTTATGGCCTTTCTCGTGTTAAACGTACGTGACTATGTCGATGACGCTATCAATCGATGATCGACCACGTCGAAAGCCAGCCATGGCATTTGGGCAGATCTGATGATACTCCAAGTACCACTCGAGTTGGCCGAGAATCATTCTCTCCATCACTTTACCCACACAACTGGCCAATGCGATCGGGCGATAGGAGGAGAGTTCCAATGGTGATTTGCCAGGTTTCAGTAATGGTACTAGACGACTAGTTATCCAACTTAAGGGGACAGTGCCCTCTAGCCAACAATCATTATATAGCTGAAGCAGAGCTATTCTCGCGCGCTCACCCAGATGACACAGGGCTCTGTAGGAGATTCCGTCAGGTCCTGGTGCAGAGGTACGTTTGCATGAAGCGAGTGCTGCTTTGAGCTCCTGAATGGTGAATGGCAAGTCCATAGAGCAGTCACGTGGTGGCGGACAACTTCTCGAAAGTGGTGAGCTGCTGATGGCTGTAGTTTGCCCTGATAATCCGGCACAGAACTCTTCCGCAACGTCCACATCTGGTCGATTTTGGTGAAGGGCTAAGGCCTTGAATGGTGACTTCTGAATGGGCGATGACCGCAAACCTCTAACAGTCGTCCATATGTGCGATAAAGGCTTACGAGGGTCGAGTGACTCGCAGAAAGTAATCCAGCGTTGGAATGCCAGCTTGTCCGTCCGACGTTTGATCTTCTTCTGCATACGTCTAGCAGTCCGTAAATCTTCTATGTTCTTCGTGCGCCGGTACCTTCTTTCAGCTCGTCGTCGCAAGGCTCGAAGCCGCTTCAGCTCTATGTCGATGTCCATGAATCTTACAGGGCATGGGATTGTACACACAGTCTCTTTTAGAGTGCTCTTGATGGCCTCTTGTAAATCGGATATGTGTTCGTGTCATTAGTCTTCCATACGATGCTGAAATTTTTTCGAGCCGACAATCCTCTGATCTTGACGTATGTTGGAATGTGATCACTCCCGTGCGTTTCTATATCCGTGAACCATTCAGTATGTTTCACTCGGCTTCGCGAAACAAAAGCCAAGTCGAGACAGCTACTGTGTGTGGAGCCACGTAAAAATGTAGGATTGCCATCGCTCAGTAACCAAAGTTGGTTGTCGGAGGCAAAAGACACCAAGCTTCTGCCCTTCATGTTGGTATTCTGACTTCCCCATATTGTATGATGAGCGTTGAAATCCCCGATGATAACACACGGGTCAGGAGTTAACGCTATGATGTCTCGTAGTCTTTTTGGATCGAAACGGCTTGATGGTGATAGATATGCGCCAACCACAGTGATGTTGAGCCTCCTCTTTTTCACTCTTAAGCATACGTATTGGTTTCCGTCATAAGGTGGTACAGGTTGAAAGATGTAAGTGAGGTCTCAGCGAATGTACACCAGAACCTTGCTGCTTTCAGTAACAGTAGACGACATAAAAGGTTCGTATCCCGAGAGTCGTATTGCACTCGATAAGTTCGGCTCACAGATGACGATTATGGGAAACATATTGACGTACACAAATTGACGAAAGTCACCAATGCGCGATCTCAGTCCCCTGGCGTTCCACTGCAGTATTGATGCTTTACGAACCTGATCCCTGAAAGACAGTGGTGGGTTAGCCATGGTCTACTCTAGGGCTGCTAGCACTGGACTAAGCGCGTCCAGTACTTGAAGGGCACTTTTGGCTGACGGTGTATTCATGTCGCTTAACAACATGCGAATGGTGTCCACTAATGAAATTAGCATCACCATCATGCGATGATCTGGCTTCCCGGCTGTTGCAGCATTTTGTGCTTGTTCTTGAGGCGGCTTCTGTTGAGGCTCAACAGGTCGTGTAGGTGGCTTCTGTTGAGGCTCAACAGATCGTCTAGGCTGAAGGGGTGGCCATTCCTTTGGAGAGAGAGATCTTCCGGCATCTTCTCTTTCAGCGCAGATGTTAGCCGTGCTAGGAGCCGCGCCTGTCGATTTCACTTGAGTTTCTGACTTTCTCGTCAGATTTTGCACTGTCCTTCGTGAGGACCTTCGACGATGGCGGCGCCTTCGCCTTACTTTTTGCGCAGCTTCTCTGTGAGTCGAGTTGTCTCGCACCATTTGCCTCAGAATATAAATCTCTTTCTTGATCTGAGGACAGTCCTTGAAGGAAGCACTGTGAGCTCCTTGGCGGTTGGGGCATTTCAACGTAGTAGCATTACAGTCGGCTTCTGAGTGGTGTTCAGCGTATAGGGGGCACACCGCGGAATTTCGGCAAACGCCCTTCACGTGGCCAATCTTCTGGCACTTGAAACACTGCATAGGCTTCGGAATAAATGGGCGAACCTGGTGACGGAAATGGCCAACCTTCACGTAAGAGGGAAGACAGTCACCCTTGAATGTTATTCGCACACAACGAGAGTTGCCTAGGCGACCAGCATACACAATGACATTGTTTTCACTCACTGTTTTTATCAGTACAGGAAGATCTTCATTGGTGATTTCAGTGTCTATGTCATAGATAACTCCTGTTACGGTGTCATCATTCGCTGGTATGATGGATCGGACTTTGATGTTTCCCAACTCCGACACATGCTGTAGCGTGTTCAGTGCACTCGTGGTCCTCACGTCGATTGCCAAAATATTCTTCCTCGTGTTTATCTTTATGTCCCTAATCTCATTAGGCACAATGTTTTCAAGGTACAAGGACAGTGCTTGCCTGTTGAGGAAGCGTAGATTGGCAGTAGTAGTTTGCGGCACAAACAGAATGGAGTGAGGCCATCGCTGAGGCGCTGTCCTCACAGTGGCTGTACTTGATGCCGATGATGCGTTCATGATTCTTCGTTTGGCCTTGCGGTAGAGCACAGGTTCGAAGCCGTCTTCCGAGGACTCGTAGTCTGATGCAGAGTACGGCTCGGTGTCCTCGCTCTCACTAGATGGATTACCTCGCTTTCTTGAAGCAATGCTCGTGGATGAACTGGTAACGGGCGGGATCTCAGGGGATTGTACATCCATGACCGCGATGTAGGGGGCCTGAGACCCCGCGATGTAGGGGGCTGGAGACGAAGTGATTCTCTTGTGGAACACATCTTTCGGTCTGTGCTGTATTTTCTGCGTTCCACGGCGCGTTGTGATGACTGCGACAAGCAAGCCATAGAGGCCGATTTATTTGTGGTCGGTGCGCGGTGCCGATTTATCATTTCAGGTGTGCGGGAATTACCATGATGGTGATAGCGTGAAACCATGAAGCTCGCCTATGCTGGTGCTCGAGCACGTACCTCGTGAAACTCCCAAGCCATGGAGACAGCTCGGCTAACTTCAGAAAGTAGAGCGCAAGGACAAGTTTGGGCCACACCCCGACTGCTCGCTCTGACCCTTCGTGTCCGGGCCGCGTCTCGGCGTTGAAATCATCGGGTGCGTTCTGGACTGGGCATCACCCCACCTCACCCCTGGGTTGGTCTGAAGCAACGTTCTTCACGGCCAGCCGCTGTTCTGGTCTCGGGGCGAATAACGCAGCCGGCTTCGATGGTTGTCGGGGCTTTGAACCCCGTGTCCTGGGCGCTCGCTTCAGTCGTGCGTGACCTTGACGCAAACAAGACGTCATGGTTCGGGACGACGACTTAAGCTCAAGTCAGTGAGCTACACGAGAAGACGTATCTCACTGTGGACGCTACTGCGATGGACACAACGCATGGTGCGCGATGCGGCGGTCACCGCAATGACGGCGCGCGTGAGTGTGGTTTTCTAGACTTGGTGTCGTTGGAGCGAAGCATGCTGACCGTAGACTTTCTCCTCGCGTAAAAGAAACATTATTATAGACTTTATATTTGTCATTGTGAGATTTCTTCATGTGTGTCCTTGTTCTCATTCGATATAAAGATTGTCTTCGTGTAATCAGGTTATCTTAAGTGCGTTCGGTGACCTGGGCCCATTGAGTAAAACACTTTAGTCACCTCAATTGGCGAGCCTTACCAGGATCGTCACTACCATCTTCCAACCGAAAATCTGTCACGCTCAACATGCCTGTTAACTTGCAGACACTACTATGTATTGGAGAGGAGGTCGGTTGGTCTTTCTTCGATTTAGGGCGAATGCTGCGAGAAGACCTCAAAGAGGCACGCGAGAGGATGGATTTTGAACTGCAGTACATATGCCAATATGATAATGACTATGATCATGTAAGACAGAAAGGAAAGAAGCTACTGTCAGAAATACACACGACTATATAAGACATACGAAAGATTGCAAGACGCAAAGCAGCACGTAATAAGGCTAATGAGGTGAATAGGGTAAAACCTCACCAATACGAGACATATATCGCTGGTTCGCTGGCACGCGAAAACGTGAATGATTGATTGATTGATTGATATGTGGGGTTTAACGTCCCAAAACTACTATATGATTATGAGAGACGCCGTAGTGGAGGGCTCCAGAAATTTAGACCACCTGGGGTAAAAAAGTGAATGATAAAGAACTTGACGTTGTTGCTCCAGATAGACAGCCTGCAACTACAGGTGCGAAATGGACATGTGGCAACAACACAGTTTGAAATAGAGAGCAAGTTAGTCTTTGCCTTCCTCTGTTAGGACCTGCTGGTCAAACTAACACTTGGAAACAGATCTCAGTCTGTGACTTCAGAACTGCCAAGTGGTCACGGTAGCAGGAGTGATGTGAAGAAAAGCGCAGCCAGTAATCATGGTGTTGTTGAAGTGCTGGAAGATTGTGTACTTTGCGAAAGCACGCCAGCAGAGTGTATGCTAGGCCCGAGTCAGACAACTACCTTGCCGGCTGAAATGATTGCTCAGAAGCTCAAGTTAAAGGAAGTTCCTGACGACATTCCGGAAATAGAACCGCAAGGGCAAAGGTCGGGCAAGACAGACCTGAACCCCCAAAGCACTAGAGCAGTTAGGAAAGCCATGAGCCCAATATATGGCTATTGGTATCACTTCAGAACACATGGGCGTCCATTCAGAGGAAGCTTGCCGTGCTGTGGATACCACCCAGCTGGATACTCAGGTACAGATTTCACGGTTGAGTACTGGTGGTTGGAGCTTAGCAGCATCTAGAAGGCTCCGCGTTACCCAGAAGCGAACCTAAAAGAAGAACACTGGTTTTGCACAAGCACTTGGAAACAGAAAAGAATCGTTTATAAAGCTGGTACACTGATACGGAACTGACCTGTGCTCCCATTGCATGTATACTTTTGTGATGCCCGCTTGCGCCTCTTGTACCGTGACATGTCATATGACAACAGAATAAGTTGAACCGCTCTCCACTTTTGAGATAGGCTCAGCTCAAATCTGTCCAAACATGCTTCATGGTGAGGCGTAGAGAATATATTCAATGTGTCATCGGAACGAATGCTACAAATAGTGCCCTTTTATACCAGTAAATTTTGAGTGTATATTGAAGAGCTCCCTAAGTGCCAGTGAAATACTTGGATATTCCAGCCTACAACATTGGTGCAACTTCGTAGTCAACATGTGCGTCTTAACTTCGACCCGGCAATGGATTTTGAACTGTATGAAAGTCAGTAGCCAAAGTGTCTATCTGACAACACCTTGACATCCTTCGGCTTTGTCAAGTTGCACGCTCTGTGGACTAGTTCAACAGTAACAGCCCAAGTGCGTGCAACTTTCTGAAACAGGGGGGAAAAATGTGATGACTGGGACGAGCGACCCGTAGGGTCCGATTTATTTGTCTTCGGTGTGCGGGGCCGATTTAGCATTTCAGGTGCGCGGGAATTACCATGATGGTGATGGCGGTGAAACCATGAAGCTCGCCTATGCTGGTGCTCTTGCGCGTACCTCGTGAAAAAGCTCCCGAGCAACGGGGACAGCTCAGCTAACCTCAGAGAGCAGAGCACAAGGACAAGTTGGGGCCACGCCCCGACTCCTCATTCTGACCCTCCGTGTCCAGGCCTTGTCTCAAGATTGAAGTCCTCGGGTGCGTTCTGGACTGGACATCGCCCCACCTCACCCCGGGTCGGTCTGAAGCAACGTTCTTCACGGCCAGCCGCTGTGCTGGTCTCGGGGCGAATAACGCAGCCGCCTTCGATGGTTGTTGGGGCTTTTGACCCCGTGTCTTGGGCGCTCGCTTCAGTCGAGCGTGACCTGAACGCCAGTAAGACGTCATAGTTGGACAACGACTTAAACTCGAGCCAGCGAGCTGCACGAGAAGGCGTGTCTCACCGTGGACGCTACTGCGATGGACACAACGCCACGTGGCCCGGTGCTGCGGTCACCGCAATGACGGCGCGCGTGAGTGTGGTTTTCTAGCCTTGGTGTCGTGGGAGCGAAGCATGCTGACCGTAACAACGTAGACTTTCTCCTCGCACACAAGAAACTTTATTGTAGACTATCTATTTCTCATTGTGAGATTTCTTCGTGTGTGTCCTTGTCCTCATCCGATATAAAGAACGTGTTCGTGTAATCAGGTTGGCTTGAGTGCGTTCAATGACCTGGGCCCATTGAGTAAAACCTTTTACTCTCCACAGCGTCCATCAACTGTCCTTTTGTCTGCTAGTCTAGCTGTCCGTCCGTCCATGCGTCCATCCGTGCGTCCATCTAGTGAATACTCGAGGTACCGCAATCTCGCGTCTCGGATACCCTGTAGACATACATGCTTTACGCGCCCGTCTATCCGTCTGTCCGTCTGTTAGTCTCTCTGGCCGTCCATGCTTTCATCCGTGTGTCCATCTAGTGAACACTCCAAGTACAGCCATATCGCATCTCGCATACCCTGTGGCAGATATCCGCTTTACGCGCCCGTCTCTTCGTCCGTCCTTCTGTCAGTCTGTCTGTCCGTCCGTCCGTGCGTCAATCCAGTGAACACTACAAGTATTCCCATCTCGCATCCGCTGTGGTGAATACGCGCTTTACGTGTCTCTGTCTGTTCGTCCGTCTGCCAGTCTGTCTATCTGTCCCTCCATGCGTCCATACGTGCGTCCAGCTAGTGAACACCTCAAGTACCACCATCTCTCATCTCGCATACCCTGTGGCGCATACCCGCTTTCTGCGTTCGTCTATCCGTCCATCCGTCTGCTAGTCTGTCTGTCCATCCGTCTGCTAGTCTGTCTGTCCATCCGTCCTTCTAGTGAACATTCCCAGTACCACCATTTTGTATCTCTTGCCCCGCCGCGGTGGCCTAGTGGCTAAGGTATTCGGCTGCTGACCCGCAGGTCGCGGGCTTGATTCCCGGCTATAGCGGCTGCATTTACGATGGAGGCGGAAATGTTGTAGGCCCGTGTGCTCAGACTCTGATGCGCGTTAAAGAACCCCAGGTGGTCGAAATTTCTGGAGCCCTCCAATATGGCGTCTCTCATAATCATATGGTGGTTTTGGGACGTGAAACCCTACATATCAACATCTCGCATGTCTGTGGCACATACACGCTTTAGGCGTCCATCTATCCGTCCGTCCGTCTCCTAATCTGTCTGTCCAGGCGACCGTGAGTTCATCTAGTGAAGACTCTATGTACCACCATCTCACATCTCGCATACCTTGTGGCACATAACCGCTTTACGCGTCCGTCTATCCGTCCGTCCATTTGATATTCTGTCTGTTCTACCATCCATGCGTCTATCCGTGCATCAATCCATTCAATCTAGTAAACACTCCGAATTCCGCCTTATCGCATCCGCTGCGGCACATACCCGTTTTACACGTCCATCCATACGCCCGTCCGTCTGCTAGTCTGTGTCACGAGGCTGTTTAATGGGCAAGCTCTCGTGTAGGTTCGTGTAAAGCAAAAACCACCGATGACATAACCATAATCGAGAATTGAGCCGACAAGACCATTCGCTTCCACGAAATCCCTAAAAGACAAATCGCAGACAAAGAACACAGCATGCATAACTAGAAAGAGATTAGCAAGAAGAACAAGCGGCTAAAGATGTGAATAGTGCATGGGCATAAATGTTAAGTCAAGAAAAAATGGCAGCATATCCACGTAGTGAATGATGGAGAGTGGGGCGAAGCGTTCGTCCGTCCATGCGTCCGTCTGTGTGACCGTCCATGCGTCTGTTTGTGCGCCCGTCCCTGCGTTCTTTCGTGCATCCGCCCCTGTGTCCGTTCATGCGTCCATCCATGCATCTGTTTGTGTGTCCGTTCGTTCATCTATTCAACACTCCAAGTCCCACAATTTCGCATCTTTTTATCATATATTCCCCAAATAGAAGCACCGCCATTCAGCGGACATTCCAAGGACTAAACGAGAGGTGGCACACGCACACTTTCTTACGGCCTGCGCTTTGGGTCCACTTCCCACCTTTAACCACCTCGAGTTCATGGTATATTCTAGTTCACTGTATTCATAGCACTGCGACCAAACGCTCGCTAAACCTTTCGAAAACCAAGGAGGTTACTCCCAGCGAGTATAACGTAGCAACCTTTCCCTGTCAGATAGGGCTCAAGTTACATGCCAATGGCTGCTAATGAGAAATGAGAGACAGGAGAATTCGGCTTTTACTTTCTTACGGCTTGCGCTTTGTATCTACTTCTCATCTTTAACCACCTTGAGTTCATTCATGGTATATACAAGTTCATTGTGTTCATGGCACTGCGGCTCAACGCTCGCTAAACCTTTCTAAAGCTAAGGAGGTTACACCCAGCGAGTATTATGTAGCGTCCCTTTCTTGTCCGATAGTGCTCAATGTACATGCCAATGGCTGCTAATGGGGATCGCAGCATGCGCGTTGACTAAAAGCCGAATGCTCATGTCTCTCATTCCCCATTAACAGCCATTGGCATGTACATTGAGCACTATTTTTTATTGTTAAACAACGCACAGAAGAAATCTCTCACTGGCACCATTTTGGAGATCAAGTGTTATACCTATTTCGGGTATGTGCCACTGGTGGTTACATACGAGGGACGCCCAAGCCACGCCATAAGGAGCTTCGCCCCTAATAAGCCTTGTCACAACATAGAGGGACGAGGTGCTTGCAGCGAAGGCTGTTTTAACAAGGCATGGGCACACTCACGCAAACAGCGGTGATGTGGGGCTTACAACTGATGCGGTGGAGTAACGGTGAAGACGCACTAGTGCAGCGGGGAAAGACTGGGGATCAGCTTGAGACGCTCACGTGGTTTACTGACACGGAAGGAAGCATCGGGCTGGTCAAAGTCAGTGACCTTTCGGCGTTCGACAGCCGCAGCTCGCACACGAAGCTGGAGACGTGTCTTGGCCAGAAGACCAGAACAAACCTGGCCCACGTCAGGCGACGAGAAGCTCTGTGTCCCGGTTGGAGCCCGCTGGGACCTTGACGCAGGAGCTCTGCTGGCCGCCACATCGCGCCCTGGCCACCTTCTTCACTCGGTCTCTACTCGGACACGTCTGCCTGGCTTCGCTGTTCTTCTACCATGGCTCTCTTAAATCTCCGTGGAGGCACCTTATTGGCCCAAATAGTTCACGCCGACACGTGCCACAACTGAGCGTTATCTTCATCGTCCTCTTTGGTTGAGGCTTATGGCGTGGTGCACTTTTCAAGCGCGCACAAAAACATCTCAAAAGCCCCTCTTTTGAAAAGTTTTTCCGGTATGAAAAAAACTGCAATAAGTGCGCGTTTCACCACACACAACACATATCCTGTCCAACGTTCACTACAATCTTACAATCAATCCACTTACTGTACCTTGCACGTTCACACTATATCTACTGAAAGTCCACTACACAGTTCACAGCCAAGCTACAGCGTCCTGCCGAAAACTAAGAAAATCACAATTCATGTAAAATTAGAGTTGTAAACACAGAATATTTACAAACAATGTAAGTCCTTGTCAAATTGGTCTAAATCTAAAGGCAGCGACCGGTTATTTAAACTCGACTCTCTGGTTAGAGCGTCCCACACCAGACGAACAACATACTCGTTTCTTTTGTCCGCATGCAAAACTAAAACTTTGTAGCGTTTCCGATCGGTCACCTGCCTGCAGTTCTGCCTCAGGGTAATCTGATAGTCCAAGAAGCTGATTGCGTTAGTGCGGCTATGCTTGGACAACAACAGTAGTAGTATTCTGCAAGTGTTAGTGGTCTGGAACGCTCCACTGCCCTGTTTAGTCACGTCATCGCCTCGTCCAGGCCCCATAGTTTTTGAGGACATCGAAATTGTAACCAGAATGTTTTCCTGGTCAGCTGACGCCACAGAAGTTATCTGAGCTTTCTCATTGCTCAAGAAGCATTGAATTGGACCTAGCTTGCTATAGTCTTGATCACTTCCTGCAAGGCTTGCAGTTTTACTGTGAATACAGGCGATCTTTATGATTTGGCCTACAATGCATCTTCATGATCTGTCACTGGCTTCACTTGTGACACTGCCTTACACACTTGGACAGGTGTTTCTGCCCTTTTGGTCAACTCACTTGTGTAAAGCTCATCGGAAAAAAATATGAACTTCTGTCTGTTCTTAAGATAGTTATCCACATAGTGATCAGCCATACCAACAGCATTTGTCACTACAGCTGGCTGCACGCAAACAGGTACTACAACTCTCTCTGAGTTTTCTGCTTGGCTTGCACAAACAGTCACACGCTCCTTGATCTGACTCACTTTTGTTTTTCACACTGAATGATTTCGTAATCGTTTCTTGCTCTTCGCACGGAACGCTACACTCTTTACTTTGACATGACGTAGTCATTGCGCCATGTTGAGAAGGGATAACAGTATGTTCCTCGACCACGCCTGTGCCACTGCTTACATCTGTTTGTGTTACGCAGGATGACTCTACGGCTACCGCCTTAGAATCGACAACAAGACATACGGTCCTTGCTTTGCTACTTGTTTTACTTCGTGCGCTGGAAGAATTGGCATCTCTTATAGAGACCGGCCCTTCGTTTTCATATGTGCACTCTATGCGAACATCAATCGCTCTTTCGTCAGGGTTGTCTAGAGGAGTCCATGCCTCTTCTATTATTGTGCATTTCGTTGTAACAGCTTGCGTAGCCACATTACTATACATTGGAGCCGACTGTTCCTTCTTTAACACTCCGTGCGAAGCCATCTTGATCATGGTCACCAAACCTCGACTGGTCTCACCCTCACTCTTTCCTTCGACTCTGCCGTTCGCTTGTTGGGAATGTCCTCCTAAAGTTTCATCACAGGCATTCTCAAGTCTGCCATCGAAAAGAGTGACTGAATTACGCATAAATGTCCTACCATTCGGAAACAAACCAAATATCTGCTCTTAGGAACTCGGATACGAATATTCTCTCGCCAGTCTCTACCCTTTAGTGCCCTCGCCTCAGCCCCTGCAAGTTTCAGCCGCAGCTGAAGCGTCTTTTGCATTTGCTCTTAAATTTCATTTTGCTTCTTTCTCAGCTCTCTTTCAAACTCCATTTCCTCCTGCTTTTCTTTGCGAATGCGCCTCTCGCGTTTCTCCCACCAAGCCGCCATTTCATCGCCTTTTACACACATGCGTCTTGCCAACTCCTCTAGGTATGCCCTACTCATGTTCCTGTTCTAGTGTGGAGAGGTAAGGGGTAAATATGGTCTCGTCCTGTCGCAGACGCCGATTGTCAGGAGGCTGTTTAATGGGCAAGCTCTCATGTAGGTTCGTGTAAAGCAAAAACCACTGATGATTTCACCACAATCGAGAAACAAGCCGACGAGACCATTTGCTTCCACGAAACCCTTAGCACTCAATATATTTTAAAAAACCACTAAAACACAAATCGCAGACAAAGAACAAATCATGCATAACTAGAAAGAGGTTAGCAAGAAGAACAAACGGCTGAAGATATGAATAGTGCATGGACATAAGTGTTCAGTCGAAAATAAACCTTGTCACAACATGGCGGGACGAGGTGCTTGCAGCGAAGGCTGTGTTACCAAGGCATGGGTGCACTTACGCAAATGGTGACTGTGATGATGCGGGAGTAACTGATGCGACGGAGTAACGGTGATGACGCACTCATGCAGCAGGGAAAGACTTGCGATTAGCTTGAGACGCTCACGTGGTTTGCTGGCACGGAAGGAAGCGTCGGGCTGGTCTAAGTCAGTGACCTTTCGGCGTTCGGCAGCCGCAGCTCGCACACGAAGCCGGAGACGTTTCTTGGCCAACGCCAGAAACCAGAACCAATCTGTCCTACGTCAGGCGACGAGAAGAAGCTCTGTGTCCAGGTTGGAGCTCGCTGGAACCTTGATGCAGGAGCTCTGCTGACCGCCACTCCCGCGCCCTGGCCTCCTTCTTCACTAGGTCCCGGCTCGGCCACGTCTGCCTGGCTTCGCTGGTCTTCTCCCGTTGCTCTCCTAAATGTCTGCCCGAAATGTTCACGCCCACACGTGCCGCAACCGAGCATCATCTTCATCGTCCTTTTTGGTTGAGGCTGATGGCATGGTGCTATTTCCAAACGCGCACAAAACATCACAGCCTGTCTGTCCGTCCGTGCATGCGTCCATTCGTGCGTCCAGCTAGCGAAGACTCCAAGTTCCGCCATGTCGCATCTTGCATTCCCTGTGGCACATACCCGCTTTGCGTATCCGTCGATTCGTCCTTCCGTCTGCTAATCTATCTTTCCTTTTATCCATGCGTCCGTCCATGCGTCAATCTAGTGAACTCTCCAAATAACGCGATCTCACATCTTGCATACCCTGTAGTACATGCCCACCTAACGTGTCCGTCTATCTGTCTTTCCGTCTGCTAGTCTGTCGGTCCATCCTTCCATGCGTCTGTCCATGCGTCCTCTAGTGAACACTCCAAGTACCGCAATCTCGCATCTCGCTTCCTCTGTGGCACATACCCGCTTTCCGCGTCCATCTATCCGTACGTGCGTCTGCAAGTCTCTCCGTCAATGCGTCTATTCGTGCTTCGATATCGTGAACACTCCAAGTACCGCCATCTCGCATACCCTGTGGCACATATCCGCTTTACCCGTCCGTCTGCTAGTCTGTCTGCCTGTCCACCAATGCGTCTGTCCGTGTGCCCATCTAGTGAACTCTCTTAGTACCGTCATCTGGCCCCGACTGTGGCACATACCCGCTTTACGCGTCTGTCTATCCGTTCGTCCGTCTGCCAGTCTGTGTGTCCATCCGTTATTGTGTTCGTCCGTGCGTCCATCTAATGCACTCCAAGTACCGCCATCTCGCATACCGTGTGGAACATGCACGCTTTACGCGTCACTATATCCGTCCGTCCGTCTACTAGTCTGTCCGTTTGCCCGCCAGTGCTTTCGTCTGTGCATCCATTCAGTGAACACTCTAAGTACCGCCATCTCACATCTTGCATAACCTGTGATGATCGCTAGGTGGCGTCGAAGAGCGCGGACGTGAAAACGTGAGCTCCCGCTTTTCTAAATATTTTCGGTCGTTTCTTTGCTCCAAGATAACTTGGCTATGTGCTTATTCGAACAAGCAAGCTCTGCGCTTTCAGTGGAGACGCGATTTTTGGTGGTGCGTGAACTCTTAGACATATTTTTGGACTTTAAAGTTGCGACGCGGCGAGCGTCCCGCTAACCCTAACCACACCTAGGGTTGGCGAGAAGTACGGCCGTTACACGTAGCCAAGGGCTCGGCCAGACACGGCTGCAACTAGATCAACCTCCGTACGTCGCAGCCGACAACCAGGCCCTGAAAATGCCTTCCACCGTAATCGTGGAGGGAATGGAAGTAAGCGCGGAGATCTTCGACGGAACATGATGGGCCACCGCCATGGGACGCCGAAGACAGACGACTCCGCCGAACGAGGTGCTGGCCGCTGGGACGGTCGAGCACAGCAACCACCCGAAGCACCCCGGGGGCTTAAAAAAGTCAATCGACACTACACCATGTGGTATCCGCTTCCAGGCTACCCCGCCTACCTAAAGACCAGATCAGGGTAATTATGAGACCCAGAGGAGGATTGGACGTAGCCCGAGTCGACCTCGTACTGCTGGCCAGATCACCGATGAACAAGCATGGGAGGACACGATCTGCCCCAACAATATGCAAACATCATTGTTATTTCTACGCCGTACCAAAATAATGCTACATCATACACGAACGTGAAGAAACTGCACACAAACCAAGGCTCGTTCGAAGTTGCCGCATACGTGGCCGCGCCCGATGATACATGCAAGGGCGTCATCAAGAACGTTGACCTCTCCCTTGACGACGCAACGCTCAAACGCCTGATTCTGCACGACCAAAATCCCACTGCCATCGAGGCGAGACGCATAGAAAAGACCAAAGTTGTCGCAATTCTATTTGACGATTTGCGCGTTCCGAGCACAGTGATATGCGGAACCGCCATGGTTCCCTGCTCGCGCTACAAGCGACAAGTCGATGTTTGCAGAACGTGCGGAGGAGTCGGTCGTCGTGCCAATGTTTGCCGGCACACAAACGCAATGAGCAAAAAATTGCCCGCAGCTTCCCTCGGGGGAACACTGAGGAGGATGCGGAGCATATAATTGGTTAACGAGGTGTTAAAGTGCGACTTACTTGGGTCGATGGCTAATTGGTTAACGTGGTTGTAGGAGGGGGTGTTAAATGAGTGAACATGTACACACGTATGCGAAAGGGCGGCGCTGGTAGAAGGGACGTCGATCATTGTGTTTGTGGATTCGTTGGAATTCATTTCACCGCGACCTTGGACGTCGACGCGCCGTACAAACCAACCGACGAGCGGCAACTGAGCGAGCGAGCGCCGACCTTGAGTATATATACAGCGCGACGGCGCATGCACTGTCAGCTGTCGAATGTTCGAGAAGGGAGAGAAGCGCAACGGCACATGCGCGCGCGTCAGCTGCCGATGTTTTCGAAGCGCGACGGCGCGTGCGCGCGCGTCAGCTGCTGATGTTCTCGAAGCGTGACGGCGCATGCGCGCTACATTATACAGCTAGCGAATGTTCGTGAAGAGGAGAAGCGCACGCGGTGTGTACAAGGAAAATTAAAGAAAAGTTGCTGGAGTGGAAGCTCCTACGATGCCTTGCCAGCAGAAGTGAAGCCACCTATTGCCACTGACAAGATGGCGGAAACATGCTCTTTTCTGATAGTGCCCGCTTAAAGATCAAGTGGCTTTGATACGTTATGTAAATACTACGGTAGTTCTATATTAAAGGATGGTTGTTCCTGACGAAATAACACTCAGAAACAAATAAGGATGACTGAATCTTCAAAGAACTTTGCCTCCAATTAGAGGCTCACTACGGAAAACTAGTGACATTTAGACGCACTTGGAGCACTATGAGGCCCCAAAAATGTTGGTTGCATTAAACTCGTTGGGCGTGCGAGGAAAACGCTTCGTTTTCGATTGCTGAACGGCGACACTTTATCATGCCCTTAGTAAGGTGGCCGCCACAGCCGCCATCTTGCCAGAGGAACGGCTTCACATCTGCGCAATCATTTCCACTCCAGCAATTTTTTTAATCCTCCTTGGGTGTGTAGAGGAGGAAGGGTGCACAGATGGTGGAGGAGTGAAGCGCGCGCAGTGTGTAGAGGAGGAAGGGATGCACAGATGGTGGAAGAAGGAGGAGGAAGCTTGCGGACGGCGCCGCACTACAAGCCTCGAGTATTAGACGCTCCGCATCTAAAAATGTCACAATTGCGGTGAAACGCTACGAGAAGACGGCGTGCATCACTGCGAGCCGAAATGCAAGCTTCGCGATGGAAATCACCCCACCAGAGATCGCGAATTCAAAAGACGCTTCCACATTCCATACATAGTGAGAAGGAGAAGAGGACACAGAAAACAATAATGGGGAGCACAGCAACGTCAAGACGCACCAACATCTGTAACGTTTAAGGAACCCTGCCACAACCAGGTGCCGGGACGGGAGAACGCCTAGAGCGTCCATCACCGTTCTCCATCCAGGGGAAGATCCCGATCCAGAGGGCGTTCCCGATCCAGAAGGCGGTTTCGATCCAGAGGCCGTTCTCATTCCGGAGGGCGCCCCTCGACCCTGTCGGGATCCGACAACCACCTGTCATCTCGGGAGTGCTCCAGATCCCGATCGAGAACGAGACCAACAGCCACGCAGCATCAGCAGCAGCCGAACAATGGCTCCTGGGCCAGCAGGGTTGCAGGTGTATCATGAAGCACAAGTAGCCGGCCCAAAGGTAAGGCACAGCCGGAGCATGCCTCGATTCTCGTGTTGTAGTGCTTGAACAAGAAAACAGGGCCATCAAGAAGGAGCTTGAAGAGCTCCGGGCCTCAATAGCTAGAATAGAGAGCTACCACGGAATTAATTTGTCGAGCTCACCGGCACCACCGACAACACGCTCACAACAAACGATCCACAACACACACAAACGCAAAGCTGTAGACAGCGACACGACAGAGGAGATCGAAGTGGTCTCGTTAGAAAAAGAAGCCCCACTGACAAATGTCGATTCTGCGACAACTAAGCTCAACGACAAAATTGATAAGTTGGCGAACACGCTTGCCAAGTTTATGAAAACCTTTAAGACTTACACTGACAAAGCTGACCAGAGGCTCGTGAGCCTGGAGAAGATGGCAGCCAACCCGTCTGGGGCAGGTGCTTTTCAGAACCTAAGCGCGAACAAACCAGTGGTTATGGCAAGCGTGCCGAACATAACTTCTAGAGCTAAAGTCCGACCAGTCAAAGCACGCAATCTCGCGGAAATAACGAGCCGCGATGCACACAAGCTACCAAGCCAAAATGGCTGCTGACCGTAACGAGATTAAGATCTGGCAGTGGAACTGTAACTCACTTCAGAAACGCAAAGCAGCACTAACACAACTATTGCTAGCTTGTGAAAAAGCCGCATATAATATTGCTACAGGAATGTGGAGAAAGCAAAACTGCTAAAAGTATTGGCATACATGGGTACAGGGTAGCCAGGCCGACCATGCACCCCGAGCAGAACAAGGCACGAGGAGTGACTACCTTCATCCGGAAGGACATATTGTTCGCCGAAAGGGACGCCCCCGTATACAAAAAAGGCCTGGAAACGGTCCTGGTGGAAATCTTCCCACACAGGGCTGTTAAAAGAACCATCTTTGTGCTCAATGTTTACAGTTCTCCATCAGATAGGAAAAGAGATTTCAACATACTGCTTATCTCGGCGGTAAAAATGGCGGGTGACAATCCGCTCATAGTAGCGGGCGATTTTAACGCCAGGAGCACCGAAAGGGGATACCTAAAAAGTGAAGGAAAAGGCACCAAGTTAGCAGAAAGCGCGAACGCGCTGGACCTGCAGCTGATAAACAACCTTGCCCTCCCTTCAAAAAAAGGTAATTTGGTACAGCGAGACACAATGCTGGACTTAACCTTCACCAAGAACGTCAGAGCTACCTGGGATAACCTCGCCGAAGACCTAGGTAGCGAACACTGCATCCTGGAAATTACCGTTGAAAACGAGGCGAAAGCGCCAAGAAAATTCAAAATCACAGACGGGGACCAGTTCCGTAAAATACGGGAGCAGAAGGGCAATACAGAACAATCATATGAAGCCCTCTTAAATGAATTAAAAATGGCAGCGAATGAGGCCACCAAAGAAGTCGAGACTGATGAAGTCATTTAGGCAATGGACTCTCACCTGACCAGTTTGCTGCAAAAAAGCATGACCTAAAAGAAGCGTGACGTAAAAACAAGCTCAACAGACACTTACGCAGAAAAATCGCGGACCTTGGCCACGAAATTGAATCTCACGCCAAAACACTCTGCGCCCAGCAGTGGAACAACACATGTGACGAAGCAGATGGCGAAATGATGAAGGGAAGCAAATGGGGGCTGCTCAAACATCTTATGTCGGACAGCGACAAACCAACCAGAGGCGGCACCCAGCTGCAAATTGAACGATTGGTGCACAAGCACGCCCAAGATAGTGGTGGATCCCAAGCTCTCCTCAAAACGCTAGGCCAAAAATATCTCCCCCTGGAAAAAAATCAGTAGCCTGGGAAAACAAAAATCCCTCATATGGAGGTCGACCGCAAGAAAAGCTAGACGAACCATTCAGCGAAGCTGAAATACGGTATGCTCTACAACAACTCAATGGCAGATTGGCGCCAGGGCCAGATGGAATCGACAATAAACTGCTACGGAATATAGACGATAAAGCAGTCGTAATCATTACTAAGAAGATAAATGAGGCACGGGAAACGGGTACCGTGCCTAAAGAATGGCGTAGTGCCAAGGTTTCGCTCATCCCAAAACCCGGAAGACTGCTGAGTATCGTTAACTTAAGGTCCATATCACTCACATCTTGCGTTCGAAAAGTAGCTGAGCATGCAATACTCAACCGTATCACGGGCCACATTGAGAGCGATGGGCTCTTTCGACACAACACTATTGGCTTCCACAGGGCACTGTCCACACAGGACGCCATATTGATGTTAAGAGAACACATATGTTACGGCCTCCTCCACACGCCCATAGCCATATTAGCCCTGGACCTCGCCAAGGCCTTTGACACCGTAAAACATGAACACATACTGGGTGAAATATCGCACATGAAACTGGGCGAGAAATTCTACAACTACATTAAAGGCTTTCTGGCGAACCGAACCGCCACCATACGCATAGGAGAGCAATGCGGCGAACCCGAACGACTCGGAAATATCGGCACCCCACAAGGGTCAGTGCTCTCGCTATTGATCTTTAATGTGGCGATGCACAGGTTGTCGAAGAAGCTCGCTCAAATCCCATCTGTGCACCATGCCATATACGCGGATGATATTATCATATGGGTCCCATGTGCCCACTCATATGGTGCCTTGGAAGAAATCCTTCAACAAGCACTGACTACAAATGAAGAATTTCTTAAGCCAACTGGACTCGCACTGTCCCCCACTAAATTTACTCTAACGCTCTTTCAACCTCGACGAAATTCGGGCGAAGAGGAGCAGCGAGTAGTGCTCAAACCTGAGAACAACCAAACGATACCGCAAGTATATACGGTCAAAGTGCTAGGGCTAACGTTAAGCGCCAAGGAGGGCCACAACAAAGAAGCACTCAAGCGTCTTGAAAAAAGCATGAACAATTTTTCAAGAGACATTGCTAGAATCGCCAACAAGAGAGCAGGCCTCCTGAAGGCGTATCACGCCTTTCTCGTAAGTCATGTAGCATACGCGTTCCCGTTTCTGAAACTTACGAAGGCTGAAATCAAAAAGGTCGACTCCATGCTCCGCAAGGGATTGAAAATGCACTCGGCTTGCCCAATAGCACGAGCAACGAGGAACTCGAGCAACTTGGTCTGCAAAACACAGCCGAAGAAATTCTAGAGGCTCAGAGAGTGGCACAGATCACACGCCTGTCGTTGACGCAGGCAGGCCATCTCATCCTACGAGACGCAGGGATTTTCCCAATTTTTCAACCAGAGAAAAGAACACAACTTGGTAATGACGTGACGAAACACATTAGCGTTGAGCTAATCCCCCGCAACGTTCACTCTAAGTTCAACAAAGGGCGAAGGAAGGACAGAGCGAGGGCGCTCATAAACATGGCAAAAACAGAACACGCACGCGCTATTCGTAGATGCCGCCCGCTACTATGGCAGGGAGGCGTTCGCCATAGCGGTCTTTGATATAGACGGAAACCTTATAAACGCGGCAACCGTCCAAACAAGCCATGTCCACGAAGCAGAGGAAATGGCGATCGCGCTAGCCTAGCAAAGCTGCCAAGCCTACTCCACAATATACACAGACTCTAAGACGGCGGCACGAACGTTCGCGGCTGGCCCAGTCGCTGCAAGCACTGAAAAACTCACCGTCAACGCAATAAGAGAGTACGAGAGCAAAAAAACCCTTGTTAAGGAAGACAAAGCTCCAATCTACGTATCCTAATTCCCCGCCCACATGGGACAGTTACCGGGACTCAACCACTGCAATCCCAACGAAGAGGTCAACCGCCTGGCGCGTGGGCTCACACGCCGCGACACGGACAACGATCCCTCGATGAGTGAGCGGTATGAGAATCTCTGCAGCCAGGACAAAGTACTCACATACCACGAGATCACTTCACAATACAGGGGACAAAAACGTGCCTTCCAAGCACCACACCCAAAACTTAACAAAGCACAAGCTCTAACTCTTCGAAGATTGCAAACACGTATAACACCATCCACCTTACACAGAGTCGACCCCGACACACCACCCACATGCTCCCTTTGCAACCATCCATATTGATATTTCGAACACATGCTCTGGCTGTGCCCTACCCATAGCGCAGCACAACTGAACACCCAAGAGGCTTGGCAGGAAGCCCTCAAGAGCAATCAGTACAAGCTGCAACTACAGGCGGTCCAGAGGACCCGGGATATCGCTACAAGCCTTCGGCTGCCGGCGCCATCCGGGGTCGGAATGGTACTTTCTCAGCCTCCTCAGGATATGTTTAAATAAAGTCAATCTCTCTCTCTCTCTCTCTCGCATACCCTGTGGCACATACCCGCATTACGCGTCCATCTATTTGTCTGTTCGTCTGCTAGTCTACCACTCTGTCTGTCCCTGCGTCCGTCCGTGCATCCATCTAGTTAACACTTGAAGTACCGCCATTTCGCATACCCTGTGGCACATACACGCTTTACGCGCCCTTCTATCCGTCCATCCTTCAGCTAGTCTGTCTGGCCGTCGATGCTTTCGTTTGTGCGTCAATCTAGTGAACACTCCTAGTACAGCCATCTAGCATTCGCTGTGGCTATACCCGGTTTACGCGTCTGTCTATCCGTTCGTCTGTCTGCTAGTCTGTCTGTCCATCCGTCCATGCGTCCGTCCGTGCGTTAAACTTGTGAACACTCCAAGTACCACAATCTCGCATCTCGCACGTCCTGTGACACATACCCTCTTCAAGCATCCGTCTATCCGTCCGTCGACGCGTCCGTCCGTGGGTTTATTTAGTGAACACTTCGTGTACCGCCATCTCGCATCTCACATACCATGTGGCACATACATGCTTTTCGCGCCCGTCTATCCGATCGTACGTCTGCTGGACTGTCCGTCCATCCATGCGTCCGTCCGTGCGTCCATCTAGTGAATACTCCAAGTACGACCATCTCGCATCTCGCATGCCCTGTGGCACATACACGCTTTACGCGTCTGTCTATCCGCCTGTCCATCTGCTAGTCTGTATGTCCATCCGTCCATCTAGTAAACACTTCAAGTACCGCCATCTCACATCTCGTATACCCTGTGGCACATACACGCTTTAATCCTCCATCTATCTGTCCGTCCGTCTGCTAATCTGCCTGTCCATGCATCCATGCGTCCGTCCTTGCGTCCATCTAGTGAACAATTCAAGTACTGCCATCTCCCTTCTAGCATATCCTGTGGCACATACCCGCTTTACGCCTCCATGTGTCCGTCCGTCTGCAAGTCTGTCTGTCTGTCCGTTCATGTGATCGTCCGTGCATCCATCTTGCGGGCACTGCAAGTACTGCTATCTCGCATCTCGATTGCCGGTTGACACTTACCCGCTTTACGCGTTCGTCTATCTGTCTGTCCGTCTACGAGTCTAACTGGCAATCCGTCTATGCGTCCGTTTCTTCGTCCATCTAGTTAACACAAGTAGTGCCATCTCGCATACCCTGTGGCACATACCCGCTTTGCGCGTCCTTATTTCCGTTCGTCCCACTGCTAGTCTGTCTGTTGGTCCGTCCGTGCATCCATCTCGTGGGCGGTTTAACTACCACCATCTCGCATACGCTGTGGCACATACCTGCTTTACGCGTCCGTCTATCTGTCCATCCGGCTGCTAGTCGTCTATCTGTACATCCCTTTGTTAGTCTGTCAATCCGTCCGTTCATGTGGTCGTCCATTCGACCATCTTGTCAGCACTCTAAGTACTGCCATCTCGCATCTCGATTGCCCAGTGGCACTTACCCGCTTTATGTGTTCGTCTATCCGTTCGTCCGTCTACTAGTCTGTCTCTCCATCTGTCCATGCGTCTGTTTGTTCGTACATCTAGTGAACACGCCAAGTACCCTGTGGCACATTCGCTTTGCGCGTCCTTCTATCCGTCCATCCGTCTGTCTGTCTGTCTGTCTGTCTGTCTGTCTGTCTGTCTGTCTGTCTGTCTGTCTGTCTGTCTGTCTGTCTGTCTGTCTGCCTGTGCATTTATCTCGTGAACACTCCAAGTACTGCCATCTCGCATACCCTGTGGCACATACCTGCTTTACGCGTCCGTCTATCCGTCCGTCCATCTGCTAGTCATTCAGTTCATCCGTCTCTGCGTCCGTCAAAGCGTCCACCCAGTGAACACTCCAAGTACCGCCATCTCACATACACTGTGGCACAAACACGCTTTACGCGTTCGTCAATCCGTCCGTCGGTCTGCTATTCTGTCCGTCCATCTATGGTCCATTCGTGCATCGTTCTATTGAAAACTCCAAGTAACGCCATCTCGCATACCCTGGGGCACATACCCGCTTTACACACCGTCTATCCATGCTTTCATCTGGTAGTCACTCTGTCCGTCCGTCCATGCATCCATCCGTGCGTCCATCTAGTGAACACACCATGTATCGCCATCTCGCATCTAGCATACCTTGTGGCACATAACCGCTTTACGCGTCCATCTATCCGTCCGTCCGTCTGCTAGACGGCCTGTCCGTGCACACATGCGTCCATCCATGCGTCAACCTTTAAGACACTCCAAGTACCACCATTTCGCATCCGCCGTGGCACACACCCGCTTTATGCGTCCGTCTATCTGTCCGTCCGTCTGCTAGTCTGTGTGTCCGTCTATGCGTCCATCCGTGCGTCCATCCGTGCGTCCATCTCATGAACACCCCAAGTACTGCAATGTGACATCTCACATCCCCTGTGTCACATACCCGTTTTACGCGTACATCTATCTATCTGTCCGTCTACTAGTTTGTCCGTCCATCCATTCGTCCATTCGTGCGTCTCTCTAGTGAACATTCCAAGTACGCCATCTCGCATCTCGCATACCCTGTGGCACATACCCGCTTTACATCATCATCGTGATTTTTTTAGCCACCGCGCTGCGCCTCTCGTGCAGCTCACGGGACAGCTCGAGGCACGAGCGGTGGAGAACGAGCACCAGGCCTGGCGGATTGGACGTGGCAGCCGCTGCTGCTCCGCTTCGGCAATCGCCTTTGATAATAAAGTGGGGAGAGAACGACACGACCACTATGGCCGCCGTCCCGTCTTCCTCTCTTGCTACATTGTTGACCTGAAGGACACGCCCTTCCGTGAGCTACAAGCTGCCATGCTTCCGCCACTCTGCCCGCCAGTGCTGCCGTGCCACCCGGCCTTACCCCAGGCATGGCTCATGCGGCTCGACGCCGTTCTCGCTGTGAATGGCGTCGCCGACCAGCCGCCTATGCACAACATCTTGCTCGATGCGCTACCGGTCGAGTTTCGCCATCTTGCTACCACATCGATCACGAGCCCGCAGCCATATGACGCCCTCTGCACGGAGCTGCTCACCTGCTACGGCCTCACGTACCGACCGCTTCCAGGGTCCCGCGACTTCGGGGCTGTCACTGCGTCGCAAAGTGTGCTACTGTGATGGTTAAGGGGCGTTCGTCACTATGTTTGTTTATAGCGGACGAGAAAGGATTAACATGAACTTCTTATTTCATGGCATGGGTGGAACGGCTGACGGCGCACGGATACGTTACCGTGTGCGGCGCCGTTGAGTTGGACGTCGCGGCCAACCCTGCAGTCAGGGTCGCAACTCTGGAGGTCCAGGATCAGGCCACGGCTCACGAGGGCAACACCCGGTAGGCCTCGCCCATGAACCTGCTCCCGGCCACTGCACCCAGGCAGGAGCCGTTCGGCAGGTCTCGGCCTTGGATCTTGAACAGACACACCGGAGCTCGACCTGGCCGACACGTACGGGTCTCACGTCCGGCTCAGGAACGCTGCCAAGAACTCGTCTTCTCGAGCGGCGCACCGCTCGAGAAGACGGTTAATGGTATTTCGAAAACGTACTCCTCTAACACAACACAAAGAATAGATTGGATTGTGGTGAAAGCTACTCTTGAGGATGCTTGTGAAGAAGGCCTGTCCAATGGTCTTCAGCAAACTAATAAAGAAACTGCACATGCGGCTATGTGCACAATAATATGCTCTTCGAATAATCTGAATTTGACCTCGAGCTGAAGCGACTTCGTGTGATCCGCCATCGTGCCGAAAGACGATACCGACGCATCAATTCCACAGACGATCTACTAAAAGCCCGGCGCACCCAAAAGAAGATACAACGGCGCCTCGACATATTAGACACCCAACGATGGAGGAAATTTTGTGCGTCGCTAGATCCTCATAAATCACTGTCTCAGATATAGAGAATTGTGCGAGGCCTACGTTCTGTTCCAGAGCAGCGCTTTCCCTTCAAAGCCCTTGCACTTTTTCATCGCCGGCACATAATTGAGGTAGAAGAAGATTTCTGCGCTATGACCGTGGGCCAGAAAACGTACACAAGCCTACATACAGTGAATAATATCCCTCACTCACGAGACCCGCGCATGGGTCTACCGTTTACATCACAGGAGCTCGATGCGGCGCTCGTATTATGTATTAAGTCGTCGTCGACTGGCCCGGATGACATTTCATACAGGATGCTGTGCAACCTTGGTAAACGGGCACGAGAAGCACTCCTTAACATCTTCAACGATTCCTGGCAAGCTGGCTTCGTTCCGCAAGATTGGAAAATTAGCCACTTGGTACCAATTCTTAAGCCTGGCAATTCTTCCCTGGACATTGCCTCTAACCGACCGATCGCACTTTCAAGTTGCGTATGAAAGGTAATGGAGAGAATGATCTTGGCCAATCTTGAATGGTACTTGGAATACTATGAGATATATCCGAACGCCATGGCTGGTTTTCGCCGTCACCGATGTTCGATCGACAATGTTACAGATCTCGTCATATAGTCCAGCAACAAAAGGCATGTAAACGACTATCTGCTGCCATGTTGTTTGATGTAAAAGGAGCATACGACAGCGTTCTACATGACGCCATCCTCGAAGCCATTGAGTCAGTGGGCCTAGGCGGGTGTCGCATATCTGTACACGCGCGCTTGTGCGATACACCCGATTGAAAATGCGCACACGAACGGCATCACCAACTGCGATGACGTTGTTGCGACATGGGTGACGCCTTGTCTGGCCGGGATCCAAGTGGCTGTGTGCAACAGTTCTTGCCCGTACGGGACCAGTGCCGTATAGGTTAAGTGTAGTGACTCCTCGTGGTGTGTTCCAGTGGGTGCGTCACCAAAACCACATCCGCAACGATAACACCGGCATCACCACGGAGTTCGAACTACCCTTCAGTGAAAGGCAGCAAGAATTTGCCACACAGGTCTCGACCTGCGACTCATCACATGACGTCGACAGCTCGCTCACCGCACAAAGCGAACCGGCGGACACTGCCAACGCTCCTAGCGAACGTCGCTACCCGCAGAGACAGCGTCGCCCACCTGATCGCTTTGTGCCGTAAACCTCTTGGACAATGCTTGGGGATCAAAATAAGTGTGGGGGGACGTCGCATATCTGTACACGCGCGCTTGTGGGATACACTGTCACGCGGCCCATATCGCAACACCCTCGCCCACGTTGTGAATAAAAGCGCTTTGTGCGTGGTGGGCCGGGGGCACTTTCCTTCGGCACTCTTGGTTGTCGCTGTGTTGCTGGCATGCGAATAAAGCATGTTTGAGTACTGGCGGCGCCTTCATACCCGGAAGCCCTGGAACACGACATAGTTCTTGTCGACGAGGACCTTGGGACCTTGGTGGACTGCCACAAGAAGACAAGTCAGCGAAACGGGTGATACTTCGGTGATACGGTGCGGTTCTTACGTGCCGGATGCCCCTGCACTTGAGGTAGGCTTGGAACTCTGCAGAAATGAACTGGCTTCCGTTGTCAGACGCGAGTGTTTCTGGAAATCCAAATCTGCAGAAGAGTTCATGAATGAAAGCAATGATTGCCTCTGAAGTAGTGGTGGTCATGAAACATACTTCTGGCCACTTGGAATGGGCGTAAACTACTACTAAGTATGATATACCTTTTATGGGACCTGCAAAGTCCATGTGTAGGCGTTGCCAAGGATGCGTCGGCCAGGACCATAGATGGAGCGGCGCTTTCACTGGCAAACTGCGCGTCTCTGCGCACGCGTGACAAGAGCCGACACATATCTCTATGTCATGATCGATATTGGGCCACCAGACATAGCTTCTTGCAAGCTCTTTTGTGCGCACCACTCCCGGATGCCCCTCATGTAATTCATCTAGGACAAATTTACGGAATTTTTCTGGTACCACTACACGCATTCCCAGCATGACACAACCTCGATACAAAGAAAGCTTTAATTTCCTGCAGTAAAAAAGGTTTCAGGTTCGGAGATACGTTAGCAGGCCAGCCGGACAAGATGTACTGCACTACTTGACGGAACACTGAATCTCGTGCAGTTTTTTCTGCGATCTGTTTACTGCAGACGGGCATGCTGTCGAAACGCAAAACCAGAAAATTTTATTTTGCCCGGTCTGTTCCCGGTTGCTGGATTGGAAGGCGCGATAAGCAATCAGCGCCCACGTTGTGCGCTGAAGGGCGCTGCTGCAACGAAAAAGAATATGCAGAAAGCGTGACTGCCCAGCGTTGCAGTCTGGCAGCTGCGATAGCCGGAATGCCTATTTTCGGGACAAAGATCGTCTCAATGGGCTTGTGATCTGTGAGCAACACAAACTTCCGTGCGTAAACGTAGTAATGAAACTTCTTGACTCCAAAAACAAGCGCTAATGCTTCTTTCTCCAATTGACTGTAACCTTGTTCTGCTTTTGTTAACGTTCTTAAAGCATAGGCTATTGGAAGAACTTGGCTTTGAAAAACGTGTGACAGAACTGCGCCTATTCCGTAGGAAGAAGCATCGCATGACAACTGCAATGGCAAACTGGGATCATAGTGAATGAGAATAGGCTTTGACGACAGCAGTTTTTTTACTTGCGCAAACGCACTTTGATAAGCGGCGTTCCACTGCCAAGGTTCGTCCTTACTCAAGAGCTTGTTGGAAAGAGTATGGATGACAGATTCGGAACAAACTTTCCATAGTAATTTATGAGTCCTAACACTGACTGCAGCTGCGGTTTGTCTGTTAGAGCTGGTGCATTTGCAATTGCGACCAACGTTTCATCCGCCGGGCGAACACCGTCTTTTTTGATGACGTGACCCAAGTACTACAGTTCATTGCAAAAAAATTGCATTTCGAAGATTTGACGCGAAATTTGCGTTCCGATAGCCTCTTCAGCACTGATTCCCGGTTGAGCAAGTGTTCTGCTTCTGTGTGGCCCGTGATCAGTATAGTATGTCATCGAGATAACAAGTTACGCCGTTTAGTCCTTTCAGCGCATTATCCATAATACGCTGAAATATTGCGGGAGCTGATGAAATGCCAAACGGTAGGCGGTTGACCAGAAACAGACCCTTGTGCGTGTTCAGCGTAAGGTATTGTTTGGATTCGTCGTCAATTTCGAGCTGCTGATACGCTCTGCTTAGGTCGATCTTTGAAAATTGTTGTCCGCCTTCCAGCGCGGCAAATAGCTCGTCCGTTTTCGGTAGCGGATACCTTTCGATGTCCAGTATTGGGTTTAGCGTGACTTTGTAATCACCGCACAGTCTGACTAAACCATCGCGTTTAACGACTGGTACGACAGGCGTTGCGTACGGCTTGTGGTTGCGGGTGTAATTATCCCTAGCTCTTGGAGCTTCGACAATTCCTGCTCGACAATAGCTCTTAGCGTAAAAGGCACGCATCTGGCTTTAAAAAATCTTGGCTTTGCGTCACTTCTTAAGAAAAGGGTAGCCTTTTCTCCCTTTACTGTGCCGAGTTCGTCCTTGAACAGGTCCTGATAGCAGGTTTAGCAAGGACTCTAGTTTAGGCGATCTGTCAAAGCCATTTGTGTTTCCCACCTGCATGGGGTGAAGACCTTGTATTTGCGTCCAGTCCAGCTTGAGGTGCTGTAACCAACTGCGCCCCAACAGCGGCTGGCCGTCCTGGCGGAGCACGTACAAAGGCAACTGTTGGCGCTGCGCGTAGTACTGGACTGCAACAAATGCTACTCCGCAGGGCTTCACGGGTTCATTTGTGTAGATTCTCAAGGGGAAACTTGTCTTGCGCAAATGAGCTCTGGGAAAAAGAGAATGAAACTGTGAGACAGACATCACGGATACAGCAGCCCCTGTATCGAGTTCCATGTTCATTGGTACGTCGTCAATAGCGACCTCGACCATGATTGGTTTTTGTCTTGCCTCTGCACTCTTCAATTTGTTTCGTGGCAGTTTCAAGGTACTAACATGCCATTTATTTTTACTTTTCGATTCTTTTAGCTGTTTGCTCCGGCAAGCATTCTTGATGTGGCCTTTTTTGTTGCAATGAAAACATTTGGCATTCACATACGGACAAGAGCTGGCGGTGTGTTCCACCGATCCGCAGGGATAACGTGAGGTAGAAGCTTCCCCAGTGCTTTTAACTTTGTGCATTTTAAATTCTTGCTGTGCTGTTGAGCGCGTAGCAGATGCGCTTTGAATCGCAGCTTCAATGGCTCTCGCATGATCAGCTGCTGTCTGAAACTTTAACTGATTGTCTTCTGCAAATAAACTCCGTTGTATGTCAGCCCTGAGCAAGCCACAAATAAATCTGTGCCTTAACGCTTGATCAGGAAAAGTACCGAACTCATACGTTTGCGCGAGTCTACGCAGCTCTGCGGCATACTGAGTACTAGTCTCTTGCGGCAGTTGTGAGCGGCGATGAAATGTGGCCCTTTCGCCGATAATGGACAGTTAGGGAGAAAGTGGTTTCGCAATAAGCTTAGAAGTTCTTCAAAAGACTTCTTTGCGGGAGTCTCAGGAGACGTTAACGACTTCAATAATGCGTACGTCTTCGGTACTACTAGGATTATCAAAGTATCAGGCTTCTGATCCTCCGAGACTTTGTTATTGCGCAAAAGTGCTCGGAGGCGCTCCTCATAACTAGCCCAATCTGCTGAAGAGTCATCAAATGGTTTTTCTTGCCCCATGTGCGCCGACATCGTTTCGCTGACTTGTCTTCTTGTGGCAGTCCACCAATGTCCCATGATCCTCGTCGCCAAGAACTATGTCGTGTTCCAGGGCTTCCGGGTATGAAGACGCCGCCAGTACTCAAATATGCTTTATTCGCATGCCAGCAACATAGCGATAACCAAGAGTGCCGAAGGAAAGGGCCCCCGGCCCACCGCGTGCCAAGCGCTTTTATTCACATCGTGGGCGAGGGTGTTGCGATATGGGCCGCGTGACAGTGTATCGCACAAGCGCGCGTGTACAGATATGCGACATCGGGCAACTGTACTGTTGGACACGCAGTTATTTACAAGGGCGGACCTTATTTGTGAACACTGCAGATAGTTCAACCTCCCAACACCCAACGCATCGTGGAGTTCCGCAAGGTGGCTTCTTGAGTCCGACCCTCTTCAACCTCGTTCTTATTGGTCTGGTAGAACGACTACCAAGTGTGGTCAAGTTATCCATGTACGCTGACGACATCTGCGTCTGGGCATCTGACGTGACAAGACCTCAGGTACGCGCAAGACTTCAGATAGCTGTGACGTTGGTATCTGTGAACCTCAAGGACCAGGGTCTGAAAATCACGCAAGCCGAATGCGCTTTGATTGCTTTTAGTCTAAAGCCAATGAGACCATATGCTATATATATCGACGGCCAAGTCACACCATAGGTCAGGACGCACAGATTTCTAGGCGTATTTATTGATAGAGACCTCTGCTGGGGCCCACATGTGGCCCACTTGAAGAAGAGGCTGACAGAAGTTGGTAACTTATTCAAGTATCTTGGAGGAAAAACCTGGGGGACTTCAGTACATGCTTTGATGCAATTGTACAAGACGCTTTTTCTTGGCTTTTTGCGCTACAGTTTGCCTGTGTTGAACAATACCTGTAGAACCAGCATTCGAACTCTCGAAAGCATCCAGGCTATGGCTCTGCGAGTTTGTCTGAGGCTACCGCGATGTTCATAAACAGCTGAGACAATCGAGATCGCTAATGACTACACGCTCAAGACGCATATCATGATGGAAGTGCTCACAGCACAAGTCAGGCATCTTACTCGTGCCCCTGCCCATCATCTAGCTTCGCTGACAGAAGCCCGACCTCGTGCCTCATTTTGCCAGACAGTCTTGTCATATCGCACACGCATTCCTACGGGATATACAACTCCATCCAGAATTTCAACTCCCCAATGGAGCTTGATGTATGCACATGTTGAATTCACGGTTCCAGGCAATGGGTCAAAAGCACGGCTCTCGTCTCCAGAGCTAAAGCAGCTTTCCCTTCTCTTGTTATATGAGAAGTACAGTGAGCACACTCATCTATATACTGACGCTTCAACTAAAGTGGATGGGTCTGCAGGGTCGGTGAACTTTCCTGCAACACCCACAACGATAAAACTTAGGTTATCCCCCCAGACATCATCGACAGCTGCGGAACTTGCTGCTCTACGTAGCGCAATTCAAGTCATTAAACAGCAAGAAGCCAAGAAATGGAGCGTGTTCACGGACTTCAAGGCAACAATACAGTGTTTGATATTCGCCTTACGCCGAGGACCTCATGAACAACTAGCGCTGGAAATTAGAGAGCTGCTTCACCACCTCTTCGACGAAGGACACAGAATCACGTTTCAGTGGCTTCCAAGTCACTGCGGCATATTGGGCAATGAACATGCCGATGCAGCTGTTCGATGAGCACACGAAAATGGTGAAAAAGAATCTATACCATTTTCAAGGACTGATGCTGCAATGACAATCCGAAAAATTGCTAATGCAGAATTGAAATCACTGTGGAACGCCGAGTGCTTACCACACACGCGACTGCATAGACTGGACACGTCTCGTAGACTCCGGCCTCCGTCTGGACTCTCTCGACTCGAGACAACGGTGCTTTACCGACTATGGCTTGGTGTCGCCTTCCCCAAAGCTTTCGCCTTCCGAATCAGCATGGAAGACAGTGCTGCTTGCGGTCATTGCGGAAGCGATGAAACTATAGAGCACGTTATCTCTCACTGCCCTCGTTACTGCGTGCAAGGAAGGCAACTAGCTGCTGCGTTAGCTCGCCTTGACGACAGACCTTTGTCTGAACAATCAGTGCTGGAAAGGCGACGTGATTTGTGCGCGCACGGAAAATCAGTGAAGGCCTTACTGAACTTTTTGCGTGGCAGTGGCCTATTGTATTGACTGTAGCACCCCAGCCCGCTTTTTTTCTTTGCGCGCGTCTATTTCACCCTTCGCTTTCTTTCCCACCTTTCTTCCCCATTCCCCCTTCCCCCGTGCAGGGTAGCAAACCGGATGCTCCATTTTCTGGTTAACCTCCCTGCCTTTCCCTCATTTTATTCTCTCTTTCTGTCTACACGTCCGTCTCTACGTTCGTGCGTCTGCTAGTCTTGTCTGACAGTCCATCCATGCATTCATCCATGCGTCCATCTAGTGACCACTCCAAGTACCGACATCTCGCATCTCGCCTACTCTTAGGCACATACCTGCTGTCTATCCATCTGTCCTTGTGCTGGTCTGCCCATCCGTCCATGCGTCGTCTGTGCGTCCATCTAGTGAACACTCCAAGTCCTGCCATCTCGCATACGCTGTAGCACATACTCGCTTTACGCGTCCGTCTATCTGTCCGTCCTTCTGCTATTCTGTTTGTCCGTCCATCCATAAGTCCGACCGTGCGTCAATCTAGTGTACTATCTTAGTACCGCCATCTCGCATCCGCTGTGGTACATACACGCTTTGCACGTCCATCCCTCCGTCCGTCTGCTAGTCTGTCTGGCCGTCCGTCCATGCATTCGTCCGTGCGTCCATCTAGTAAACACTCCAAGTACCGCCATCTCGCATCTCACATCCCTTGAGGCCCATACCCGCTTTACGCGTACATCTATCCGTCCACCCGTCTGATAGTCTCTCCGTCCGTGCGTGCGTCCATCTAGTGAGCATTCCAAGTACTGCCATCTCGCATATCGCATACCCTGTGGCACATACCCCCTTTACGCATCCGTCTATGCGTCCGTTCGTCCGCTAGTCTGTCTGTCCATCCGTCCATGCGTGCATCCGCGCGTCCATAAGTCAACACTGCAAGTACCGCCATCTCGAACACCCTATGGCACATACACGCTTTACGCGTCCGTCTATCCGTCCATCCGTGCAATTCTGTCTGTCCGACCATCTATAAATCCGTCCAAGCGACCATCTTGGAAACACAGAAAGCTCCGCCATCTCACATACCCTGTGGCACATATCCGCTTTACGCGTCCGTTTATCCGTCCATCCTCCTGCTAGTCTGTCTCTCCATCCGTTCCTGAGTCCATCCGTGCGTCCAGCTAGAGAACACACCAAGTACCGCCGTCACACATATCGCATACCCTGTGACACATACCCGCTTTACGTGTCTTTCTATTCGTCCGTCCGTCTGCTAGGGTATCTGTACATCCGTCCATGCGTCCGTCACTGCAACAATCCACTGAACACTCCAAGTACCACCAGCTCGCACGTTGCTTGCCCTGTCGCACATACATACTTTACGCGTCGGTCTATCCGACCTTTCGTCTGCTAGTCTGTCTGTCCGTCCATTTATACGTCCGTCCACGCATCCATCTAGTGAACCCTCCAAGTACAGCAATCTCGCATCTCGCATTCCCTCGGGCAGATACCCGCTTTACGCGTCTGTCTATCTATTCGTCTGTCTGGTAGTCTGTCTGTCCATCTGTCGATACATGCGTCCGTGCGTCCAGCTACTGAACACTCCAAGTACCACCTTCTTTCATCTCGCATACTCTGTGGCACATACCCGCTTTATGCGTCCGTCTATCCACCCGTCTGTCTTCCGGTCTGTCTGTCCGTACGTCCATGCGTCCGTCCATGCGTCCATATAATGAACACAACATGTACCGCCATCTCGCATCTCGGATACCTTGTGGCACATAACCACTTTAAGCGTCCGTCTATCCGTCCCTCCGTCTGCTAGTCTATCCACCCCTCCATGCGTCAGTCCGTGTGTCCAGCTAGTCAACACTCCCATATCGCCATCACGCATCTCGTATACCCTTTGGCACATACCCTCTTTATGCGTCCATCTGTCCGTCCATTGATCTGCTGGTCTGTTTGTCCGTCCGTCCATGCGTCCGTCCGTGCACCAATATACTGAACACTCCTAGTACGGCCATCTCGCATCTCGCCTGCCCAGTCGCACATACACGCATTAGGCATGCGTCTATCCGCCCGTCCGTCGGGTAGTCCATCTGAGAGTCAGTCCATGCGTCCATCTAGTGAACACTCCAAGTACTACCATCTCACATAGCCATGGCGCATACCCGCCATATGAGTCCGTCTATCTTTCCCTCCGTCTGCCTGTCTGTCCTTCCGTTTGTCCATGCGTCTGTCCGTGCGTCAATCTAGTGTACTCTCAATGTACTGCCATCTCGCATCTCGCATACCTTGTGGCACATAACCATTTTACGCATCCGACTATCAATCCGTCATTCTGCTAGTCTGTCTGTCCGTTCGCCCATGCGTCCGTCCAAGCGTCCATCTAGTGAACACACTAAGTACCCGCATCTCGCATCTCACATGCCCTGTGGCACATACCCGCTTTATGCATTCATCTACGACTCAACATCCGGAAGAGAGCGCCTACTACCGTGACGTCACAAGGATAAATAACGGCGCTTCCCGTGGAAATGCATCATTTTTCAGGCACCAGCTGTGGCAAGTGGTTCTCGGATTCCATTCTGATTGCTTCCTACTTACTCTGCAGCTATCTGGATACAGCTGTCTTCAGGGCACGTGTGCGGCTTATCAACTGTCGAGTCCAGTGGCCTGTCAATTGCCTACATCCACGACGTCATCATTCGAAATAGGGCGCCTACTACCATGACGTCACAAGGATAAATGACGACGCCTACCGTGGAAGTGCATAATTTTTGAGGCAGCAGCTGTGACAAGTGGTTCTTGGACCCCATTCTGATTGCTTCCTACTTGCTCTGCAGGTTGGTGTCCTTGTTTTCTGCTCACGTTAGTGTGTTCTCTTTTACCGCAGCTGCTGCCTATGAGTCCGTGTTTATCTTAGTTTGTGTATTTTCTGTCATTTGTGTATTGCCAACCAACGCAGAATTGGCCAAAAAAGTTGAAGCACTTGAATATTTGGTTCGCTCCAGTCTTGATACCCTTGCAAATGAACTAACAGCTAAAATTAAAGAAAAGCTAGCACAGGAAGGACTCGGGGAACATGCGTCCCTCAGTGATAATGTTCAATTTCTGTGTGGCAGTTTCGAATCTATCAAAACAAAGCAGGACAAATTGAAACTAGCGAACAAGGAACTATTTGCGCACAATGACGCACTTACTAGAAGGGTTGCGTTGTTGGAGCAATACTTGAGGCTCAAAATTGTTGAAGAGCGTTCCGGTCACTCAGGGTGAGGACTCTGCGGCCGTTGTGATCTAGATTGGCGAAGCTATTCAGTGTCCTGTCACGCCCAGCGACGTTGACACAATTAATCGCGTTTCAACGAAATTAGATGAAAAGAACATTGTTGCACGGTTCTGCTGCCGTGAAAAGAAAAGCGACTTTGTTCGTAAAGCGCGTAAGACCCGTGCGAACACTTCTGATGTTGGCTTCTTCGGTAGCTCAAGTAAGGCAATCTATGCCAATGATCACCTGTCTCCAGAGAACAAAAGATTGTTTGCTAAGGCCCTAACTCTGAAAAAAAGCGCACAAATGCCAAATTCTGTGGACAGACAATTAGCAGATCAAGGCGCGAAAGTCTGGTGAAGGCAGAGTATATTGCAATATCAAAGACAGTGATCTTAGCATCTTTTCATAGTTACTGAGTCCTACGCCCAAATTTGTGCTGAACACTCGTTCACTTTCATCTTATCATCATGGTTTCGCTATCCTCTGACGAGGCTGCACATATGCTAGATGATAGTAATCGCTCCTTGGCTCATTTCAAAGCGTATAGTCTTCGCGAAAATTCGGATAATAGTGTCACGACGTCAAAACAGAGGTCTTGCCGTAGAGACTGAGACACCAGAAGCAGGTCGATCTTTTTAATTAGAAGGCGCAAGCGAGTTCTTCTTCTTCGTCCATTACGTAGTCCTTCGTGGCACATGCACAACTTTCATCGTCTTTCTTGAGCAAGCACGTGACATTTGCCTCCCTTCGAAAGAAGCATCGTCCCGATGCGCAACTTAGGTGCTCTACCAGGCGTATGAAGTGGTCGTACGAAAACAGTAACCGGGAGCTAATTAACTGGATAAATACGGTTTCATACGCACGACGTGCACGACTTCGGGCAAACGCTTTTGGCGCTTAGAACTACAATGAGTGTCGGGAACGACTTCGTAGTTCACGTCGTTCAAGCGTCGCGTGACGCTGTATGGACCAAAGTACCGTCTTAGCAGTTTCTCAGACAGTCCACGTCGACGTATCGGAATCCAGACCCACACTTTGTCGCCTGGTGAGTAGCTAACAAACTTGTGTAGGGTGTCGTAGCGTTGTGCATCTTGATGCTGCTGATGACAGATGCGCACGCGCGCGAGCTGTCTGGCTTCGTCGGCACGCTGAGTGAATTCTTCGGCGTCTACATGGATGTCGTCACACTCATGCGGCAACATGGCGTCCAATGTTGTCGCGACTTCGCGACCATAGATCAGACTGAACGGTGTCATTACAGTGGTTTCTTGTCGAGCGGTGTTATAAGCAAAGGTCACGTACGGCAATATCTGATCCCAGTTTTTATGTTCAGTGTCAACGTACATGCTGATCATATCTGTGAGGGTCCCATTGAGGCGCTCCGTCAGTCCGTTTGTCTGCGGATGGTATGCAGTTGTTCTCCGGTGAGCTGTACCACTGAGTCTGAGAACCGACTCCAAAAGGTCTGTGGTGAAGGCAGGTCCTCTGTCTGTAATCACTGTTGTCGGAGCGCCATGCCGAAGGACGATGTTTTCGATGAAAAACTGAGCGGCTTCTGCTGCTGTGCCACGCTGCATAGCTTTAGTCTCCGCATAATGGGACAGGTAATCAGTGACCACAATAATCCATCTGTTCCCTGTTGTGGAAGTTGGAAAGAGACCCAGCAAATTCATTCCAATCTGGGTGAACGGCTTTTCTGGTGCTCCGATTGGATGTAAAAGACCAGCTGGCTTGCTGGAAGGCGCTTTGCGTCTTTGGCAGTCGGTGCAAGTTCGCACGTGATGGTTAACAGCAGCAGGTAACTTTGGCCAGTAGTACTTGCATCGTAGTCGGCACAATGTTCGGGTGTAGCCTAGATGACCAAAAGTTGCTTCATCATGGCACGCTTCCATAATTTCGTTTCGAAGAGAGGCGGGCACGACGAGCAATTGCGGGTTACTGGTTGGTGAGAAGTTTTTCTTATAGAAAACATCGTTTCGCAAGCAAAAAGATGGCAGTCCTCTAGCAAATAACCGCGGCACGTCTATACGTCGTCCTTCTAAAGATTCAATGGGTTGTAACAGCTCAGGGTCACTGCGCTGCTCTCGTGCAATAGTGGCCGTGTTGACAACTCCCGAAAATGCCGCGTCGATGTTTTCGTCATCAGGAGCGACAGTTTCCACTGGCGACCGTGAGAGACCGTCGGCGTCGGTGGGCCTCTTCTCAGATTTGTAGACGATGGTCATGTCAAACTCTTGAAGTCTTAGGCTCCAGCGTGCCAAACGACCAGATGGATCTTTAAGGTTGGGGAGCCAGCACAAAGAGTGATGGTCGCTAACAACCTTGAAGGAGTGGCCGTACAAATACGGACGAAATTTCATGACTGCCCACACCACGGCGAGACACTCCTTCTCGGTGGTCAAGTAGTTCTTCTCCGTGCGAGAGAGAGTTCTGCTGGCGTAGGCTATTACACTTTCACAGCCGTCTTGCCACTGCACCAGAACGGCACCTAGACCTACATTGCTGGCGTCAGTGTGAAGTACTGTAGGGGCGTCCTGGTCGAAGTGCGCAAGGACTGAAGGTGTTTGCAAGCGCTGTCGCAGTTCATTGAATGCCATTTGCTCCTGTTCACCCAAAGGAAGGGGACGTCCTCACGTGTGAGTCGTGTCAATGGCGCCGAAATAGACGAAAAGTCCTCGATAAATTACCGGTAATAGGCGCGCAACCCCAAGAAGCGTCGCACAGCTTTTTTGGTCACGGGGTGCAGAAAATTGCGTTACGGCGTTTATTTTGACCGGGTCAGGTCGCACACCCTCGTGAGTGACGACGTGGCCTAGGAAGCTGAGTTCGTTTAAACCAAAATGACATTTTTCTGGTTTTAAAGTCAGGCCGGCCGAGCATATGGCTTGGAGTACGGTGGATAGACGGCTGAGATGTTCCTCGAATGATGCTGAGAATACAACAACATCGTCCAGATAGACCAAGCATGTTTGCCACTTCAGGCCCGATATTACGGTGTCTATGAGACGCTGAAAAGTGGCTGGCGCTGAGCGCAACCGAAAAGGAAGCACCTTAAGTTCGTAAAGGCCATCAGGCGTCACAAAGGCCGTTTTTTCACGATTTCTCTCGTCGACTTCTATCTGCCAGTAGCCGCTTCGGAGGTCCATTGAAGAGAAATAGCGCGCATGACGTAGCCGATCGAGTGAATCGTTTATGCGGGGCAGTGGATAGACGTCTTTCGTCGTGACTTGGTTCAACTTGCGATAATCAATACAGAAACGCAAGCTGCCGTCTTTTTTCTTGACCAAAACCACGGGGGACGCCCAAGGACTTTTCGAAGGTTGTATGACGTCATCCACGAGCATCTTCTGTACTTGCTTCTGAATCTCTTTGCATTCCTTCGGAGCCACATGGTAGAGGTTCTGCCGAGTCGGTCGCGTGTTGTCTTCAGTAATGATGGGGTGCTTAGTCAATGGTGTCCGCTGGACCTCGGACGTACGCAAAAAGCAGTCTTCGAATTGGTGTATAAGTCCAAGCAGACGCTTCCTATCAGAGGGCGGTAGCGTGGAGCAGATGTCCACCGACAAAGTTGTCGAGGCAGGGACTGTCGCTTCATCTGCTTGCAAAGCACAGCAATCTCTGGCTTGGTCAATATCGTCGGAGTAGGCAATTGCAGTACCCTTCTGGATTGGACGGTGCTCGTTGCTGAAGTTTGTAAGGAGCAGTTCTGCCTGTCCACCAGTAAACGTTAGGATGCCTCTCGCAATGGCAATGCCTTGCGTGAGCAAAAGAGCAACGATGTGCTGCACTATCACATCCTTATAGAAAGGCCACCCACTGGACACAGACACAAGGCAGCAGGATCTCGGTAGGAGCGTCACATCGTCGGCTATTCGCAAACTGCCGCATAGTTCGTCGCTGCTGTCGTCGACATACGGATGTGCGCAAAACGTCACCATACGTTGAGGGATGTTGATAACAGCGCCATGATCTCAAAGAAAATCCATGCCCAAAATTAGCTCTTTACAGCACTCTGGCAACAGAACGGAAGTGGCCACGAAGCTGGAATACCCAATGCGAAGTCGAGTGGTGCATTCACCCGTGGGAATCATCAGCTGACCACCAGCACTCCTTATGTGTGGCCCTGTCCAATGTGTCTTGACCTTTCTAAGGCGGTCAGCGAGTTCTTGTCGCATAATTGAGAAGTCGGCGCCAGTGTCGACCACTGCTGTAACGTAATGTCCGTCAATAAAAACACCAAGATCAGCACGTACAACTTCACCGGCATTAGTATTCGTCGTCGTATTCGTCTTCGTATTCGTCGTGGTTGTCCTCATATTTTCTTGTGATGATAGGGGGAACTTTTCAGTGTCTCGACGATTGGCAACCTTGCCCCCGGAGGTCGCAGCAGTGAGTTTCCCCGGCGCGGGCTAGGCGAACGGCCTCTGGTGACGTCTGCGTAGCTCTGAGGGAAGTCACGGTGACGCGCAGGAGATGGAGATCGCCAGCGACGTGGTGTAGTTGCTTGGCCAGTCGACAGTTGATCGGCATCGTGGGAATGATGGTCTTCAGAGCGGAAAGAAGCGGGACGAGAAAAGTTCCCGAAGCCGGAATCGCTATGAAGGCAATAGCGAGCAATGTGACCTGGTTCTCCGCAGCGGAAGCAAATAGGTCGACGGTGGCCCATTCGCCACAAGTCAGTTCGGCAAACTGGTGGTCGTCTCATGGAATCCCGTTGTCACGAAGGTATGGCCGCGGGTCGTGGCTGTAAGGGTGTCGCCACAAATGACGGTGGAGGACGACGGACCACATCAGCGTAGCTCGCTGGATGTGGCTCAGGACTTGGCGCCAGTGATGTAACGGCTTGTCTCAACTCCTGGCGGACGATTTCGACAACAGATGCGACGGGCGGTTGGGTAGGAGGGACGCAGAGGGCCCGAAGTTCCTTACGCAGTATTTCCCTAATCAATTGTCGCAGGGAACTTTCACACACGGCAGTGTTCTGTGCTGCCGCATTACTGCCGTGTGGTTTGGCAGGCGGTCAAAGTGTCGGTATCGTTGTCGCAGTGCGCGCTCGATGACAGTCGCCTCTCTTATGAATTCATCTAGTGTTGTAGGTGGATTTCGTACGAGGCCCGCAAACACTGGTTCTTTGACACCCTGCATTAGGTGACGCACCTTCTTCACCTCGGGCATGTCAGGGTCAGCTCGTCGAAACAGACGGATCATGCCCTCTGCGTACATAGCGGCTGTTTCGTTGGGTTTTTGTGCGCGAGCCTCAATCAGTTGCTGTGTGTGATCCCGTCGGTCCACGTTCAAAATGTGGCAAGGAGCTTTCGACGGAAATCTTCCCAAGATTGGAAAGTAGCCTCGTGGTTCTCGTACCACGTGCGAGCGCTATCTTCCAGGGCGAAATATGCACAGCCAAGTTTGTGCTGTTCGGTCCAGTGGTTAGATATAGCGACCCGTTCAAACTGTTCGAACCAGTCCTCGACATCCTCGTACTCTTCCCCATAGAAAACTTCAGGAACGCGAGGATGTTCAAGAGTCACCTGCGAGGGAAGAGTGGTCTGCGATGGAAGGGTAGCCGTGGATGTGGTAGGAGCTGCCATGCTGGTTAGAGGCGGAACAGGTGCGGCCTCCGGACTTAGGCCTAGTAGGCGCCAACTGAATCGGTGCACTGGAGTCGTGACGATGGCCTGGGTCTCTTGACTAGGTGAACGGGTCCGAGGAAGACTGTCCTGCATCCGGTTGTAGGCTCCAGCACCTCCACCAGTGTCATGACGTCAAAACAGAGGTCTTGCCGTAAAGACTGAGACACCAGAAGCAGGTCGATATTTTTAATCAGAACGCGCAAGCGAGTTCTTCTTCTTCGTCCATTTCGCAGTCCTTCGTGACACATGCACAACTGTCATCGTCTTTCTTGAGCAAGCACGTGACAATATTTATAACTTTATAGATGCACTCGCGCATTCTTTCTCCGTCATTCGCATCTCTGAAACATGGCTCTGCACTTATGACGTCCGTCGGTTCGGCTCGTCATCGTACGAAGCAGAGTACTGTCACCGTTGTTCAGACAGCTATGGTGGCTCAGCAATATTTATCATCCCAAATCTGTCCTACACCTGCTGACAAGATCTTTCCTTAGGCATCTCGCATTGCGAATCCGTGTGGATTGAATGAAAGAATTGTTTTTTAAACGTTAATAACAACGTTATTCTGGGGTGTATTTACCGTTCGCCTTCTTCGAATATTAGGAATTTCATTTCATTTATGAACTGGATCCTTCGCTCAAGCTAAAGCTACCATCACAGCTTTCCCGCTCCAATGCGACACTGTTATGGCGCCTTTGGTTGGGTGTTGCATTTACAAAGGTGTACTCCTTTCGCATTGGCATGGCAGACACCTCTACATGAGACTTCTGCGGAGCTGAAGAGACCATCGAACACGTCCTGTGCAGCTGCGCTTGCTACGACACACAACGATGCCAGCTCCGGATGATTTTGAATAAACTTGACCCCGGACCATTTTGTGTGCAGAAGATACTAGGACCTTGGGCATCTGCCTCAGTTGCGCAGAAAGCAACTAAAGCACTGCTACTTTACCTAAAGTCAACAAACTTTAGCGACCGCCTGTAGACTGTGTGTGCTCCCCGAGTGTGCTCGTGATTGTGTGTACCTTCTCATCTCTCTGCAACCTCTTTTCTCCCCTTTATTCCTTCCCCAGTGCAGGGTAGCAAACCGGATGCGCGTCTGGTTAACCTCCCTGCCTTTCCTTGCACCTTTATTTCTCTCTCTCTCAATTCTTGCCTGGATACCCCATTGCATCAGTTATCATCTGAAGGCAAGTGCGTTGTCCTAGTTAGAGACATCAACATCAACTTGCTTAACACAGAAAATTGTGCATGCATAGAATATAATGATTGCTTCAGTGGATACGGTTTTGAGTCTTTCATTTCATCTCCTACTAGATGTCCTATTTCTGGTGCTGCTTGATTGCTTGATCATGCCATCTGTAATTTTTCGCCCTCAGCTCTGCAGGAATAATTGATGTGAACATCACTGATCATTATCCCATATTTCTTGCTTTCAACGTCGTGAAGCCATTCGATCCACCCACGCGTGTTACATCCGTATTTGACCAGGAATTGTTTTTCAATGCCAATAATAAAACTGATTGGTCCAGTGTTACGTCCTTATGCAATGTAGACCAGGCATTCAACAAGTTTTCTTCCCTTTTCCTTAAAGCCGTAGAAGAATGTACTAAAACAGTCAAATGTAAAAAGAGGTACAAATATCCTAAGAACCCATGGTTATCTGAGCGACTGCTCAGAAGTATGCGTAAAAAAGATAACCTGTACAGAAAAGTCAAAAGATAACCATTTAACACTGCTTTAGCTTCACGCTATCAAAAATATTCGAATGTTCTTTCGTGTCTCTTGAAAAATGCCAAGAAAAAAATATTATGATGACCAAATCTCTAGTGAAAAAAAAAACAACTCTAAAAGACAATGACAACTCTTAATCGATTTTCTAAATAAATCAATACACAGTTCACCTTTTCAGAAAGTCATATATAAAGGCGTTACACATGATAACCCTGAAAGTGTTGCTGATGCTTTTAGTAAGTATTTTTTCAGAAGTTTTAGTAAAAAACATAGCAGTTCTTGCTTTAATATACAACGATCTAATCATTATTTTTTCTTTTCCCCGTGAACCCTGATGATGTTTCTACAGCAATCGAAAGCCTCAAAGAAAGCGGCCCTGGTATAGATGAAATCTCAGCACGACACTTAGAACTTGCAGTAGACATTATTTCTGAACCACTTTCTGTAATTATGAGCTTTGCGTTCAAGCATGGCAGTTTCCCTTTTTAGATAGCTAAAGTCCTTCCGAATTTTAAAAAGGGGGGCAAGCAATCTACTTCTAACTATCGCCCCATCTGTATTTTTTCCCCGAGCAATGTCAGCAAAAAACTATTAATAACTCGGCTAAAAAGTACCTGAATAAATTTAAGATACTGAAGCCCTGTCAATTTGGCTTTCGCGCTGGATGTTCTACTAACTTCGCTATTCTTTCCCTATCAGACTTCATCAAACACTCCTTAGACTCAGGATTTGCAGTAGAGTCAGTTTTCTTAGACTTCACAAAGGCATTGGATACCATTGATCGTCTCATTTTATCCAAGAAACACGAATCATCTGGTATTACAGGTCCATCTCTCAAATTTTTAATTAGTTACCTCCTTACCAGAAAGCATTTTGTTTACATATCGGGCTCATTTTCTTCTACTAAAACAATAAATCAAGGGGTTCCTCAACGGTCAATACTGGGTCCGTTACTTTTTTTACTTTACATTAATGACCTTCGTGACATTATACACAAGGCTCACTGCGTTTTATATGCTGATGATACTACCATTTTTATTGCTGATAGATGTATTGACAACGTCACTAATAGATTCAATGCTGTACTTTGTAGCGCGTCAAAGTGGTGCCAGGAAAACTTCTTAATTAATAATCCAAATAAATCTTAGTTTATGATTTTTAGATCAGCTGAATGCAAGTTGACTTCCTCACCACAGCTCAGAGTTGACTCTCGTTTGATTAATATCAGCGACAGTGTATCTTTTCTTGGCGTTCACCTCGACACTAACCTTAACTTTGCTCTCCATATTGCTCACATTAGAAAAACAGCAGCGTTCGGCAATCGCGCATTACTCGAAGCTCGCTCATATTTTTATCATAAAGCACTCCTTTCACTTTACTTCGCATCCATTCATTCTCATATGACTTATGGCATCACATCATGGAGGTATATTTAGCAGTGTCATCTTTCTTCCGTACAACATCGACAAAATCGAGCTATTCACGCTATTTTTAACTGTTCTCACGACAGAAGCGCCGCTCCCCTTCTTCAATGCAATAAATTCCTAACTGTTAGCTATATATTCACGTTTAATCTAATTATTTTTCTGCATAAACAAATAAGAAATCAACTTTCTGCTAATTTCATTGATCCTAAGATGTTAGTTTACACTAACACAACCAGGTTTGCGGCTAATAATAACTTTTTACTTTCTAAGGTTCTTACTAACTATGGTAAATAATCTTCTCTCTTCTGTACCATAACCATATGGAATAATTTGCCCACTTCGCTAAAATGCAAAGTTGCTTTATTTCATTTAAAAACTCATTAAAAGAGTACCTGTTAAATATTTGATCTATCTTCTTTGTTTTGTTTTATGCTGTAGTATTTGTTTTTTTTATACGATGCCTTTTTGTTGTCATTCTGCTTTGTATACTTTTGTTTCTACGATTCTAACAGCTGCTTGTGCTTTTATTATTTGTAATCAACACCGAAGGTCCCGCTGCAGTCGTGTACTTTGGGACCCTCGTCTGTATATTTTACTCCCTGTACCGTCCTTTTATGACATGATAATAAACTGATTGATTTGATTCGATTTGATCTATCCGTCCGTCTGTCTGCTAGTCTGTCTGTCCATCCGTTCAAGCATCCATCTGACCGTGCGTACATCGACAGAACACTCCATGCACTGCCACCCCACATCAGGTATAGCCTGTGGCACACCCGCTTTGCGCATCCGTCTATCCATCGGTTTGTCTGCTAGTCTCTCTGTCCGTCCGTCCACGCATCCGTCTATGCGTCCGTCTATTGAACACTCCAAGTACCGCCATCTTGCATCTCGCCTGCCCTGTGGCACATACCCGCTTTACGCATTCATTTATCCCTCCGTCTGTCTGCTAGTCGGTCTGTCCATCCGTTTAAGCGTCCGACCGTGCGTCCAACTACAGAACACTCCATGCAACGCCACCTCGCATCTCGCATACCTTGTGGCACATACTCGCTTTACGCGTCTGTCTATGCATTCGTCCGCCTGCTAGTCTGTCTGTCCATCCGTCCATGCGCCCGTCCGCATGTCCAGCTAGTCAACACACCAAGTACCACAATCTCGCAACTCGCATACCCTGTGGCAAATACCCTTTTTATGCGTCATCTATCCGTCCTTCCCTCTGGTGGTCTGTCTGTCTATCCATTCATCCTTCCGTCCGGGCGTCCATCTAGTGAACACTTCATGTACCACTGTCTCGCGCCTCGCATACCATGTGGCACATACCCGCTTTACGCGTCGTCCTATCCATCCGCCCGTCTGCTAATCTGTCTGTCCATCCGTTCATGCGTCCATCTACTGAATACTCCAATTACTGCCATCTCACACACCCTGCCGCATATACACGCTTTACGCGTCCTTCTATCTGTCCGCCCGTCTGCTCGTCTGTCCATGCGTCCATCCGTTCGCCCATCTAGTGAACACTCCAAAGAACGCCATCTCGCATCCACTGTGGCACATACTAACTTTACGCGTCCCTCTATCCGTACGTCTTTCTGCTAGTCTCTCTGTCCGTCCATGCGTCCGTCCATGCATCCTGCTACTGAACACTCCAAGTACCGCCATCTCGCATCTCGCATAGCCTGTGGCACATACCCGCTTTATGCGTCCGTCTATCCACCCGTCCGTCTGCCGGCCTGTCTGTCCGTTTGTGCATGCATCCACGTCTGCTTGTCTGTCTGTCCGTCCGTCCATGCGTCCGTCTATACGTCCTTCTAGTGAACACTCCAAGTACCGCCATTTCGCATCTCGCATTCCCTGTGGCACATACCCGCTTTACGCGACCGTCTATCCGTCCCTCCTTCTGCTAGTCTGTCTTTCCGTCTGTCCATGCATCCGTCCGTTCGTTAATCTATTTAACAATCCAAGTACCACCATCTCGCATCTCGCCTGCCCTGTCGCACATACACGCTTTACGCGTCCGTCTATCCGCCCGTCCTTCTGATAGTCCGCATTTCATTCCGTCTAAACGTCCGACCGTGCGTCCTTCTAGTGAACACACCAAGTACCGCCATCTCGCATCTCGCCTGCCCTGTCGCAATACCCGCTTTAGGCGTCTGTCTATCCGGCCATCCGTCTGCCAGTCTGCCTTTCATTACATCTATACGTCCAACCGTGCGATCTTCTAGGGAACACTCCAAGTACCGCCATCTCGCATCTCACCTGCCCTGTCGCACATACACGCTTTACGCATCCGTCTATCCGCCCGTCCGTCTGCTAGTCTGTCTGTCCGTCTGTCTATACGTCCGTCAGTGTATCCATCAAGTGAACGCTCCAAGTACAGCTTTCTCGCACCTCGCATTTCCTGACGCACATTCCCGCTTTACGCGTCTGTCTATCCGTTCGCCGTCTGCTTGTCTCTCTGTCCGTCTGTCTATGCGTTCGTCCGCGCGTCGAATACTGAGCACTCCAAGTACCACCATCTCGCATCTCGCATAGCTTGTGGCACATGCCCGCTTTATGCGTTCATTTATCTATCCGTCTGTCTGCCAGTCTGTCTTAATGTACGTCCATGCATCCGTCCATGCGTCCATATAATGAACACTAAATGTACCGCCATCTCGCATGTCGGATATCTATTGGCACATAACCACTCTAATTGTCCGTCTATCCGTCCGTCCATCTGCTAGTCTGTCTGTCCGTCCGCCCTTGGGCCCATCCGTGCGTCAATCTAGTGAACACTCCGAATACCACCATCTCACATCCGCTGTGGCACATACCCAATTTACGCGTGTGTCTATTCGTTCATCCCTCTGCTAGTCTATCTCTCCATTCGTTCATGCGTCCGTCCGTGCGTTCATCTAGTGAACACTCAATGTACTGCAATCTCGCATCTCGCATACCCTGTGGCACATACCCGCTTTATGCGTCCTTCTATCCGTCTGTCCTTCTGCTACTCTGTCTATGGATCCGTCCACGCATCCATCCGTGCGTCCATACAGTGAACACTCCAAGTAGCGCCATCTCACATACCTTGTGGATTATATCTGCATTACACGCCCGTCTATCGATCCAACCATCTGCTAGTCTGTCTTTCTATACTTGCATGCGTCTGTCTGGGCGTCCATCTAGTGAACACTCCAAGTACCGTCATCTCACAAAGCCTGTAGCACATACCCACTTCAGGCGTCACTATATCCATCCGCTCTGCTGCCATTCTGTCTGTCCGTCCGTCCATTCGTACGTCCGTGCGTCCATCTAGTGAGCACTCAAAGTACCGACATCTCGCATTTGGCCTGTCCTGTCGCACATACATGCTTTACGCGTCCGCCTATCCGCCCAGTCGTCTGCTAGTCTGTTGTCCGTCCGTATATACGTCTGTCTGTGCATCCATCTAGTGAACTCTCAGTGTACCGCCATCTCGCATCTTGCATACCTTGTGGCACTTAACCGCTTTACGCGTCAGTGTATCCGCCCGTCCATCTGCTAGTCCTGTGCATCCGTGCGTCAATCTAGTGAACACTCTAAGTACCGCCATCAAGCAACTCGCCTTTTTTTATACACGCTTTACGCGTCCGTCTGTCCGCCCGGTCGTCTGCTAGTCGGTTGCTTTGTCCGCCTATGTATCCGTCCATGCGTCTATCTAGTGAACACTCCAAGTACTGGGACGAAGTGATTCTGGCGTAGAACACTGCTGTCACTATCTGTAAATTTTCAAAGGTTTTTCTGCGACTCTGTGGAAGACACCGTTCCAGAGACTGCGGCGATGGACGTGGATTCGCCTGGGCTTCCACCGCAACCATCGACGTCGTCAGCAGCTACCACGAGAAAGCATACGGGCCACCCGAGTGATGCCGACAACGAGGACACGCTGATTTACTGTACGGCCAGCGACGAAAGCTCCGATGAAGGCGACTTCGTGCCTGTGGCAAGGCGGCAGCGAAAAAGAAGACTAGTGATGCCGTCTCCAACAGCAAGTAAGAATGCGACGACGACGCGAGAGCCCAAGATATACACATTTCGGTTTGTGCCGGTCGATGCGGCTCATAGTCTCTACCGGCTCAATCGTGAAGTCATGTCTAGGTTTCTTGAGGAACTCGCCCAGGGAGAGATCGCGGACGTGCGGATCAACGGCCGTAAGAATATCCTCGCCGTAGACGTCACTCAACGAGGCACATTGGAAGTGCTGAGCAACGTCAAGATGTTGGATAACATCAATGTTCGCTCATATATACCTGATGGCCGCGACTCTACGACAGCCGTCATTTACGACGTCGACATTTCCATCAGCGAAAGTGACTTTGCTGCTCTCATCAAACCGGTGTCTGCAGAACTTACTATACTGCAAGCTCGTCGCCTTGGCAAATCACGCTGCGTGAAGCTCGTGTTCAAAGGTGACAGCCTTCCATCGCAAGTCATGGTCGGCCATTTTCGACACACAGTGCGACCCTTCGTACCGAAGCCCCTTCAATGCCGGAAATGTTATAGATTCGGACATGTCAGTGCTGTTTGTACAAACCTGGCTGTGTGATCGCTATGCTCAGACTCACATAGCGCAGACGCTTGCCAGGCAGAACTTCGAAAAGGTCGAAACTGTCATGGCCCTCATGAAGCATCGTCAAAAGATTGCCCAATCATGAAAAAGGAAATGCAAGTGTTGAGGCAAATGGTCCGGGATGGATCAACTCACAGGGAGGCCGCTGCCCAAGTACGACACCGGCGGTCTCGCCGCCGGAGGCCCCTGAGAAGACCCAGTGCTGAAGCAAGGATAGAACCTCACCAAATGACCGCCCGCATACCACCTCAAGCGTCCAGACACGCCGACAACAAATCCTCCAAGCAAGACAAGAGCATCACCGGCTCGCCTGAAGTATGGCCAGCGGTGCCAACGATAGACCCACCGTTTGAGCCACCGCATTGCTCGTCTACAATCACTTCGGAACGAGAATGCGGTGATAGTCGCGACAAAGAAATTGTAGCCATGGTAAAGGCCCTTATGAATGCCATTCGTATGCTCCTCACTAGCATTGACAGTCCGGCTGCAAAGAGTGCACTTCAGTTAGTGGAAGCGCTGAAGCCGGTTCTATCAAGTCTGGAAAGGCACCATGGCTCCGCCTCTGCAAGCCTTTCGTAAAGAGGTCAAAGGAGCTTCGATATTTCAGTGGAATGTCCGAGGCCTCAAGCCCCGCATTTCTGATATTCGACAATTTGTGTTTAAAAACCAGTTTCCAATTATTGTCATCTGTGAGCCAAGGCTACACCATGCAATACGACTATCCAGGTACGAAGCCTTCAAGTCCGCTACCTGCAACGAACAGAGTAAAGTCATTGTATATATCAGATGCGACCTTATCTATATCGAGTACCGTGTAGCACCTCACGATGACAACCAGTATGTCTGCGTGACAGTTAAACGTAGAGACCTCAATTTCACGCTTGTAGGCGCATATATATCACCTCCAAATCGTTTTGAACCTGAAAGACTACGAGCGCTGTTAACAGCCACACCTGGATCATGGATCATCACCGGAGATTTCAAGTCAGAAGACAGACAGTCGCGGAAGGCAAGTATTCTCCTTTGCTCTGGAGCAGCAGCTGCTTTGTGTAAACGACGGAAGCCCAACGTTTCTACGGGGAACGACATACAGCAGCTGCCTTGACTTGACATTTGTGTCACGAAGCCTAAATGGAAAGGTCAAGTGGTTCGCTGACTATGAAACTCATGGAAGTGACCACATACCAACCTATTTGAAGATCAAGGGCTTGGAAAAATCGCCAAACTACGACACTTCGACTCGCATCGACTGGACAAAGTTCAGGTTACTGACGGAAAAGAGGTGTCAAGAAAATAAAGCGCCTCCTCTTGACACCCTCGAGGATATGATTAGAGGTGCTACTCAAGAAGCGACCTATCATATTCAACATACTTCAGAATATTGTCAACATCAAGCGGAATGGACCATATGCGAAATTGCTTTGTGTTCTGGCAACACTGTGCATTTTGACCCCGCCGCCATTTTAATGTGGGCGAGCGGTCGACGGCAACGCGTTCGCTAGTACGGCCGTACGACTCCTGAACACTTGCTTCTTTGCGCTGAGCTACTGCGATGGCCACAGCAAGACGTTTCCCAGTGCCCGAACATGTGATGTGGAAAAACTGTTTACGAATCTTGCTACATCTTGCCACTTGTATGTCTTTGCATCTTTTGGAAAGCGGTGGAAGGATACCTACAAGATATAAGCAAACAAACATTCAGTGCGACGTCATGAGCTAGGTTTCTCTTAGCTGTTTAAACGATTGTTGTTTACAAACACAGGCACTATCACAAATTCATCTCACAAGGAATAGAGGTCACACTTATATGTGCATTGCAGGACTAATGATGCACGTGCAATGTGACCCCATCCCTCTCAGTTTTTTCTGTGCACACTCCCGTTTCCTAGCAGCCTTTCCTAGATATGGCCTTTCACAGCAAGCCTTAAGAGGCATTAGTCACTTGTAGACACTCGGGGGAATTTAAATGAGTTATTATTTATATCTAAGTAGCTTCAAATATTTCTAGGAGCTGCGAGTGTGAGGCAGCCAAAATGCTGAATCCCATACAACTAAGTTATGGCTGTCTCAACAGCTGTATGTTTTATAATGCAACATGAAACATTTTTCAAGTGAGGTGAGTTGCAACTAAAAAAAAACAGCTGCAACGCAACTGAGTCAAAAAGACTAAAATGCAGAGATTGAATCCCATCTTACGAATAATTAGGACTGCCGCGCTCTGAACTCCTGCAGAACGTCATTCAGTCAAGCCCTGGCGATACTCATGGTGCCAATTTTCGAAACCTACGGCAGTGCGCCCCGCTATCTTTTCGATTTTATTTCGTTGGTAAAGGAAAATTAGTGAGGGAGGCCTCAATGGAAAAGTTGCGTCCGCGCACGTTGGGGGAATTGAAGTTAAGTGCCTGAGCAGACACTTTTCTGTTCTAAAGTGGGCATAGCCTTTATCTTCCGAATGACTGTTTTATTGCTGCGCGGTGACCGTACTTCAGGAAACAACGGAGCTTGAACGCGGACAAGCAATCAAGCTGCCTTTCTAGGATGCGTGTACGGCATGTTACTCGGAGTAGCGGAAGTTCTGCACGTCTCTGTGCGCAATCACCTTCAAAAATAACATTTCTACGTCGTCTACCTACAGGGTGTAATCTCGTCACAAAAAAGGCCGTCCTAACAGTTCAGTTCTGTCACACTAGTTACCCCCACCAGCAGTGGCGGACTCTCTATTCGACTGCAGGGAATCACCGGGGCTCTTGAATTTACCATCTCAGACTCACCGCGGATAGCCTGCGGGTAGTCCGAGACTTCCCCGAAGTCATAAAAAAATTTGAATGCCGCACAGCTTCTCAGCGAGTTCGAGACGGCAAATCGAAGAGCACTACTGTCGTGTAGAGGCCCGACGTAGTGAAAACACCTAGCCGCAAAGCTGACAAACCTATAAAAACACGGCCTGTCCACGTAACACAGAAAAATGGTTAGTCCTGCATTGCTCTAGTGCAGCCCGCGCACCGCGGAGGTACATGCATCCTAGACTGTGCCCATAAAGCGTGTGCACGCCATACCCTGTTTTGCGTTTAAACGATTGCTGCAAAATCGTAATTCATACCGCATACCTAGCTCCCATCGCTGTCTGTGACTCCGAGCTGCTTGCACAGTGGCACATAGCAGTGTACTGACATTTCGCCAGCAAAAAAATCTGACTGCGACTGTCGAAGCGTTGAAACACGTACGTTCGCATGTGGGTCGCCCGCGCGTAGTGGTCAAGCCTCGCCAGCATCAAAATGGCGTATATGGTACCTGCTGCGTTCACAAGATGGCGCTGTTAATTTCGCATATTGCCTATTGGAACGGCTCAGAGCAATCCGTCGTAGCGCAGAAAGAAGGTATAGGCGCACAAAGTTTATTCACGACTTGAGGGAGGCAAGGCGTCTACAGAAAAAAATTCAGCGGCGAATCATTTCACTTCAATCCTTTCGCTGGAAACATCTGTGCGAATCTTTAGATCCACACAAACCTTTGACGCAGACATGGAGGATTGTCCGTGGCCTACGAACATCGCCACATCAACATCGCCCCTTCAAGTGTCTTTCTCTCCACCAAGGCCGCACCGAAATTCAAGTAGCAGAAGATTTCTGCATGAAAGTTGCCGGTCATGCGTCCGCGTGCACCACGCGCCACCTAGAAAACGCTCCAGTTTCCAGAGATTCAAGAATGGACACCTTTTTCTCTCTAGAGGAACTACAAGCGGCCTTGACGGCATGCAAACGATCTTCATCGCCTGGTCCGGATGGGATCACGTACATGGCTCTTTGCAACCTCGGAGAAACAGCCCGACGGGCCCTTTTATCCGTTTACAATGACTCGTGGAGCAGCGGATTGATCCCTCATTTACGGAAATCCAGCCGCCTCGTCCCTGTGCTTAAACCAGGTAAATCTCCTCTGCACTTGACCTCTTATCGCCCCATCGCGCTTACCAGCTGTTTCGGGAAAGTGATGGAGAGAATGATTTTGACTCGCTTAGAGTGGTACTTGGAGCACCACGAGGTATACCCTCATGCTATGACGGGCTTTCGGCGTGGACGGTCCGCAATTGATGATAACGTTATAGACCTGGTCTCATCTATTCAGCACCAAAAAAGACTGAAACGTTTATCTGCGGCGTTGTTCTTGGACGTGAAAGGTGCATACGATAACGTATCACATGAGGCCATTCTGGATGTTATGGAAAATGTTGAATTAGGGGGTCGGGTTTACCAATGGATCCACAGCTATCTGAAAGGCAGAACTTTCTATGTACAGACGGAGAATGGCGCAACAACGCACCATTGCAACCGTCGTGGTGTTCTGCAAGGCGGTGATCTTAGCCCCACACTTTTCAATCTAGCGCTACTCGGCCTGGTTGACGCACTTCCAGAATCTGTCCATCTATCAATATATGCAGATCACATCTGCATCAGGGCGTCAGGCGTAACACGCCTTCATTTGCGTGCCCGGCTTCAGAGAGCGGCTACAATAGCGACAAAGTTCCTGGAAGAACGGGGCCTAGAGCTGTCGTCAGAGAAATGCTCGCTTATAGCATTCACGCATAAGGCTATGAGCCCATATGTTATTAAAATCAACGGACACACGATCAACTACGTGAAGACCCAGCGATTCCTCGGAGTCATAGTTGATCGCGACCTCTCCTGGAGCCCTCAAATCGCCCACATGAAAACTAAACTCACCATGATCACCCACGTACTGAGGTTTTTTGCTGGAACAAAGTGGGGTGCATCGGTACGAGCAATGCTCCAACTCTACACTGCTCTGTTCCTCGGTGATATGCGATACAGCTTACCCGTGCTATGCGGGATCCGAAGAACAAACTTGCGTGTCCTCCAGTCGATCCAAGCCCAAGCCCTGAGAATATGCCTTGGTCTCCCGAGATGCGCGTCTACAGCAGCGACAGTCATCATTGCACGTGATTATCCAGTCAACGCATACATCCGCGTAGACGCTTTGAGAATGCACATAAGACATTTCGCTCGGCTTCCATCTCATCACCTCGCCTCACTTCGAACTTCCAGGCCCCACTCAGCGTTCAGTGCAACTGTAGCTCAGCATTGCGCAGTGCTTCCATCGCAGCTCACGCATGCAGCTCAGCCGCTGATACCATTATGGTGCCTACACCCACTCAAAGCCCTTCTTACAATTCCTGGCATCCAAAATGAGAAAAAGTCGTCGCATCTAGCCCTGAAACAGGCCACATTACTTTTCCTGCAAGAGAAGCACAACGGACGCCTTCACATTTACACGGATGGCTCGGTGTCTTCAGTAAGCTCTGCAGGGCGGTGGTTATTCCCGCGAGGCACATCACAAATAAATTCATGACATCGCATTTGACGTCGTCGACAGCTGCAGAACTTTGGGCCTTACATGCAGCTCTGGAGTTTATAGTGAAAGAACCTTCGGGAATTTGGTCTATCTTCTCGGACTCGAAGGCATCTCTTCAATGTCTTATGTCACCCTTTCCCCATGGACCTAATGAACAGTTAGTAGCTGAAATAAGGCTTCTTCATCACCAAGCAATCGAAAAACAGCACAGCATAGTGTATCAGTGGATACCAAGTCATTGCGGAATATATGGCAATGATCGCGCAGATGAGGCCGCTAGATCTGCGCACGATGATACGCAATACACAGCCATCCCGTTCTCAAGAACCGACGCTGCTACAAGACTTCGTTCGCTTGCACGTGACCTCACACTGGTACAGTGGAACTCAACAGACTTCACAAAGGCGCGCCTGCATAACTTGGATCCCAATCTGCAGCTTCGTCTTCCCCCAAGGATATCTCGAGCTGAGGAGACTCTTCTATGCCGCCTGTGGCTTGCAGTGGCCTTCACGAACGCATACTCTTATCTCATTGGGATGGCCAGCTCTCCTACATGCACTTACTGCAGCTGCGAAGAAACCATCGCGCACCTTCTGTGTGAGTGCACCCATTTCAACGCGCAAAGACAAGAACTCACTGCAGCTCTGGATAGACTAGATGATGGGCCTTTGTCGGAACAAAGGATTCTGGGTCATTGGCCGAGCCCATCCTCAGCCCAGAAGGCGTTGAAAGCTTTGCAGCGCTTTTTGCGGACAACTGGCCTCAGAGACAGACTTTAGTGTCTTATACTCTTTGATGTTGCCTTTCCTCTGTCGCATTTTTTGTAATTTCTCTTTCGCTTCGCAACATTTCTTTTTAACATCTTTCATTCCCCTCACCCGTTTCCCCAGCACAGGGTAGCCAGCCGGTCTAAGAACTGGCTAACCTTCCTGTCTTTCTGCTTAAACTTTCTTCCTCCTCCTTCTCCTCCAAGTACTGGCATCTCGCATACCCTGTGGCGCACACCCTCTTTACGGGTCAGTGTATCCGTCTGTCCGTCTGCTAGTCCTGTGCGTCCGTGCGTCAACCTAGTGAACACTCCAAATACCGCCATCTCGCATTCGCTGTGGCACTTACCCGCTTTAAAAGTCCCTATATCCGTCCATCTTTCTGCTAGTCTGTTCGTCTATCAAGGTGTCCATCCGTGCGGTCATCTTGAGAACACTCCAAGTGCCGCCATCTCGTAACTGCTGTGTCACATACACGCTTTACGCGTCTGTCTAGCCGTTCGTGCGTCTGCTAGTCTGTCTTTCCAGCCCTCCATGCGTCCTTCCGTGCGTCTCTGTAGTGAACACTCCAAGTACCGCTATCTCACAAACCTTGTAGTACACATCCGAATAAGGTGTCCGTCTATCGATCCGTGCGCCTGCTAGTCTGTCTTTCCGTCCGTTCATGCGTCCGTTCGTGGGTCCATCTAGCGAACACTCTGAAAACGCCATCTCGCGTGCGCAGTGACACATCCCTGCTTTACGCGTCTGTCTATACGTTCGTCCGTCTGCTAGTCCTTTTGTCCGTCAGTCCATGCGACCGTCCGTGCGTCCATCTAGTGATCACTTCAAGTACCGCCATTCTGCCTGTCGCATAGCCTGTGCCACATACCCGGTTTATGCGTCGGTCTGTCCATCCTTCACTCGGCAAGTCTGTGTCCGTTTGTCCATGCAACCGTCTGTGCGTTCATCTAGTGAACTCTCAATGTACCACCATCTCGCGTCTCGCATACTTTGTGGCAGATAACCGCATTATGTGTTCATCTATCCATCCGTTCTTCTGTAATCTCTCTGTCCATCCGTCCACGTTTCCGTGCGTGCGTCCATCTAGTGAGCACTCCAAGTACCACCATCTCGCGTCTCGCTCCCTGTCGTACATACACGCTTTACGCGTCTGTCTATCCGCCCGTCCGTCTGTAAGTCTGTCTGTCCGTCCATCTATACGTACGGTCGTGCATCCATCTAGTGATCACTCCAAGTACAGCAATCTCGAATCTCGCATTATCCGAGGCACATACCCGTTTTACGCGTCTGTCTATCCGTTTGTCCTTCTGCTAGTCTCTCTGTGCGTCCTCTGTCTGTCCATGCGTGTCCATCCATGCGTCCTTCTAGTGACGACTTCAAGTACCGCCATCTCGCATCCGCTGTCACACGTACCCATATTTCGCATCTGTATATCTGCTCGTCTGTCTGCTAGTCTGTCCGTCCATCCGTCCATGCCTCCGTCCGTGCGTCCAGCTAGTGAACAGGCCAAGTACCGCTATTTTGCATCTCACATACCCTGTGGCACATACCCTATTTAGGCGTCCGTCTATCCGTCAGTCCCTCTGCTGGTCTGTCTGTCTGCCATCTATGCGTCCATCCGTGCGTCCATCTAGTGCACAATCCATGTACCGCGATCTCGCATCTCGCATACCCGGTGGCACTTACTTTACGCGTCCTTCTATTCGTCTGCCTGTCTGCTATTCTGGATGTCCATCCATCCATGTGTCCATCCATGCGCCCATCTACTGAACACTCGAAGTACCGCGATCTCGCATCTCGAATACCCTGCCGCACATACCTTTGCGCGTCCTTCTATCCATCCATCCATCTGCTAGTCTGTCCGTCCGTCCGCCCATGCGTCCGGCCATGCGTCCATCCAGTGAACACACTAAGTACCGGCATCTCGAATCCCGCATACTCTGTGGCACATACCTGCTTTACGCGTCAGTGTATCCGTCCGTCCGTCTGCTAGTCCTGTCCATCCGTTAGTGTGTGCGTCCGTGCGTCAATCTAGTGAACATTCCAAATACCACCATATCGCATCCGCTGTGGCACATACCCGTTTACGCGTTCTTTCCATCCGTCCGTCTGCTAGTTTGTCTGTCCGCCCGTCCATGCATACGTCCGTGCGTCAATCCAATGAACACCTCGAATACCGCCATCTCGCATCCGCTGTGGCACATACCCGCTTTACAAGTCCCGCTATCCGTCCGTCTTTCTGCTAGTCTGTCCGCCGTCTATGCGTCCGTCCGTACGGCCATCTAGTAAACACTCCAAGTACCGCCATCTCGTATCTGCTGTGGCACATACCCGATTTACGCGTCCCTATATCCGTCCGTCCATCTGCTATTCTGTCTGTCTGTCCGTCCATCCATGCATCCCTCCGTGCGTCCTGCTAGTGAACACTCCAAGTATTGCCAATTCACATCCCGCATACTCTGTGGCACGTACCCTCTTTATATGTCCGTTTTTCGTCCGTTCGGGTGCTACTCTGTCTGTCTATCCGTTCAAGCGTCCGACCATGCGTCCACCTACTGAACAATGCTCTGTGTTTTTCTCTTTCCTTTCTGCTCTCTATCTTTCTTCTCCCCTATCCCTCTCCCATGCGCAAGGTAGCGAACCAGCTGCCTATAGGATGGTTAACCTCCCTGCCGTTCTTTCCCCCCTGTTCTCCTTCCGTCCATGTACCATGATCTCGCATCTGGCATACCCTGTGGCACACACCCGCTTTCCGCGTCCGTCTATCCATCCGTTCGTCTGCTAGTCTGTCTGTCCATCCGTCCGTGAGTCCATACTTGCATCCATCTAGTGAACTCTCATTGTACTGCCAACTCGCATCTTGTGTACCTTGTGGCACATAATCGCTGAACGCATCCGTCTATCCACTCGTCCGTCTGCAAGGCCGTCCGTCCGCTCAAGCGTCCGTCCTTGCGTTGATCTAGTGAACACTCCTAATACCGCCATCTCACATCTGCTGTGGCACATTTCGATTTACGCGTCCCTCTATCCATCCGCGCTTCTGCTATTCTGTCGGTCCGTCCATGCGTCCTTCTAGTGAACACTCCAAGTACTGCCATCTCGCATCCGCTGTGACACTTACCAACTTTACGCGTCTCTCTATCCATTCGTCCGTCAGCTAGTCTGTCCATCCGCCTATGTGTCCGTCCGTGCGTCCAGCTAGTCAACACTCCAAGTACCGCCATCTCGCATCTCGCATACACTGTGGCACATACCCCCTCTTTATGCGTCCATCTATATGTCCGTCCGTCTGCTGGTCTGTCCCTTCGTCATTGCGTCCGTCCGTGCGTCAATCTATTGAGCATTCCAAATACCACCATCTTGCATCCGCTGTGGCACGTACCCGATGTACGTGTCCCTCTATTCATTCGTCGTTCTGCTATTCTGTCTATCCGTCTGTTCATGCGCTGTCCGTGCGTCCATACAGTGAACAATCCAAGTAACACCATCTCGCATCTCGCATACGCTGCGGCACATACCCGCTTTACGCGTTCTTCTATTCGTCTGTCCGTCTGCTAGTCTGTCGGTCCGTCCGTACATGCGTCCGTCCGTGCGTCAATCTAGTGAACACTTCGAATACCACCATCTCGCATTCGCCGTGGCATGTACCCACTTTACACGTTTGTCTAGCTGTTCGTTCGTCCGCTATTCTGTCTGACGTCCGTTCATGCATCCGTCCGTGCGTCCAGCTAGTGAACACTGCAAGTACTACCATTTTGCATCTCGCATACCCTGTGGCACTTACCTTCTTTATGCGTCCATGTATCCGTTCATCCGTCTGCTGGTCTGTCTGTCCATCCGTCCACCCGTCTGTCCATGCGTCCATCCAGTGAACACTCCAACTGCCATCTCACATCTCGCATATGCTGTGACACATACCCGCTTTAAGTGTTCTATGCATTCGTCCATCTGCTAGTTTGTCTGTTCGTACGTCCATGCATTCGTCTGTGCGTCAATATAGTGAACACTCCGAATAACGTCATCTCGCATCCACTGTGGTACATACCCGCTTTGCGCGTCCCTCTATCCGTCTGTCTTTCTGCTAGTCTGTCCGTTCGTCCATGTGTCCATCCGTGCGTCCATCTCCAAGTACCGCCATCTGGCATACCATGTGGCACATACCCTCTTTATGCGTCCGTCTATTCGTCTGTCCGTTCTGGTCTCTCTGTCCATCCATCTATGCGTCCGTCCGTGCGTTCATCTAGTGAACACTCCATGTACCGCCATCTTGCATCTCGCATACCCCTTGGCACATACCCATTTTACGCGTCCTTCTATCCGTCCATCCGTCTGATATTCTGTCTGTCCAGTCGTCCATGTGTCCATTCCATGCGTCCATCTACTGAACACTCGAAGTACCGCCATCTTGCAACTCGCATACCCTGCCGCACATACACGCTTTACGCGTCCTTCCATCCGTCCTTCTGTCAGTTCGTCTCTCTGTCCGTTTGTCGTGCGTCCGTCCGTGCGTCAATCTAGTGAACACTCCAAATACCACCATCTCGCAACCGCTGTGGCACATACCCGCTTTAAAAGTCCATCTATCCGTCCGTTTTTCGGCTAGTCTATTTTTCCGTCCATGCGTCCCTCCGTGTGGCCATCTAGTGAACACTCCAAGTACCGCCACCTCGCATCCACTGTGTCACATACCCACTTTACGCGTCTGTCAAGCCGGTCATCCAACTGCTAGTCTGGCTGTCCGTCCGTCCATGCATCTGTCCATGCGTCCTGCTAGTGAACACTTCAAGTACCGCCAAGTCGCATCTCCCATACACTTTGGCACACCCGCTTTGCGCGCCCGTCTTTACGTCCGTTCGTCTGCTAGTCTGTCTGTCCATTCGTTCCGGAGTCCATACGTGCATCCATCTATGGAACACTCCAAGTACCACCATCTCACACCTTGTGGCAAATACCCGATTTACGCGTCCCCCTATCCGTTCATCCTTCTGCTATTCTGTCTGTCCGCCCGTCCATGCGTTCGTCCGTGCGTCCAGCCAGTGAACACTCCCGTTACTGCCATTTCGCATCTCGCATACCCTGTGGCATGAACCATCTTTATGCGTCCGTCTTTACGTCCGTCCGGGTGCTGATCTATCTGTCCATCTGTTCAAGCGTCTGTCTGACCGTGCTTCCATCTACCGAACACACCATGTACCGCCATTTAACATCTGGCATAACCTGTGGCATATACCCGCTATGCGCGTCCGTCTATCCGTGTGTTCGTCTGCTAGTCTGTCTGTCCATCCGTCCATGAGTCCATACATGCATCCATCTAGAGAACACACTAAGTACCGCCATCTCGCATCTCACATATCTTGTGGCATACAATCGCTTTACGCATCCGTCTAATCCTCCGTCTGTCGGCTAGTCTGTCCGTCCACCCATGCGTCCGTCCGTGCGTCAATCTTGCTAACACTCCAAATACCGGTATCTCACATGCGCTGTGGCACATACCCAATTTACGCGTCCCTCTATCCGTCCGTACTTCTGCTATTCTGTCTGTCCATCCGTCCATGCGTCCTTCCGTGCGTCCAGCAAGTCAACACTCCAAGTACCACCATCTCGCATCTCGCATACCCTGTGGCATATACCCGAATTATGCGTCCATCTCCGCCTGTCCGTCTGCAGGTCTATCTGTTCATCCGTCTATGCGTCCGTCCATGCGTCCATCTATTGAACACTCCATGTGCTGCCATCTCGCATCTCGCATACCCTGTGGCACATACCCACTTTACGCGTCCTTCTATTCTTCCGTCTGTCTCCTATTCTGTCTTTCCATCCATCCATGCGTCCGTCCTTGCATCCATCTACTGAACACTCGAAGTACCATCATCTCGCTTCACGCATACCCTGCCGCACATACACACTTTACATGTCCGTCTATCCTGCTGTCCGTCGGCTCGTCTGTCTTTCCGTCCATCAATGCGTCGGTCCGTGCATCAATCTAGTGAACACTGCAAATACCACCATTTCGCATCCGCTGCGGCACTTACCTGATTTAAGCAGCCCTCTATTAATTCGTCGTTCTCCTATTCGGTCTGTCCGTCCGTTCATGCGCCGCCCGTGCGTCCATCCAGTGAACACTCCAAGTACCGTGATCTCGCATGTCGCATACGCTGTGGCAATACCCGGTTTACGCATTCTTCTACTCGTCCGTCCGTCTGCTTGTCTGTCGGTTCATCCGTCCATGCGTCCGTCTGTGCGTCAATCTTGTGGACCCTCCGAATACCGCCATCTGGCATCCGCTGTGGCACATAACCGCTTTATGAGTCTGTCTATCTGTTTGTTCGTCTGGTAGTCTCGCTGTCCGTCCATCCATGAATCCGTGCGTCCAGCTAGTGAACACATCAAATACCACCAACTCGCATCTCGCATTCCCTGTAGCACATACCTACTTTACGTCTTCTTATGTCCATCCGTACGTCTGCTAGTTTGTCTGAGCGTCCGACCATGCGTCCGTAAATACGTCTATCAAGTAAACACTACAAGTACCGCCATCTCACATCCACTGTGGCACATACCTGCTTTACGCGTCGGTCTATCCGTTCGTCCATCGGCTAGTCTTTCTGTCCTTCAGTCCATGCGTTCATCCGTGCGTCCCGCAATAGAACACTCCGGGTACCACCATTTCGCCTCTCGCATAGTCTGGGGCACATACACACTATATGCGTCCCACATTTGTCCGTGTATCTGCCAGTCTGTCTGTACTTTTGTCGACGCGTCCGTCTGTGCATCCATCTAGAGAGAGAGAGAGAATAAAATGAGGGAAAGGCAGGGCGGTTTAGCAGAAAATGGAGCATCCGGTTCTACCCTGCACTAGGGGAAGGGGGAATGGGGAAGAAAGATTGGAAAGAAAGTGAAGAGGGATATAGACGCGTGCGAAAAAAAGGGGGATGGGGTGGAGCTGGGGTGCTACAGTCTATACAATAGGCCGCTGCCACGCAAAAAGTTCAGTAAGGCCTTCACTGATTTTCTATGAGCACACAAATCATGTCGTCTTTCCAGCACTGATTGTTCAGACAAAGGTCTGTCGTCAAGGCGAGCTAACGCAGCAGCTAGTTGCCGTCTTTGCACGCTGTAACGAGGGCAGTGACAGAGAACGTGCTCTATAGTTTCATCGCTGCCGCAATGACCGCAAGCAGCACTGTCTTCCATGCCGATTCGGAAGGCGAAAGCTTTGGTGAAGGCGACACCAAGCCATAGTCGGCAAAGCACTGTTGTCTCGAGTCGAGAGAATCCAGACGGAGGCCGGAGTGGACGAGACGTGTCCAGTCTACGCAGTCGCGTGGGCGGTAAGCACTCGGTGTTCCACAGAGATTTTAATTCTGCATTAGCGATTTTTCGGATGGTCATTGCAGCATCAGTCCTTGAAAATGGTATAGATTTTTCTTCACCATCTTCGTGTGCTGATCAGGCAGCTGCATCGGCATGTTCGTTGCCCAATATGCCGCAGTGACTTGGAAGCCACTGAAACGTGATTCTGTGTCCTTCGTCGAAGAGGTGGTGAAGCAGCTCTCTAATTTCCAGCACTAGTTGTTCATGAGGTCCCCGGCGTAAGGCGAATATCAAACACTGTAGTGCTGGGTTAGAGTCCGTGAACACGCTCCATTTCTTGGCTTCTTGGTGTTTAATGACTTGAATTGCGCCACGTAGAGCAGCAAGTTCCGCAGCTGTCAATGATGTCTGGTGCGATAAACGAAACTTCACCGTTGTCGCTGTTGCTGGAAAGATCACCGACCCTGCAGACCTATCCACTTTAGTTGAAGCGTTAGTATATAGATGAGTATGCTCACTGTATTTCTCGTATAACAAGAGAAGACAAAGCTGCTTTAGCGCTGGAGACGAGAGCCGGGCTTTTGACCATATGCCTGGAACCATGAGTTCAACATGTGCATAGGTCATACTCCATGGGGGAGTTAAAATCCTTGATGGAGTCGTATATCCCGTAGGAATGTGTGTGCGATATGACAAGACTGTCTGGCAAAATGAAACCCGAGGTCCGGCTTATGGCAGTGAAGCTAGATGATGGGCAGGGGCACGAGTAAGATGCCTCACGTGTGCTCTGAGCACTTTCATCATGATATGCGTCTTTAGCGGGTAGTCATTAGCGATCTGGATTGTCTCAGCTGTTGATGAACATCGCGGTAGCCCCAGACAAACTCGCAGAGCCATAGCCTGGATGATTTAGACAGTCCGAATGTTGGTTCTACAAGTGTTGGTCAACACAGGCAAACTGTAGCGCAAATAGCCAAGAAAAAGCGTCTTGTACAATCGCATCATTGCATGTACTGAAGTCCCCCAGGTTTTTCCTCCGAGATACTTGAATAAGTTAGCAATTTCCGTCAGCCTCTTCTTCAAGTGAACCACATGTGGGCCCCAGCAGAGGTCTCTATCAATGAATACGCCTAGAAATCTCTGCGTCCTGACATATAGTGTGACTTGGCCGTCAATATATATAGCATATGGTCTTATTGCCTTTAGATGAAAAGCAATCAATGCGCATTTCGCTGGTGAGATTTTCAGAACCTGGTCCTTGAGGTACACTGATACCAACGTCACAGATTTCTGAAGCCTTGCGCGTACTTGAGGTCTTGTCACGCCAGATGTCCAGACGCAGATGTCCTCAGCGTACATGGATAACTTCACCACACTTGGTAGTCGTTCTTCAAGACCAATGAGAACGAGGATGAAGAGGGTTGGACTCAAGACGCCACCTTGCGGGACTCCATGATGCGCTGGGTGTTGGGAGGTTGGACCATCTGCAGTGTTCACAAACAAGGTCGGCCCTTGTAAATAACTGCGTGTCCAACGATACAGTTGCCCGCCTAGGCCCACTGACTCAATGGCTTCGAGGATGGCGTCATGTAGAACGTTGTCGTATGCTCCTTTTACGTCAAGGAACATGGCTGCAGATAGTCGTTTACCTGCTTTTTGTTGCTGGACATATGTGACGAGGTGTATAACATTGTTGATCGAACATCGGTGACGGCCAAAACCAGCCATGGTGTTCGGATATATGTCATAGTATTCCAGGTACCATTCAAGCCTGGCCAAGATCATTCTCTCCATTACCTTCCCTACGCAACTTGAGAGTGCGATCGGTCGGTAAGAGGCAATGTCCAGGGGAGATTTGCCAGGCTCAAGAATTGGTACCAAGCGGCTAATCTTCCAATCTTGCTGAATGACGGCAGCTTGCCAGGAATCGTTTAAGATGTTACGCAGTGCTTCTCGTGCCGTTTACCAAGGTTGCACAGCATCCTGTATGAGATGTCATCCGGGCCAGTTGACGACTTATTACATAAGACGAGCGCCGCATCGAGCTCCTGTGATGTAAACGGTAGATTCATGCGTGGGTCCTGTGAGTGAGGGATATGATTCACTGTATGTAGGCTTGTGTACGCTGTCTGGCCCACGGTCATATCGCAGAAATTTTCTGCTACCTCAATTTCATGCCGGCGATGAAAAAGTGCAAGGGCTTTGAAGGGAAAACGTAAAACGCTGCTCTGGAACAGAACGTAGGCCTCGCACAATTCTTCATATCTGAGACAGTGGTTTATGAGGATCTAGCGACGCACGAAATTTCCTCCATCGTTGGGTGTCTAATTTGTCAAGGCGCCGTTGTATCTTCTTTTGGATGCGCCGGGCTGTCCGTAGATCGTCTGTGGAATTGGTGCGTCAGTATCGTCTTTCGGCACGACGGCGGATCGCGCGATGTCGCTCCAGCTCGAGGTCACATTCAGAGAGCTTCGAAGAGCATATTTTTGTGCGCATAGCCGCATGTGCAGTTTCCCTAATAGCTTGCTGAAGACCATTGGACAGGCCTTCTTCCTAAGCATCCTCAAGTTGAGTTTTGAACACACTCCAATCTATTCTTTGTGTTGTGGTAGAGGAGTACGTGTTCGAAATACCTTTGATCTTCAGGTAAGTGGGGATATAGTCGCTTCCGTGTGTTTCAATGTTCCAAAACCTCTTTACTCGTGTAGCAAATCGGCGTAAAACAAAGGACAAATCAAGGCAGCTGCTATATGTAGTGCCTCGTAAAAACGTAGGACTGGCGTCATTCAGAAGGACGAGACCATGGCTGGAAACTAATGATGCTAGACGTCGTGCCGTTGAATTAAGCTTTGAGCTTCCCCAGATGGGATGATGTGCATTGAAATCCCCGGTGATAACCCACGGACACTGATGTGTCCTTAATATGCCGTCTAGTTCGTTGGCGTCGAAATGAGTTGATGGGGATATATATACGCCTAGAAGTGCGAATGTCACCTTTTCTTTTTTAACAGACAAGTACACATACTGATTGCCGTCGTGAGGTCGCACGGCTGGACGACGTAAGTAAGCTCCCGGCGAATCAATAGAACGACCTTGCTACTTTCGATGTCACTTGAAGAGAAAAATGACTCGTGGCCGGATAATCTGATTGGGTGCGATAATTTCGGTTCATATATAATCATCATAAGAAATCGGTACAGATGAACAAACTGGCGAAAATCAGATATGCGAGATCTCAGACCTCTTGCATTCCACTGAAAAATCGACGCTTCTCTGACCGCCTGACGGAACGACTTGTGATTGTCGGCCTTGGCTTTACTGGAGGCTTGCAAGGACCGGAAGCAACGCGTCCAGCACCTGTAGGCCGCTCCTAGCAGTTGGCGTATCGATGCTTGTCAGAAGACTTCTGATGACACTCAAAATGGATCGCAGCATAGGAATAATTTGACGATCTGCTGTTGGAGCCTCGTCATCAGCAGCATTGGCTTTCACTGGGAGCAGAGAGCGGGAAGGCTGTGCGGAAGGCCGTGCGTTCGCAAGCACCGGCCAGTTTTCAGTTGAGAGAGGCTTCGCCGGTGGAGGTATTCTTGTACTCTCTGGCTTTCTACTGGATGTTGATGGTGGTGTAGACCGAAGTGGTGCATGAATATCACCCTGACTGGAGCGCTTCCGTCAGTGGCGACGTCGACGCCGGATTTTCTGTGAAGCTTCTCTATGGGTGTAGTTATCCCTGACCATTTCATTCAGGATACCCATTTCTTTCTTGAGTATTGGGCATTCCTTAGACTTCGTTTCATGCGTACCTCGACAATTGCCGCACCTATAAGTTGTTGCACAACAGGTGTCTACCGTGTGCACCTCCGCGCGCCGGGGGCATACGGTAGAGTTCGCACAGACGCCCTTGACATGGCCGATCTTGAAACACTTGTGGCACTGAAGCGGCTTTGGAACAAAATGCCGTACCACATGCTGGAAATGTCCAACCTTGACGTGCGTAGGGATTGGGTCACCCTTAAAGACTATCTTAACGCAGCGGCTGTTCCCGAGGCGGCTAATATGCTTAATGACCACTCCTTCGTACGCCGGTTTTATCAGAATGGGTAGATCCGTGTTTGGGATTGCCAAGTCAATGTCGTAAATGACACCTGCAGTGCAGGTCTCAGTCATCGGTACGACTGCTCGTACTTTGACATCTCCAAACTCTGTCATCATTCGAAGCTTCTCCAGCGTGTCTGCATGCGTTGTGTCAACAGCTAAAACGTTCTTACGTGTGTTTAGCCGGACCTCTTTGATTTCATTCTGTGCTATTCCCTCAAGAACATTTGAAATGGCTTGCTTGTTCAATTTGCGAAGGCTGGCGGAAGGATCCACGGGAATGAAGAGAATGGTATGCGGCCAGCGTTCACTCCTTGCCTTCAGCTTTGACGTGCTTGCTGGTGATGACGTCTTGATGAGCCTCCTTTTGGCCTTGCGGCTCATCACAGACACGAAGCTGCCATCTGATGAGTCGTCGCCGTCGACTGAGTAGATGCCCGTGTCTTCACTGGAGCTGCACCAAGAGCCTCGTTTCCTTGCGGAGCTTACAAATGTTGAGCTGTAGCCAGACGGGCCAGCAGTTCGTTCTTCGTCCATGGGCACGAGAGCAGGAGCATCTCTTGAGCCGTCGCTGGTGATGGACCATGAGCCTAGAGCCACAAAAGAGCTTGAGGGCGCTGACATTTGACCACGTGGGCCTGTAGAAGTCGCCGCTGCCATCGCCACAAGGCGGGACGCAGAGAGCGTCCCAGGAATTGTGGAAAATATAACGAAAAACAGTTAGTAGTGACAGACGCGTTCTATCACTAAGTAACTTCGTCGTCGTCCGGTGCATCCATCCAGTGAACACTCTAAGTACCGGCATCTCGCATACACTGTGGCACATACCCGCTTTAGGCGTCAGTGTGTCCAACCGTCCGTCTGCTAGTCCTGTCCGTCCGTCCACGTGTGCGTCCGCGCGTCGGTCTAGTGAACATTCGAAATACCATCATCTCCCATCTGGTGTGGCACATACCCGGGTAACGCGTTCTTCTATCCGTCCGTCTGTCTGTTAGTCTGTCTGTCCACCCGTCCATGCGTCCGTCCGTGCGTCAATCTAGCGAACACTCCGAATACTGCGATCTCGCATCCACTGTGGCACATACCAACTTTAGAAGTCCCTCTATCCGTCCATCATTCTGCTGGTCTATCCGTCCGTCCATGCGACCATCGGTGCGGCCATCTATTAAACACTCCAGGTACCGCCATCTCGCATCCGCTGTGTCACATACCCGCTTTTCGCGTCTGTCTAGCCGTTCGTTCGTCTGCTAGTCTGGCTGTCCGTCCGTCCATGCATTCATCCGTGCGTCCAGCAAGTGAACACTTCAAGTACGGCCAACTCGCATCTCGCATACGCTGTGGCACACACGCGCTTTACGCGGCCTTCTGTCCGTCCGTTTGTCTGCTAGTCTGTCTATCTGTCCATACGTCCGTCCGTGCTTCCTTCTACTGAACCCTCCAAGTACTGCCATCTCGCATCTCGCCTGCCCAGTCACGCATAGAAGCTTTAGGCGTCTGTCTATCCTCCCGTCTGTCTGCTAGTCTGTCTGAGCGCCCGCCCTTGCGTCCGTCCGTGCACCCATATACTGAACACTCTATGTACAGCCATCTCGCATACCGAGTGGCACGACGTACCCGCTTTACGCGTCTGTCTATTCATCCGTTCTTCTGCTCATCTGTCTGTCCATCCGTTCAAGCGTACGACCGTGCGTCCACCTACTGAACTCTCAAAGTACCGACATCTCGCATCTCACAATCTCTGCCGAACATATACGTTTTACGCGTCCTTGTATCCGTCCATTCGTCTGCTCGTCTGTCTGTCCGTTCGTTAATCTAGTGAACAATCCGAAAAACGCCATCTCGTATCCACTGGGGCGCATAACTGCTTTACGCGTCCTTCTATCCGTCCGTCCTTTTGCTAGTCTGTCCGTCCGTTCATCTAGTGAACATCTAGTGAACACTCCAAGTACCGCCATCTCGCATATACTGTGGCAGATATCCGCATGAGGCGTCCGTCTATCGATCCATTCGTCTGGCAGTCTGTCTTTCCGTCCATCCATGCGTTCGTCCGTGCGTCCATCTAGTGAACACTAAAAGCGCCATCTCGTATCTTCTGTGGCACATACCTGCGTTACGCGTCTGTCCATACGTTCGTCAATCTGTTAGTCTCTTTGTCCGTCAGGCCATGCGCCCATCCATATGTCCAGCTACGTAACACTCTAAGTACCACTATCTCGCATCTCGTATAGCCTGTGGCACATACCCACTTTAAGTGTCCGTCTATCCATCCTCCGTTTGCTAGTCTGGCTGTTCGTCTGTCCATGCGTCCGTCTGTGCGTCAAGCTTGTGAACACTTCAAAAACCGCAAACTCGCTTCTCCCGTACCCTGTGGCACACACGACTTGTGCGTTCGTCTATCCGGCCGTTCGTCTGCTACTGTGTCTCTCCATCCGTCCATGAGTACGTACGTGGAACTTGCTATGGAAGTACTGCCACCTAGCATCTCGCATACTTTGTGGCACTTACCCGATTTACGCGTCCACCTATACGCCCGTCCGTCTGCAATTCCGTCTCTCCATCCGTCCTTGCATCCGTCCATGCGTCCTTCTTGTGAACCCTCCAAGTACCGCCATCTCGCATCCGATGTCGCACATACCTGCTTTACGCGTCTGTCTATCCGTTCGTCCGTCTGCTAGTCTGTCTGTCCGTCCGTCCATGCGTCCATCAGTGCGTCTAGCTTGTGAACACTCTAAGTACCGCCATCTCACAACTCGTATACTTTGTGGCATGTAATAGCTTTACGCATTCGTTTATCCGTTCGTCCGTCGGCTAGTCTGTCCATCCGCCCATGCGTCGTCCGTGCGTCAATCTAGTGAAAACTCCAATTACCACCATCTCGCATTCGCTGTGGCACATACCCGATTTCCGCATCCCACTATCCGTCCATCCGTCTGCTATTCCGTCTGTCCATCCGTCCACGCATTCGTCCATGCGTCCTCCTATTGAACACTCCAAGTACCGCCATCTCGCATCCGCTGCCACACATACCCGCTTTACGTGTCTGTCTATCCGTTCGTCCATCTCTTAGTCTGTCTGTCCGTCCGTCCATGCGTCAAGCTTGTGAACACTCCAAGTACCACCATCTCGCATTTCGCATACCTTGTGGCAAATAATCGCTTTACGCATCAGTTTATCCGTTCGTCCGTCGGCTAGTATGTACATCCGCCCATGCATCCGTACGTGCGTCAATCTAGTGAACACTCCAAAAAATCACAGCATATCAACGGAGTGAATGATGATTGGTGGGGCGCAGCGTTCGTCAGTCTGTCTGTCCATTCGTTCTTGCGTCCGCCTATCTGTGTGATCCTTGGTGCATCCGTCCGTTTGTTCATTCGTCTGTCCTGTCCGTTGATCTCCTTTTGCGGCCATTCCTCTGTCTGTCCATCAGTCCCTGTGCCCTTCTGTCTGTCCATCCGTGCGTTTGTCAGTCCGTTCATCCGTTCATATGTCTAGGGAAAACTCCAAGCACAGCCATCTCACATCTTCTCATCATGTATTCATCATATACAACTGCTCCCATTCAGAAGACGTTGTAAGGACCACTATTTCGGGTATGTAACTGGTGTACACTGGTGGTTACGTACTACGAGGGATGCACTAGCCACGCCATAAGGATCTTCGCCCTTAATATGCCATCTCGCATCCGCTGTGGCACATACCCGATTTATGCGTCCCTCTATCCGTCCATCCTCCGGATATTCTGTCTGTTCGTCCGTTCATGCGTCCGTCCATGCGTCCATATAGTGAACACTGCAAGTACCGCCATCTCGCATACCCTGTGGCACACATCTGCCTGAGGTGTCCGTCTATCGATAAATCCGTATGCTAGTCTGTCTTGCCGTCCGTCCATGCGTCCATCCATGCGTCCGCCTAGTGGACACTCTAAAAAACGCCATCTCGCATACGCTGTGGCGCATACTCGATTTACGCGTCCCTCTATTCGTCCATGCTTCTGCTATTCTGTCTGTCCATTCCTCCATGCGCCCGTCCATGCGTCCATATAGTGAACACTGCAAGTACCACATCACGCATACCCTGTGGCAGATATCCGCCTGAGGTGTCCGTCTATCGATCCATCCGTCTGCTAGTCTGTCTTGCCGTCCATTCATGCGTCCGTCCATGCGTCCACCTTGTGAACACTCTAAAAACGCCATCTCGCATCCGCTGTGGCACATACCTGCTTTACGCGTCTGTCTATACGTTCATCCGTCTGCTAGTCTCTCTGTCCGTCAGTCCATGCGTCCATCCGTGCATCCGTCTAGTGAGAGAGAGAGAGATAAATTGAGAAGAAAGGCAGGGAGGTTAACCAAGCTTGGCTCGGTTGGCCACGCTACTCTTGGGGTGGGGGAAAAAGAGAATAATAGAACGGAAAGAGATAGAAAAGAAGAGGAGTAAGAAAGAGAAGTATGAATAGTCAGCGCGAGACTACACAGCATGGTCTCGCACAGTTATTTCACAAGCAGTCGTGAAGTCTGGTGGTCCTTAAAAAGTACAAGAGGGCTTTCGTGGCACTGCGCGTATGGCAAGCCGTCGGCCAAGGTCCCAGGATCTTCTCTTCTGTAAGCGGCCGTGAATCCAGCTGACAGAGCTTGGCTTCCATAATACGTCGTTCGGTCTGGTATGCTGCGCAATGACATAGAATGTGCTCAAACGTTTTTTTGCAGGTGCAGATGCTGCATACCGAAGTGCTTACCATTCCAAGAAGACGAGAGTACGAATTCGCAAATGCTACGCCCAACCTCCAGCGACAGAGTTAAGTTTCAGCGCATCGTGGGAGCCCGGATGGCAAAACGAAGTTGCAAGTTTGGGGCGATCGAATACAGGTGCGTGTCGGAGAAACCCTGCGTATTCCATTGTAGGAAAGATGTACGGCGAGCAAGTGACTGTAGTAGCCTTGCAGCGTACGTTCTCAAGAGTGGTAAGGGCGTGCGCCGGTCTTGGTCATGAGACGATTGAGCAGCTTCATACGTGCGGTCATTGCCGACGATTCCGCAATGACTCGGCAAACACTGAAATACAATATCGTGACCTTCCTTGAGCGCTTCATGGTAGTCGTGCCTTATCGTATATACTGATTGTTCATGTAACCCATGCTGCATAACAAACCGTAGTGACTGTAAGGCTGACCTGGAGTTGCAAAAGATGTCCTATTGGTTAGGTTGCTGCCGAAGAATGTACTTTAATGCACCTTGAAGTGCTGCGAGCTCTGCTGCTGTCAACGTCGTAGTGTGAGAAAACTTGTACTGAAGCAACACACTTTTAGATGGAACAACCACTGCTCCTGTGGAGCTGTTGGAATTAGATGAGCCATCGGTGTAGACATGTCTGCGGTCAAAGTACTTTTCGTACAACAGACGCAAAGTCAATTGCTTTAGGGCTAGCGTTGACAAGCGTGGCTTTTTAAAGATTGCAGGAACTGATAAGCGCACATCAGGTTGACGAAGACTCCATAGCGCAGCTGCTGGATGCATCGCAAGTTTGAGGCAAGGTTGTAGTATGTCCTGATGTTTTGTCACAATACCGCAATACGAAGAATGGGGCCTTCGAGCTGTTAAACACGCTAAATGATACGACGGTAGCTGTGATAATTGCCGAATGTGTGCTCTGAGCGTCTCGACAATGATATGCGTGGTGACCGGTTGTTCTTGTGCAATAACAATAGTTGACACTGTCGATGAGCATCCTAGAAGGCCAAGGCATGTCCGAAGTGCTTGGTCTTGTACGCTTTGCAGTGCACGGATGTTAGTCTTGCACGTGTTAGACAGGACAGGAAGGCTGTACCAAAGAGTTCCGAGAAAGAGGGCTGTGTAAAGCTGCAACATGAAGTGCACGGATGGGCCCTTGATTTTCCGGCGACGAACTTGAATACATTCTCGATGCCAATGAGCTTTTTCTTCAGGTATGTGACATGCGGGCTCCAGGTTAGGTCACGATCTACGATGACACCTAAGAATCTATGAGTGCTCTTATATGGGATAATCTGCCATCGATGCACAATGGGTAGAAAGACATCGGTTTGCGTGTAAACGCCACCGCTGCGCATTTTTTTGTGGCGATAGTCAAACCTTGCTGGCGAAGGTATGTCGATGCCTTTGTTGCCGCTTTCTGTATTCTTGCGCGCACTTGAGGCCGTGTCATGCCGGACACCAAAATGCAGATATCGTCAGCATAGAGAGATATATAAGCCGTCTGTGGCAGCATTTCGGTGAGCCCCACGAAAACCAGGTTATAAAGAGTCGGACTCAAAACACTGCCTTGTGGCACCCCACGACTTGTGAAATACTTATTCGTAGACCCATCTTCAGTTAGAACGAACATGGATCTCTTTGTGAGGTAGCTTCTTACCCATTGAAAGACACGTCCTCCAAGTTCAACTGCTTGAAGAGCATTGAGAACAGCCTCGTGGGTTACGTTGTCATAGGCGCCCTTTACGTCTAAGAACAGAGCTACCGACAGCCGCTTCTGAGCTTTATGATGCTGAACAGAGGTCACAAAGTCAATAATGCTATCAACTGAGGACCGACCTTTGCGAAAACCAGCGATAGCATCAGGATAAATGTTATAATGTTCCAGGTACCATTCTATGCGTTAAGCAGCATCCTCTCCATGACCTTGCCAACGCAGCTTGCTAGTGCTATAGGCCGGTAGGATGCCAAATAGAATTGAGAATTTCCGGGCTTCAGCAAAGGCGCCAGGCGACTACGCTTCCACTCATCAGGCACCAATTCATCATGCCAAGACTTATTGAAAATGTCCAGGAGAAAGCACTGTGCCTTCGGGCCTAGGTGACGTAGGGCAGTATAGGTCACCTCATACGGACCTGGGGACTATGAGCGTCTGCATGTGTTCAATGTCACATGAAGTTCTTCCATGGTGAATGCAACCTCCATTTGCTTATCTCGTGGTACTGGAACATCCTGTGGCAATAGATTGATCGGTATGGAGATGTCGCCGGTGATCTTTGCACAAAATTTACCAGAAACATAAAGCTGTGAGCGACATTGATGTAGCGCCAGAGCGGCGAAGGGATGACGCTGTTGCGAATGCGAGTGAATACCTCGAAGAGTCCTCCATACGGGAGACAAGGGCTTTCAAGGATCTAGCGAGTCACAAAAATTCTTCCACCGCTGTTCTTGAAGTTTGTCCATTCGACGCTGGATTTTTTTGATGCGTCTGTATTCTCTGAGGTCAGAGATAGATTTTGTGCGTCTGTATTGTCTTTCGACACGTCGGCGGACCACTCGATTTGTTCCAACTCTTGGTCGAGTGCCGTGCATCTCAATTCTTTTGAACATATCTTCGTGGAAGTCTCCATTGCAGAACTATTCCCTTCTTCAATGGATTCCGGCGGTTCGTGCATGCACTTGACTCCACTGATATCTGAAACTCTTCCCTGTCAATGGGTCTCGTCCAGACCTCTGACTGTCACGTGCGTAAGAATATGGTCGCTGCCATGTGTTTCAATATCTGTGAACCATTGGACATTCGTGACAATGCTATGCGACACTAATGTCAAGTCCAGGCAACTGCTGTATGTTACTACTCGGAGATAAGTAGGGCTGCCGTCGTTCAGCAGATGACGCCCGTGCTTTGATGCGAGATCAACTATGTTCGTGCCTTTTCGATTTGTTCTGATGCCTCCCCACAATGAAGGACGGGCGTTGAAGTCACCCATCAATATCCAAGGTGCGGCAGCTGTTCCAAATATACTATTTATTATCTGTTGATCTAATCAACGTGATTGCGCTATATGTGCACCTATCAGCGTAAACGACAACTTCTTTTTAACATATTCCTACAAGGAAACGTATATTTGCAGATATTTACGACGATTACACGCGGCGACAATGCCAGGCACACTGGCGGGCTGGGAACAGTCTCTATCCACTTCGTACTCTTTTCTTTCAGGTAGGGACCCTCTACCGCTTTATGCCCCAATCCAAGTACTGCCTTGTGGCACTACCCCGCGGCGTTAAAGCGCCGACCCGGTGCTTGTGACGAAAAGGGAGTGCTGGGTGACACATAAGGCTTCAGTCTTACGACGTGCACAACAGTGGATGGTGCTGGCGTTGAGTGCGCTTCGTCGACGACTCGCTGTGTCTCGTAGGTGAGGTTGGTGATCTTACGCAGGACTTTGTATGGTCCGTCATAGGAAAATAAAAGTTTTTCTGAGAGGCCGATGTGACGACATGGAGTCCACAAGAGTACGAGAGAACCTGGTGCATACGAAACATTGTGGTGGTGACGGTCGTATTGATCTTTCTGAGAGGCTTGAGAAAGTATGAGTCGTTCTCGGGCAATCTGTCGTGCTGCGTCGACTCGCTCTATGGCATCGCGGACGTATGTGACAGGGGAGCTTGAACCAGCGGGAAGGAGAGTATAGAGGCAGAGAGGGTTCCCGTCCATAAAGAAGGGAGAACGGGGAATAGCTTGCGGTGTCATGTCTGGAGGAGATGTAAGCGAAGGTGACGTAGGCTACGTTGCGTCCCAGTCACGCTGGTCTGGAGAAACATACATTGACAACATGCCCGTGATAGTGCGATTCAGGCGTACTGTAAGTCCATTAGTTTGTGGATGGTATGCCGTTGTGAACTTGTGGTTCGTGGAACAGGAACATACTATATCCTGCACGACGCGAGATAAAAAGTATTGGCCTTGGTCAGTAACGAGCTGTCGAGGAGCGCCGTGATGCAATATGATGTCATGCGGTAGAAAGTCGGCGACATCGGTAGCGCAGCTGGTTGGAAGAGCGCGGGTGATCGCGTAACGTGTCACGTAGTCGGTCGCCACGGTAACCCATTTGTTCCCGGATGCAGAAGTGGGAAATAGCCCGAGAAGGTCGAGCCCTACGCGGTAGAATGGTTCAGAAGGGATCTCAATAGGGTTAAGAAGGCCAGCTGGAAGCGATGTTGGTCGTTTTTGACGTTGACAAAGGGCGCAGCTGGCGACATACTTTTGCACAGAGCGATATAGGCGTGGCCAAAATAAACGGCGCCAGACGCGATCATAAGTGCGGGTGACTCCCAGGTGACCAGCGGCAGGTTCATCGTGAAGCTGTCGGAGAACATCCACACGCAAATGGGAAGGCACGACGAGAAGGCGGTCAGGACCATTAGGCGCATGCTGTGGCGGTAGAGAACACCTTCATGAAGGAAATACAAGTTCAGAGAAGTGGGTGGAGTAGTGGAACTCAGGCTTCCTATGATGGGAAGTAAATCCGGGTCGCGGCATCACTCAGAAGCGATATCAAGAAAGTCTGATATTGATAAGACGCAAGCCTCCGTAGCTCTTTCTGTGGTGTCTGGTGGATCCAGTGAGTACCGCGACAGGCAGTCGGCGTCTTGATGGAGGTGACCAGATTTATACACGACCGAGAAGGTGTATTCTTGGAGGGGGAGAGATTAACGACCGCGACGTCCCGTGAGATCCTTGAGCGAGGAAAGCCAGCAGAGTGCATGGTGATCACTTACAACAGTAAAACTGCGACCAAACAGGTAAGGGCGAAATTTAGCGACAGCTCACTCAAGAGCAAGACACTCTCTTTCTGTGATGGAATAGTTCCTCTCGGCAGGGGATAAAAGGCGGCTGACGTAGGCGATGACACAGTCACGTTCATGCTGACGCTGAGCTAAAGCAGCACCAATTCCGTGGCCACTCGCGTCCGTACGAACTTCTGTCGGTGCAGTCTGATCGAAGTGGGCTAATATTGGCGTAGTCGTGAGGGCTGCAATGAGCGCCGAAAATGCAGCACTTTGAGGAGAATTCCAAGTAAATGGGACGTCCTTTTTAAGAAGCTCGGTGAGAGGACGCGCAATATCGGCGAAATTCCGGATGAAGCGGCGAAAATAGGAGCGCAAACCAGGGAAGCTCTGGACATCCTTAGGAGTAGAGGGCACGGGAAATTGATTCACTGCACGAATTTTGTCCTGATCGGGCTGTACCCCAGATGCGTTGACGAGGTGACCAAGTACAGTTATTTCGCGACGGCCGAAACAGCATTTGCAGGAGTTCAGCTGGAGACCAGCGTTGCGGAATACTTGGAGAATACTGGGCAGTCGCTCAGATGGCTTGCGAACGTCGGTGAAAAAACAAATATATCACCTAAGTAGCATGAGCAAGTGGACCATTTGAAGCCGCGCAGAAGGGAATCAATTCATCATGCGCTCAAAGGTGGCCGGCGCATAAGAAAGCCCAAAGGGCATTACTTTAAATTTGTATAAACCATCGGGGGTTACAAATGCTGTTTTTTCTCGGTCCCGTGGGTCAACAGCGATGTGCCAATAACCAGATCGAAGGTCAATGGACGAGAAAAACTTTGCGCCATGAAGGCAGACAAGGGCGTCATCTATTCTTGGTAAGGGGTAAACGTCCTTCTTAGTGACCTTGTTGAGATGTGTATAGTCGACGCAAAACCGCCATGTGTTGTCCTTCTTCTTGACAAGCACGACCGGGGATGCCCACGGACTAGATGAGTGTTCGACGACGCCTTTGGCGAGCATTTTCTCGACCTCTTTCTGGATGACAGAGCGTTCGGCAGTGGAGACGCGGTAAGGGCGGCGATGTATTGGGTTGGCATCGCCGGTGTTGATGTGATGGGTCACAACTGATGTCTGGCCTAAAGGGCAGTAGTCAAGATCGAATATGTCCGCATAGGATGTCAACAGACGGTGGAGATCTTGGGCTTCGGAGGGCGAAAGATCTGGCACTATCATTTTGGATATGTCAATACTTGACAGGTTGGGCGCAGTGAGCAAGTTGACGTGCGGAGTAGGTTGCTGAGCCGACAGTTCAGAAATATCACACTTTTGCAACGACGACATGACGCGTAGTTTAATACAAGCAGGCAGCACGTGCGTGGAGACATCGAAGTTCAAAAGAGAGAGATGGGTCTGGTTGTGGCGTACTCTCGCCACGGTGTGCGGGACAGCAATGGAGTGCTTTAGCACAACGTCGGTAATAGGTGAAACGACATATTCACCATCGCGCACAGGCGGATCACACATTAGCTGCACGTAAGTCGCGGCTTGCGGCGGAAAATGCAGGAACTCGGTGGCACAAAGGCGACTTTGAGCATCACGGGCAACAGCGGCGTCAAAAGGCAGTTCCAACTGAAGAAGACCCGTCGAGCAGTCGATACGGGCGTAGTGCGCAGAGAGAAAGTCGAGACCAAGAATCACGTCATGTGCGCACTGCTCAACCACGGTGAACAATACGACGGTCTGGCGCCCAGCAATACACACGCGAGAGGTGCACATACCGAGAACGGTAGATGTTCTCCCTTCGGCAAGCATCACTGCACACTTAATAGGAGGCGTGATCACTTTTCGCAGTTTAATACAGATAGCAGCGCTCATGACTGAAATTTGTGCGCCAGTGTCTATGAGGGCTGTACCGGTAACGTCATCTACCAAAAGGTCCAAATTATTGCGGCGTGTAGGAATCGTCAACAGAAGATTTGCAGAACGGGTCGTTAATGCAGCGTCACCTCCGGGAGCTGCATGGTATAGTTTCCCGAGATTGAGGGCCCAGGTCGTGCAAGGGACCTGGATCGAGAAATCATCGGCGAGAGAGATCAGTGGCCTTGGGGTGATGGTGACCGGCTGAAGCTTCGGCCCTGAACGTTGGTAGGAGCAGGCTGTGGATCGTACGGAGTAGAAAATCGGCGAGAATTGCCTTCAAAGCGACGCCATGTCCCAGTGTTCCAAGATGAATTGGATGTCTAACGATTGCGACAGTAGCGTGCAATGTGGCCGGCGCGAGAGCAGTGAAAGCAGATCGGTCTATCATCCGACGTTCTCCATTCAGCAGGGTTCCGGTAGCGGGAAGGGTAGCGTGAAGGGTACACCGGAATCTGGTTAACAGAAGCCGAGCTCTTGGTAGTGCGAACAGCGCAAACAGGTGTGATGCCGAGATTTGCTATTTCTTGGCGAACGACGGCTTGGATGAGGGAGACGGTGGCTGCGTTGTCTTGAGGACCGTCGGAGGTGATGGCTGCAGGAGCCATTGCTTTGAGTTCGCGGCGAACGATTCGGGTGACATTTTCGGAGGATGAAGCTTGCGTGAACTTGGGGCTGTCTTCACAGGTCGAAGTGGCTGCAGTATTAGGCAGACGCGCAAACTAATGGGTTATGCGACGGTTGTTGGCGTGCTCGAAGCGCTGACATTCCTTCACAACCGCCTTGACGGTGGCGCAATCGTTAACGATCAACAGATTGAAGGCGTCATCGACAATTCCCTTTAATATGTGAGCGATTTTGTCAGTTTCGCTCATGTTGTTGTCCACCTTTCGACAGAGGCCCAATACGTCCTGTATGTAAGATACATATGATTCGGTCGATGTCTGCACGCGACATTCCAGGTCTTGCCTCGCGGCCTGCTGTCGCCTAAATGTCCTGCTGAATAACTCGACAAGCTTCAGTTTGCAAACGTCCCAGCTGGTCAACTCCTACTCATGCGTCTCATACCAGGTGAGCGCCGTATCCCGCAAGTAAAATACAACGTTGGCCAGCACCAACGTAGGGTCCCACCTATAGTAATCGCTCACGCGCTCGTACAATGCGACGCAATCTTCAACATTCACCTTGTCTTTGCCTGTGCCCGAGAAAATTCTGGGGTTTCGTGGAGGCAGGAGAATCAGAGGACGCAGCTGCTGCCGCTGCTGCTGCTGCGGCTGCTGCGGCTGCTGACGCGGCTGCTGTTGCTCTTGTGGGTGGGCCTGTTGAGCCATTGCAGAAAAATGAAAGTGGCGACCACTCCGAAGTTCCGTGTTGGTTTGCCGGGAAAGCCAGGTTGGCGTACCCAGCACCTCCACCAATAATCTTACAAGAAAAGGTATATTTGCAGATATTTATGACGATTACACGCGACGACCAAGCCTGGCACACTGGCGGGCTGGGACCAGTCTCTATCCACTTCGTCGTCTTTTCTTTCAGGCAGGGACCCTCTACCGCTTTATGGCCTAATCCCACTACTGCCTTGTGGCAAAATAGACACACGTAGGGATTTCCATTGTGAGACTCTGCTCTTTGGATAACGTGAGTTCTTTACGGATGTACACAGCAACTTGACATTGCTCAATGCACGATGAAGAAACGAACGATTCATAGCCCGACAGTCGATGTATTTTTGAAAAATACGGTTCAGAAATGATGATGATGGGAAACTCATTTTAGAAAATGAATTGTCTGAACTCAGGCATTCTTGTCTGTAGACCTCTTGCGTTCTACAGAATTATGGAAGCACGCTTGTCGTTTTCTCGGAAAGGCTGATGTGGTGTATGGTGCGCCATCTTGTTAGTGAAGTCAGGCAAGAACTGGTTCTAGTGTGTCCAAGATTTGCAGTGCGCATTTAGTGGCAGGGATCTGTAGACTATCCAATATAGTGCGAATAACACTCATGAACGACCTCGATGCAGAAAAAACTTGTACCTTTTGGGCGGACAGACTGCCTGCTGGGGGCATATCCGTTGTTGACTGTCGATATTGTGGTTCCGTAAACACGTGTACGCGCGGTAAAGCGGGCCGGTCAGAGCCGAATGTTCTCTGTTGCGCCAGTGTCTTCCGGCACCTCTGGACGTACCTCACCTTGTGGCGGGGGCGGTGCAGGTCTCTGTGGTCTTGGTGGCGGTGGTGGTGGCGTTGGCGGCGTAAGTGAATGCACTTTCGGCACAGGACTGCTTTACCTTTTCATCGAGGACCGCCGTCGAAGGTAACGCCGTCGTTGAACAACCGTTACCGCTTCCTTTAGTGAGGATCCGTCTTTAACCATTTGTCTCAGAATGCTCCTCTCTTTCTTCAGTACTGGGAAGTCTTTGGACGAGGTCTCAAGGTTCCTGTTGCAGTTGCTGCATTTTAAAAGAGTTTCTTTGTAAGCCTCTGATTTGTGGGGTCCGGCACAACGTGGGCATGCATGCTTGTTGTTGCACACAGCACTAACATGACCCGGTTTAGGCAGCTTGCGATGTATGGTGACGAAAATGACCAACCTTTGCATGTGAGGGGATGCAATCACCTCTGAAGGTCACCTTGATGCAACGGGATTTGCCATGCCCGCATACTTGCAATATGTCCGTTGCCCCAGTAGATGGCTTTAACAGAACAGGAACGTATGGGCTCGGTATGGAAACATCAACGTCATAAATGACGCCCGTCATCGTGTCACTATCCTGCAGAATGGAATTTATTAGATAGATGCCTCCAAGCTCCATGACAGTTCGCAGGGTATGTATGTAGCGCAGCCGGGTGCTCAACGTATATGCCCAAGATATTCTTCCGTGGGTTGAGTCTAATATCCTTTATCTCATTAGGCACTATAGCTTCGAGACGCGCTGAAATCACTTGCCTGTTCATGTTGTTCAGGTTGATCGAGGAGTCGACAGGAACAAAAAGTATGGTATGGCGTTCAGAACTGCAAGCGGCCTTCACAATAGAGACGCAAGCTGGCGAAGATGCGCCGACCATTCTCCTTTTAGCTTTACGCTTCACTGCAGGTATGAATTCGTCGTCGCTTTCTTCACTACTCGCAGTGTACAGTTCAGTGCTGTCACTGGTGCTGTCGTCCTCCCGGCTGTTGCGCTTCCTTGAGGTTGACGTCGAAGGTGACGCCAAGTCCGGATTGCATACGGTGGGGTCTGGCGCTGGGCAGCGTACTGTGGGCAGCGAACGGATTGCGCACGCTGCCCGTAGGAGAGCGATGATCCTCGGATAAATCGTAAATTCACACAAAAAACACAGAACAAAAGAGGCAGTGTTCGGCAGAAATGCACTTCGTCGTCGTTCCTCGTCCGTCTAATGAACACACCGAGTACCGCCATCCTGCCTCTCGCATAGCCTGTGGCACATACCCGCTTTACGCATTCGTCTATCCATTCATCCGTCTGCAAGTCTGTCCGTTTGTCCATGCATTCTTTCGTCGGCACTCACGCGCGTCGGACGCAGGAATCATGTGCTCCGTAGGAGCGGCGTTTGCGGCACATACTAGCCGCGGTAACAGGATGACCGAAGACCAAGACGCAGGATATGAGATCATTTTGCCACCACTGCCCAAGGGACGCGTCGCGCAAAACACCGTGTTTTTACACGGTGATGTGCGCGGCAGACCATATCGAGTCGAAGATTTCCGAGACGCGCTCGGACCTACAGGACTGCTGCCGGAGGTGTTGGCACTGGGGGCCTACCAGATTAATCATGTCTGGGCAGTCACCATGAACAACGCGGACGCTACGAAACGCTTGCTGGATGTGAAGGAGCTAAAAGTCAAGGGCCGACGCTGCATCATCGTAGACCCCCAGGATCAGCAGGTGCGGCTGCGTCTTCATTGGCTGCTGTACGGCGTCAACGATGAAGACGTGCGAACGGCGTTGGCGGCTTTCGGGAAGGTCGTACAAGTCACCAGGGAGAATTGGCGCGTGCAAGGAGTCAGCGACAAGGGGTCAACCACACGGACTGTGCTACTTAAGCTCAAGAGTGGCGTGAAGGTTGAAGATCTCCCCCATCAAATCAGGGTGGCTGGTGAACTGGCACTTGTGGTTGCACCTGGTCGGCCAATGCAGTGTCTGCGCTGCCAAGGTACCGGCCATGTAAGAAGAGAGTGTAAGGTACCCCGATGCTCGCGTTGTCGGCGGTTCGGCCACAGCGAAGATGCGTGCATGCGCACGTACGCATCGGCTATCGGGTCAGCCGAAGGTGACGACACAGCAGAGTTGGTGATGGACGTGACCGAGGCTGAAGACGCGGCGAAAGGTGCAGGCGACGCGGTGAACCCTGAAGCATCAACAGGTACAGTCACGCCGACTGGTGGTGATGAACCAACGGCCAAAGCAGACATAGCATCTGGGGAGGTGGTTACTCAAGAGCCAGCCGGCCAAACCGAAGAAGGCTTCACAAGCACCTCATCGAAGGAGCATGAGCCGGTGGAAGTAACCGAACTTCCAGTGTCGTGCGAGAGCATCAGTGGTGGGGCGCCAAGCAAAAGACCCCGCGAGCAGTCTGCAGGACGGCGTGAGGCGTCCAGCGAAAAGCAAGAAGAAGGGCCACCTGCGAAGGCGACTTCGTTCAGACGCAGCAGCACGAGGCTGCGTCCCAACCCGATATCGGACAAACACTGGCCACCTTTGTCCTCCAGTGGCACGGGTCCACCTGGAGACTCCGAAGATGTCTAGCTCTATGCTAGACGCCGAAGGTAAGCACCTTGCCCCGGGCTAACTTCTTCACTGTGTAGACATGGCTGTTGCACCGAAACTTAGAGTGGCAACGTTAAATGTTCGAGGTCTCGCCGCCAAGCGGAAACAGAGCCAAGTCTACAGGCTACTTGTGGATCATGATCTGGATGTACTAGCTGTTCAGGAAACAAAAGTAGACGGTGAGGAGGAGACCCGGGGCATGGTGCTGAGGTTTACGGCGCGTTACCACGCTGTTGTAAGTCAAGCAATAGGCACGTCTGCAGGCTGCGTTTTGTTCATTAAGAAGTTACCGGGTCTGGTAGTGCAAGATACCTTCGCTTGCCCATCTGGTAGATTGGTTTTCTGTGATTTTGTATTCAGTGAATGTCAGTGGCGTTATAGTGTGTATTTATGCACCAACCATTTGTGAGGAGCGATCACTCTTTTTTTCAAACCTAAAGCAGCACTTTATTTTGGAAAGGAAGTCTGTATTACTTGGCGATTTTAACTGCGTCCTCAATGGGCGAGATTGAGCAAATGGACGCGCCAATTACGATAAAAGTAGTAGGACGCTAGCGGACGTAGTTACTGAATTCGAGTTAGAAGACGTGGGCAGCTGTATGGAGGGAACGCGGGATGTGCGTTTCACACATTTTCAGGGGAATAGCCATGCGCGTCTTGATCGCATTTACGTGTCGCTTGAATTAATAGCCCACTGTAAGACATATGCTGTCTACCCAATACACTTCAGTGATCATTGTTTAGTTAAACGTGATATGGGAGAGAAAACAAAAGATGGAACTTTCTCATGGGAGCTGTGGAAGATGAATTCCACTTTGATCACTGACGAGTATGTCTTAGATCAGGTAATGAACTGTATCAATGAAATAAAAATGGAGGATGAAGTTAAACTTGCAGTACAATGGGAAGAGTTCAAGCAGCGAATAAAAATAAAAGCTATTGATCGTTCTTGCGCATTGAGTTACGAAAGGAAAAAGAAAGAAAAAGAACTCCGAAAGACTTTGGAAAGACTAATAGACTTGGATTGCAAACAACCGGGAGAATATAAAATTGACATACGCAATACTAAGCAGAAACTTGCTCTGTTTGACGAGGAACGCTACCGCGGTGCACTCGTCCGTGCTAGGGCTGAGGCATTAGCGGCTGGAGAGACGCCGACCAAAAGAGCGTTAGGCGTGGAGAAAACGAACGCTCGACGGAATCATATCGAAAAAATAGAGAAGGACGGTCACGAAGTAACCGATACGGACAGCATTTTATCCGTATTTTCAAGTCATTTTGAAACCCTTTTTGCGTGTAGACAGGTAAACCTAGAAAGATTTAAAGACGAATATTTAGGACGCATGCCGCAAGTGAATGAGGAAGTGAAAAACGCTTTGGAATTATCTATATCTGCATCTGAAGTTGAACGGGCGATTGATAAGTTAAATCCCGGGAAATCTCCAGGACCAGATGGTCTTTGTGCCAAGTGGTACAAATGTTTTAAAAGTGAATTGTCTTCAATACTTGCGGGCGTATTTAATGAGGCATATCAGGAAAAGAAATTACCACCATCCTTTGGTGAATCGCGTACCGTTCTGATTCCGAAAACAGACGAGGTTGAAAAGCTCAGGCACGTCACAGCGTACAGGCCAATCGCACTGACAAATGTAGACTACAAAATATTAATGAAAATTTGGCAGCTAGACTTCAGTCAGTTATAAAAGATATCGTTGGTCCACACCAAACGTGTGGAATCAAAGGGCGGTCAATAGCTACAAATGTTCATAAAATGCGATCCGTGCTCGAATGTGTTGACACCAGTCAAGCTCGTGTGGCCATACTTCAGCTGGATCTGGAGAAAGCGTTTGATTGCGTTGCCCACGCTCTTTTGTTTGCAGTATTGGAGCACATTAATGTTGGTAAGATAATTATTGACGGAGTAGCCATGGCATACCGGAATGGTAGTACGAGACTAATTATTAACAAGACATTGGGCCCCCCCATTAGAATTGAGCGCTCAGTGCGTCAAGGTTGCCCTGTTAGTCCACTTTTGTTTTGCATCTATATTGAAACTTTATGTAGGTCGATATTGCAGAATGACATCATTAATGGGTTTAGAGTACAATCTTCAGAGGTCAAGCTACTCGCATACGCTGATGATGTTGCTATTTGTAGCACTTCCTAGGTAGGTATTGAAGAATCAATCAGAGTTTCTAAATCTTTTGCCGAAGTTACAGGAAGCCACATAAACTGGGGTAAATGCCTCGGCTTCTGGCATGGATATTGGCCTTCAACACCAGAATTTTTTGCAGCAATTAAATGGACAAGAACGCCAGTTAAATATCTCGGAGTACCGCTTGAGTCATACAAAAGTACTGATGAATATTGGACACAGCAAACGAAAGAAATTAAAGAGAAAGCGAATAGGTGGAATGCAACCTATCTGTCCATGTTTGCTAGGGCTACTGCATGCAACTGGTTTTTTGTGTCAAAGCTGTGGTATGTGATGCAAGTGCTGTACTGTTCCCGGGTCAATGTGCAAAAATTACATCGGGTGTTTGCAGTATTTGTGTGGGGTTCTAACTGGGAAAGGTGCAGTCGCACGAATTTGTTCAGACGGGTGAAGTGTGGAGGCCTTGGGCTAGGACATCTGTTTATCAAGCAGTTAGTAAATAGGTTTTTCTTTTTTCGCGAGACAAGAGATCCTTTCCTACTAACAGTGTGTCAAACAAGACTAAGTAGACTCTTGCCCGAGTTTGTTGTGAGCACTCATGTTACCACAGGGGCTGTGCAAGGATACATGAAGGAAGTTGTGGCCAGCGTGCGGTTTTTGTGTGTTCGGTTTTCAACTGACTACCTGTGGTCTGTTGGAAAGAAAAAACTGTACAAAGATTTATGTGACACGATGCTCCCCATCCCATTGTACAGAGCGCTATATACAGCACGCAAGGGCCAGAATGTACTTAAACGAGTTAAAAAAATGCCAGCAGCTCCAAGTGCGAAAACGTTGCTTTTCAAATTACACACTGGAACACTTCCTGTAAGAACCTTCCTAGAGGAGCGTGGGTTTTATATGCCTTGGGGATCTCACTGTCTGATCTGTAAGAAACCGGAAACAATTGACCATGTTTTTCTGCACTGTTGGGAAGGAGTTTATTTTTGGGACGTATTACAAAGGACAATCAAAAAAGAGTTCCCGTTAGATCCTCATGGGATCAGGTATTTGGATATAGAGAATGAGGATGGATTACCTTTCGATTTTATTATGATGACTGCCTTGCACAGTATATGGCGCTCTAGAATGGCTGGATTTTATTGTGACCCAGACAGAAGAGCAGCAAGAGAGTATTTTAAAGAAAGCATCTCAAGATTACTCGAGGTAGTAAGAACAGATGAATGTGTACCTTTATGGGTAGAAAGGGTAGAAGCCCTACTGACCATGAAGGAATTCTAGAACGTGATGTGTTATAGTAATGCTTGACGGGCTTAGTTATTTTCCAGTTTTTTGTATTGCTTGATGTGAATTGTAATATATTAAGCGTAGCAACCCGCATGTGAAGTTTACCGGAAATAAATAAATAAAAAAAAATCCGTTTGTCCATGCGTTCATTCGTGCGTTCATCTAGAGAACTCTTAATGTACCGCCACCTCGCATCTTGTATACGTTGTGGCACATAACCGCTGTACGCGTCCATCTATCCATCCGTCCTGCTATTCTCTCTGCCGTCCGTCCATGCGTCCGTCCATGCGTCCATCTTGTGAGCCCTCCAAGTTCCGCAATCTTACATCTCGCATTCCCAGGGGCACATACCCGGCTTGCGCGTCTGTCTATCCGTCCGTCCGTCTGCTAGTCTCTCTGTCCGTCCGCCAATGCGTCTATCCGTGCGTCCAGCAACTGAACACTCAAAGTACTGCCATCTCGCATCTCGCATAACCTCTGGCACATACCCGCTTTATGCGTCCGTCTATCCATCCGTCCGTCTGCCTGTCTTTCTGCCCGTTTGTCCATGCGTCCGTCCATGCGTCCATCTAATGAACACTAAATGTACCGCCACCTCGCATCTCGGATACCTTGTGGCGCGTAACCGCTTTACGCATCCACCTATCCGTCCGTCCGTCTGCTAGCCTGTCTGTCCGTCCGCCCATGCATCCATCCGTGCGTCCATCTAGTGAATACTCTAAGTACCCGCATCTCGCATCTCGCATACCCTGCGGCACATACCCGCGTTACGAGTCAGTGTATCCATCGGCCCGTCTGCTAGTTCTGTCCGTCCGTTCATGCTTGCGTCCGTGCCTCAATCTACGGAACTCTCTGAATACCGCCATCTCGACCACTGTCGCACATACCCAATTTACGCGTCCCTCTGTCCGCCCGTCCTAACTCTTAGAATACCACCATCTCGACCGCTGTCGCGCATACCCAATTTACGCGTCCCTCTATCCGCCCGTCCTTCTGCTATTTTTACTGTCCGTCCAGCCATGCATAAGTCCGTGCGTCCAGCTAGGGAACACTCAAAGTACTGCCATCGCGCATCTCGCGTACCCTGCGGCACGTGCCCTTTTTATGCGTCTGTCTTTACGTACGTCGGGGTGCTGATCTGTCTTTCAGTTCGTCCATGCATTCGTCCGCGCGTCAATCTAGTGAACCTTCGAAATACCATCACCTCGCATCCGCTGTGGCACATACCCGATTTACGCATCCCTGTATCCATTCGTTGGTCTGCTATTTTGTCCATCCGTCCGTCTATGCGTCTGTCCGTGCGTCCATCCAGTGAACACACCAAGTACCAACATCTCGCATCTCGCATACACAGTGGCACATACCCGCTTCACGCGTTCTTCTATCCGTCCGTCCGTCTGCTAGTCTGTCTGTCTGTCCGTCCATGCGTCCATCCGTGCGTCAATGTAGTGAACACTCCTAATACCGCCATCTCGCATCTCACCTGCCCTGTCGCACATACACGCTTTACGCGTCCATTCGTCTGCCAGTCTATCTGTCCGCCAGTCTATACATCTGTTCGTGCATCCATCTAGTGAACACTCCAAGTACAGCAATCTCCTATCTCGCATCCCCTGAGGTACACACTCGCTTTACGCGTCTGTCTATCCATCCGTCCTTCTGCTCTTCTGTCTGCCGTTCGTCCGCGCGTCCATCCGTGCGTCAATCCAGTGAACACTCCTAATACCGCCATCTCGCATCTCGTCTGCCCTGTCGCACATACACGCTTTACGCGTCCGTCTATCCGCCCATCCATCTGCTAGTCTCTCTGTTCGTCCGTCAATGCGTCCATCCATGCGTCCATCTACTGAACACTCCAAGTACCGCCATCTCGCATAGCCTGTGGCACATACCCGCTTTATGCGTCCGTCTATCCATCCTATGTCTGCCATTCTGTCTGTCCGTTTGTCCATGCGTCCGGCCATGCGTCCATCTAAAGAACACCGCCATCTCGCATGTACCGCCATCTCGCATCTCGGATACCTTGTGGCGCGTAACCGCTTTACGCATCCATCTATCCATCCGTTCGTCTGCTAGTCTGTCTGTCCGTCCGCCCATGCGTCCGTCCGTGCGTCCATCTAGTGAACACTCCAAGTACCGGCATCTCGCATCTCGCACACCCTGTGGCACATGCCCACTTTACGCGGCTGTGTATCAATCTGTCCGTCCGTCCTTGCGTGCGTCCGTGCGTCAATCTGGGGAACTCTCCGAATACCGCCATCTCGACCGCTGTCGCACATACCCGATTAAAACGTCCCTCTATCTGTCCACCATCCTTCTGGTTTTCTTTCTGTCCGTCCGTCCATGCATATGTCCATGCGTCCAGCTAGGGAACACTCCAAGTACTGCCATCTCGCATCTCGCATACCCTGTGGCACGTACCCTCTTTATGCGTCTGTCTTTACGTCCGTCCAGGTGCTGCAGTGTCCTTCCGTCCGTCCATGCGTCCGTCCGTGCGTCCATGTAGTGAACATTACAAATACCATCATCTCGCATCCGCTGTGGCACATACCTGCTTTACGCGTCTGTGTATCCGTTCGACCGTCTGCTAGTCTGTTTGTTCATCCGTCCTTGCGTCCGTCTGTGCGTCCATCTTTTAACCACTCGAAGTACCGCCATCTTGCATCTCGCATACCCTGCCGCACCTACACGCTTAACGCGTCCTTCCATCCGTCCGTCCGTCTGCTGGTCTGTCTGTCCATCCGTCCATGCTTCCGTCCGTGCGTCAATCTAGTGAACACTCCAAATAACGCCATCTCGCATCCACTGTGGCACATACCCGCTTTACGCGTCCCTCTATTCGTCCGTCTTTCTGCTAGTCTGTCCCTCCATCCATGCGTCCGTCCGTGCATACATATAGTGAACACTCCAAGTACCACAATCTCGCATACTCTGTGGCACATATCCGCATCACGCGTCCGTCTATCGATCCATCCGTGTGCTAGTCTGTCGTTTCCTCCATCCATGTGTCATCCGTGCGTCCATCTACTGAACACTCGAAGTACCGCCATCCTGCGTCTCGCATACCCTGCCGCACATACACGCTTTACGCGTACTTCTATCCGTCCGTCTGTCTGCTCGTCTGTCTGTCCTTCCATCCATGCGTCCGTCCGTGCGTCAATCTAGTGAACACTCCAAATAACACCATCTCACATACTCTGTGGCACATATCCGCATCACGCGTCTGTCTATCGATTCATCCGTCTGTTTGACTGTCTTCTTGTCCGTCCATGTGTCCGTCCGTGCGTCCTTCTAGTGAACACTCCATGTACCGCCATCTCGCATACTCTGTGGCACATACCCGCTTTACGCGTCCGTCTATTCGTCTGCCTGTCTGCTAGTCTTTCTGTCCATTCGACCACGCGTCCGTCCATGCGTTCATCTAGTGAACACTCTAAGTACCACTATCTCGCATCCGCAAATCGCCCACATGAAAACTAAACTCACCATGATCACCCACGTACTGAGGTTTCTTGCTGGAAAAACGTGGGGTGCATCGGTACGAGCAATGCTGCAACTCTGCACTGTTCTGTTCCTCGGTTATATGCGATACAGCTTACCCGTGCTTTACGGGATCTGAAGAACAAACCTTCGCGTCCTCCAATTGATCCAAGCCCAAGCCTTGAGAATATGTCTTGGTCTCCCGAGATGCGCGTCTACAGCAGCGACATTCATCATTGCGCGTGATTAACCAGTCAACGCATGCATCCGCGTAGACGCTTTGAGAATGCACATAAGATCGGCCACTCTCTGTGCAGATGCTACTGGAACACCGTCATCGCCTTTCGTCAGCTCAAAAAGCAGTCAAAGCTGTCTTGTGCTTTTTGAGGACTACAGGCCTATGTGACCACCTTTAACTTTTGTGTAGTGCCACCGCTGCATACGCGCCAGCCGATTGACTAACAATCCTCCTTTTTTTCTCTCTCTCTTGCTTTTCTCTTTCTTCTCTCTCTCATCTTTATGCCCCCTTTCTATTCCCCCAGCGTAGGGTAGCAAACCGGGCATGTGCCTGGCTAACTTCCCTGTCTTCCCTCTTGTTGTTTAACCCCCCACATAAGACATTTCGCTCCACTTCCATCTCATCACCTCGCCTCACTTCGAACTTCCAGGCCCCACTCAGCATTCAGCGCAACTGTAGCTCAGCATTGCGCAGTGCTTCCATTGCAGCTCACGCATGCAGCTCAGCCGCTGATACCATTATGGTGCCTACACCCACTCAAAGCCCTTCTTACAATTCCTGGCATCCAAAATAAGAAAAAGTCGTCGCATCAAGCCCTGAAACAGGCCACATTACGTTTCCTGCAAGAGAAGCACAACTGATGCCTTCACATTTACACGGATGGCTCGGTGTCTTCAGTAAGCTCTGCAGGGGCGGTGGTTATTCCCGCGAGGCACATCACAATTAAATTCTTGACATCACATTTGACGTCGTTGACAGCTGCAGAACTTGCAGCCCTGGAGTTTATAGTGAAAGAACCTTCGGGAATTTGGTCCATCTTCTCGGACTGAAAGGCATCTCTTCAATGTCTTATGTCACACTTTCGCCGTGGACCTAATGAACAGTTATTAGCTGAAATAAGGCTTCTTCATAACCAAGCAACCGAAAAACAGCACAGCATAGTGTATCAGTGAATACCAGGTCATTGCGGAATATATGGCAATGATCGCGCAGATGAGGCCGCTAGATCTGCGCACGATGGTACCCAATACACAGCCATCCCATTCTCAAGAACCGACGCAGCTACAATACTTCGTTTGATTGCACGTGACCTCACACTAATACAGTGGAACTCAACAGACTTCACAAACGTGCGCCTGCATAACTTGGATCCCGATCTGCAGCTTCGTCTTCCCCTAAGGATATCTCGAGCTGAGGAGACTCTTCTATGCCGCCTGTGGCTTGGAGTGGCCTTCACGAACGCATACTCTTATCTCATTGGGATGGCCAGCTCTCCTACATGCACTTACTGCAGTTGCGAAGAAACCATCGCGCACCTTTTGTGTGAGTGCACCGATTTCAACGCGCAAAGACAAGAATTCACTGCAGCTCTCGATAGACTAGACGATCGGCCTTTGTCGGAAGAAAGGATTCTGGGTCATTGGCCGAGCCCATCCTCAGCCCAGAAGGCTTTGAAAGCTTTGCTGCGCTTTTTGCGGACAACTGGCCTCAGAGACAGACTTTAGTGTCTTATACTCTTTGATGTTGCCTTTCCTCTGTCGTATTTTTTTATTTTTTGTAACTTGTTCCTCTTTTCGCAACAATTCTTTTTAACATCTTTCATCCCCCTCACCCCTTTCCCAGGACAGGGTAGCCAGCCGGTCTAAGAACTGGCTAACCTCCCTGTCTTTCCGCTTAATCTTTCTTCCTTCTCCTCCTCTCGCATCCGCTGTGGCACATACCCGCTTTACGCGTCCATCTCTCCGTCCGTCCTTCTGCTATTCCGTCTGTCCGTCTGTCCACGCGTCCGTACGTGCGTCCAACTAGTGAGCACTCCAAGTACCGTCATCTCGCATCTCGTCTGACCAGTCGCACATACACGCTTTTCACGTCCGTCTATCCGCCCGTCCTTCTGCTAGTCCTGTCCGTCCGTGCGTCATTCTATTGTACACTCGAAATACCGTCATCTCGCATCCGCTGTGGCACATGCCTGATTTACGCGTCCCTCTATCAGTCCGTCCTTCAGCTATTTTGTCTGTCCGTTGTTCATGCATCTGTCCGTGCGTCCAGCTAGTGAACACTCCAACTACTGCCATTTCGCATCTCGCATACCCTGTGGCACGTATCGTCTTTATGCGTCCGTCTTTACGTTCTTCCGGGCGCTGATCTTTCTGTCCATACGTCCACCCGTCCGTCCGTGCGTCCATTCAATGAACACTCCAAGTACCGCCTTCTCGCATCCGGCATAAGCTGTGGCACATACCCGCTTTGCGCGTCCGTCTATCCGTGCGTTCGTCTGTTAGTCTGTCTGTCTATGAGTCCATGAGTCCATACATGCATCTATCTAGAGAACACTGTAAGTACCGCCATATCGCAAACCTTGTGGCATATAATCGCTTTACGCATCCGTCTATCCGTTCGTCCGCCGGCTAGCCTGTCCGTCGACCCATGCGTCCGTTCTTGTGTCAATCTAGTGAACACTCCAAATAACGTCATCTCGCATCCGCTTTGACACATACCCACTTTACACGACTGTCTATTTGTTCGTCCATCTGCGAGTCTGTCTGTCCATCCGTCAAGCGTACGTCCGCGAGTCCAGCTAGTAAATGCTCCAAGTACCGCTATATTGCATCTCGCATACCTTGCGCCACATACCCTCTTTATACGGCCATCTATGCGTCCGTCCATCTGCTTGTCTGTCTGTCAATCCGTCCACCCGTCCGTCCGTGCGTCCATTCATTGAACACTCCAAGTACCGCCATCTCGCATCTCGCATACGCTGTGGCACATACCCGCTTTACGCGTTCTTCTATCCGTCCGTCCGTCTGCTAGTCTGTCTGTCCGCCCCCCCCCCCCGCAGGGGCGCCTGCGCAAGTAGGCGTTTGGTGTGTAGCGACACCACGGACCCGAGCTAACGGGGGAGTTTCTACTCCCTCCCACGCCTAGCCGTGCGTGGCTTTGCCGTGTCCGGGGAAAAGGGGATCCTGGAGGTTGAGCCAATGCTGGGTGATTGGACCTTTAAGGCCCCCCGGCATAGGCAACACACCCCTTCGGCCCCGGCTTTACGTAGACGGCACCCCTCGGCTGACCCACCCAGGGGAAATCGGCAGTCGCCTTTTCCTATTTCTCTCTCCCTATATTTTCGTCTTTTGTTCTCACTTTACATCTTTCCTGTCTTCTCCTCACTTCATTTTACTTTCCAATTTTTCCTGGCGGCAAGGGTTAACCTCGTGTGGCTATCCAAACTAGGGTAAACCATATTGGGTTATAGTAACTGCTTACTGCTGGCGTTGCGCAGACATGCCCACACGCTCTGCCACGTCCCCTTGTTGGACTCCGTGGTGGGTGGTAGGCGCTGTTACAGAAAAATCCACATTTTCCAATGGGATCCTCGACCCCCTCTCTAACTGATCGTGCCTCGAAAAGGGTACGCACCGACGCAACTTTACTACCTTGGCCTAAAAACAGAGAAACTTTCCCAAAATACCATGTCCTTCACTGCGAACAATCATCTACAAAAGCTAGAGCAATCTCACCCTACCTTGTAGCCAAGTGCTTGAGAGAGACCACTGGAACCGGTTATAAGGCCACGAAGATGGCAAGTGGTGATCTGCTTCTCGAACTAAAAGACAAAGAACAGTACAATAATTTCTCGCACCTTGTAGCCTTTGGTAACATCCCCGTCTCGCTGAGCGCACATCGTACCATGAATACAGTGAAGGGCGTGGTATCGGACGAAGATTTGATGACACTGAGTGAAGAAGAGCTTTTTGATGGATGGAAGGACCAAGGTGTGATACATGTCCAGCGCATCAAAATCAGACGTAACAACAATGAAATAGCAACAAAGCACTTGATACTCACCTTCAATTCAACCACTTTACCTGAAAGTCTCGAAACTGGCTATGTAAAGCTCCATGTCCGACCTTTGGCGGTCGTGGCAGCAGGAAGTCGAGTCCACTGAGCAACGTTCTTCCTTTGCGCAGGTGCTGACTTGTGCATATCGTGACAGTTGTCTGGTTCGGTTCTTCGGGCTATCGGGATATTCTCTGGATTTCTCGACCCGTCTACTTGGAATATCTGGTCAGGCAACGTCACTACCCTGTCGCTACAGCCACAAAGAACGAACTTTCTGCGCAAGCACGGACTGCGAGGACACCTACCGGAGACACTACTTAGGCTCAACCCTGTGCTCGTGTAGCCACATTTTGGCAGTGGCGGTCGTAGCAGCAGGAAGTCGAGTCTACTGAGCAACGTTCTTCCTTTGCGCAGGTTGGTTGTGCATTAATTGCACCACTGATTTTTGCTTCTACTTTTGTTGTCGCGACTGCTGCTGCCAGTGGTTATTGTGCTGTAGTCACTGTTACGTTTATATGATGCCGTCAAATGCTGAGTTGTCACGCGAAGTGCAACAGCTTCGAGCCGAAATTGAACAGCTTCGTGAAAGTGTCTCTGCCATCAGCACTTTTTATGAAGAAATGAAAAAGAAGCATGAGCTCACCTCAGCCGAAAACAAGTCTCTTCAAAAATCAAATGATGAACTGGCTGCTAAACTGGCTGACATGGAACAGCGTTCGCGACTTAACAACGTTGAGATAAAGGGTGTTCCAATAAAAAAGGGGGAGGATTGCGCCACTATTCTTCAGAAAATGGGTGATGTAATTGACTGTCCCATAAAAAAGGATGATATCGACGCTGTGCATCGCGTGCCAGCAAAAAAGGACACGAACATAATCGCGAGGTTTTGTTCTCGGGTCAAGAAGGATGAATTTTTGCGTAAAGCACGCAGGGCACGTCTAACAACCGAGTCACTCGGTTTTGCTCAGTCACAAGTTGCCAATGTGTACTTGCGAGTATGTGTGTGTGAAGAGTATGTTCGGATGTACAGCATTGTAAGTGTCGATAAAGCTGAGAAGTGCGTCCTCGCTGTGGGTTTTCTCGCTGTGGGTTAGTTTTCTCGCTTTTTGAACAGCGTCATTAATTACGTGTGGGGGCTATTTTTGTTTCTCGAGCATAAGTTGTAGCCTCTGTGAGCTCGTGTCAAAGTCAGCGTCTCTAGAGCAGATTTGCTTATACCGGTGAGCCTGGCTGTATGGAATACTGTTTTTACAGTGCAGGGGTGATCGCTTTGGTAATGGAGGTATTGTTGTCGATTCGTTGATGTGCGATATAGGGTTGTAGAGAGCTTTTCTTCTTGTGTTGTTAGGGTAACATCAAGAAAACATCAAGAAAATTTACGGTTACTTGCGAGTGTGTGTGTGTGAAGTGTATGTTTGGATGTACAGCATTGTAAGTGTCGATAAAGCTGAGAAGTTCATCCTCGCTGTGGGTCCAAATAAGAAAGTTGTCGTCTATGTATCTTCTGTATAACATTGGTTTCAAGGAACCTTGTGCAAGAAATTCTGATTCTAGCTTTCCCATAAATATGTTGGCATAATTAGGTGCCATTTTGGTGCTCATAGCGATCCCGCTGATTTGTCGAAAATACTCTTGGTTAAACTCGAATGAATTTAATTCGAGGACCATCCTCGTCAAAGTTACGATGGCAGAGAAATCTGGGGTGTTAGATTGTCAATGGTTTGTGTACATGTTTTGTAATGCAGCTATGCCGTCATCGTGAGGAATATCTGTATACAATGAAGAGACATCAAGAGTAACCAAGTACGAGTTTTTCGGCACACACAGACCTGCAATGTCTCGAAGAAAATGTGTGGTGTCTTTTATGTACGACGCGAGGGTGCATGGAATGTGGCTTATTAGTTTGTCCACGTACCCTGATATGGGTTCAGTTATTGTACCGATGCCTGATATGATTGGTCGACCTGGGTTATCGGGTTTATGAATTTTTGGGAGGATGTAGAAGGCGACCTGGACGAGGGTATGCTGCTCGCATCAGTTTGTGGTCAGTGTTGGTTATCTTTTCTGCATCCAACAGTTTCTTTAGTTCTGTTGATACGATACGTTTGTATTCGTCTGTCGGATCACCTGGGAGGCGTTCGTAAAATCTTGAGTTGTCTAGTTGGCGGTATGCTTCTTGTAAGTAGTTGGTTGTATTAAGGACTACAATTGCTCCTCCTTTGTCAGCGGTTTTTATTGTTATGTCTGTCCTAGATGCCAAAGTTCTCATACTTATTTTTTTCAAATTTGTCAAGTTTTTCGGTTTCCTTTCTGTCTGTAATATTCGTATACTATATCTTTCTGTACTGTGGTGATATAAAGGTCCAAGCACTTGTCTCGATTACTGTTCGGTGTCCAAATCATTTGATTTACGACGATGAATGGTTTTGTGGTTAGAAGGCCTGTCAAGAAATATTCCCGCAACCTTAAGCTTCGAGTGAAGTTGTCGAGGTCTCGGAGCAAAGTGGAACTCATCGAAAAATTTTTTTGGTCGGGCAGAAGTTTAGTCTCTTAGATAGCAGTTTTTTCTTCATCAGGTGACAAGCTCATGTCTGATAGGTCTACAACCACAAACGTCACAGGGTGTGTTTCCTAGATGGGTGCTCCTTTGTACCATTAGTGGTTTCCTGGGTGGTGGTATTGTAGCGATAAGGAACTACATCAGGGAACGCCGGTTTGGGCACATGGTCTCTTTTGAGTTTATGAATTTTTGTGGTCATGATTGCTTGCTATTTATTCTGTTCCAATTCTATTAATCGGGTGATTTTCCTCGTTCGATAAAGTGTTGTGGCGGAGAATGGTGTTGGTAATAGCGACAGTTTTTTGTACCCGCTTATCACTGTGATTAAGAGCGCCCCGCCGCGGTGGTCTAGTGGCTAAGGTACTCGGCTGCTGACCCGCAGGTCGCGGGTTGAAATCCCGGCTGCGGTGGCTGCAATTTCCGATAGAGGCGGAAATGTTGTAGGCCCGTGTGCTCAGATTTGGGGTGCACGTTAAAGAACCCCAGGTGGTCGAAATTTCCGGAGCCCTCCACACTGAACGGCGTCTCTCATAATCAGTATAGTGGTTTTGAACGTTAAACCCCACATATCACTGTGATTAAGAGCGATTTCTGTTAATTTAAGAGATGCCCCAAGGAGGACATTTTTCCATGTGTTCATCTAGATTTGTAGCGGCGGTGGTGTGAGGGAGAGTGTCATATCCTTGGGGGCTATTCTAGCACGAAGGTACACTTGCAATGTTGATTTATGCATTCCATGTCTAATTCCTTTGTCAGCAGGTTTTCATACTTTAAGGAAAGTGGCACTGCAACTGGGAAGCGATGAGCGTGACTTACATTTCAGAAGTCAATCTTCTTTGGGTGCGGGGATGGCACTGATGAGGTGCGCAGGTTGAGTTATGTCCGCAGGCCTTCGTCGATGTAGGAGGATTTCGGCGGGATTTAGACACGAGCTTGTCACTTGACGAAGAAAAACTGCTATCTAAGGGACTAAGCTTCTGCCCGACCACAAAATTTTTCGATGAATTCCACTTGCTCTGAGACCTCGACAACTTCGCTCGAAGCTTAAGGTTGCGCGAATATTTCTTGGACAGGCCTTCTAACCACGAAACAATTCACCGTCGTAAATCAAATGACTGGACACCGAATAGTATCGAGACAAGTGCTTGGACCTTTATGTCACCGCAGTACAGAAAGATATAGCAGATGAATACCACAGACAGAAAGGAAACCGAGAAAACTTGACTAAATCTGAAAAAATGAGTATGACAAATTTCGCATCTGGGACAGACATAACAATAAAACCCGCTGACAAAGGAGGAGCAATTGTAGTCCTTAATACAACCAACTACTTACAAGAAACATACCGCCGACTAGACGACTCAAGATTTTATGAACGCCTCCCAGGTGATCCGACAGACGAATACAAATGTATCGTATCAATAGAACTAAAGAAACTGTTGGATGCAGAAAAGATAACCAACACTGACCACAAACTGATGGGAGTAGCATACCCTTGTCCAGGTCGCTTCTACATCCTCCCAATAATTCATAAACCCGATAACCCAGGTCTACCACCATCATATCAGCATCAGTACAATAACTGAACCCATATCAGGGTACGTGGACAAACTAATAAGCCACATTCCATGCACCCTCGCGTCGTACATAAAGACACCACACATTTTCTTCGAGACATTGCAGGTCTGTGTGTGCCGAAAAACTCGTACTTGGTTACTCTTGATGTCTCTTCATTGTATACAGATATTCCTCACGATGACGGCATAGCTGCATTACAAAACATGTACACAAACCATTGACAATCTAACACCCCAGATTTCTCTGCCATCGTAACTTTGACGAGGATGGTCCTCGAATTAATTCATCCGAGTTTAACCAAGAGTATTTTCGACAAATCAGCGAGAACCGCTATGGTCATCAAAATGGCACCTTAATTATGCCAACATATTTATGGGAAAGCTAGAATCGGAATTTCTTGCACAAAGTTCCTTGAAACCAATGTTATACAGAAGATACATAGACGACATCTTTCTTATTTGGACCCACAGCGAGGACGCACTTCTCAGCTTTATCGACACTTACAATGCTGTACATCCGAACATACTCTTCACACACACATACTCGCAAGTAACTGTAAACTTTCTTGATGTTTTCTTGATGTTACCATAACAATAGAGGATGAGAAGTTCTCTACAACCCTATATCGCAAACCAACAAACCAACGGATCGACAAAAATACCTTCATTACCAAAGCGATCACCCACGCCACTGTAAAAACAGTATTCCATACAGCCAGGCTCACCGGTTTAGGCGAATCTGCTCTAGAGACGCTGACTTTGACGCGAGCTCACAGAGGCTACAACTTATGCTCGAGAAACAAAAATAGCCCCCACACGTAATTAATGACGCTGTTCAAAAGCGAGAAAACTAAAGCGTGAAGACTGCTGATGAAGCGACCACCGCAAGAAGACCCACAACGAACAAACCTCTGCTTGACTTACAGCACAAACTTCCCCAATGTAAACAAAATCGTTAAACGACATTACAACATTCTGAAACAAAGTGAACGTCTGAAACGCACATTCCCATCCGCTCCAGGCGTCGTTTACCGATAACCACGTAACCTCAAAGACAACACTTGTCCACTCTCATATTAACACATCACCCCCCAATAATTCATGCCGACCTTGTGTAAAGTTACGATGTCTTCTTTGTAAGACGATGCGAGAAACACACAAAGCAACCAGCACACAATCCAAGTTCTCGATTAATATACGAGGACCTAACATGCGATTCCTCTAATGTGGTATACCCTACTCGAATGCAACGTGTGTGGTATGCAGTACATCGGACAAACAGAACACACCATTTAGGATTCGCTTCAATAATCACAGAGCCCATGTAAAATCAGCCCCCAGTCTACCTCTATCAAAACATCTCAATCTTCCCGACCATGCATTCCACAAACTATCAGTAACGCTCCTAGAGACGGGATTGAAATCAAATCGAGAACGTGAACGACGAGAGTCATACCTTATCCATCGATTTAACACCCCCGATAGAGGAATAAATGAGTACACTTGCAGCAATTAAAGCATTAGAAAACAATAACGGCAATAATGAAAATAGTAACTGAGTTCACGGCACTGCAGCTGCGAAGGGCACTGGACAACTCAAAACAATTCCAAGTGTAACTACCCTTCCTAAGTTCAGCTGTCATCTGTTTTCCGATTTATTTTACTACCCAATCAATTATGCCATGCATGACATGCCCAACAGCAACCCTGTGCACAGCCGGGAGGCCCCTACTGCACGCGTAATCCAGAAGCGGGCAAGGAAATCGCATTGCGCCCGCTTACCAGCCTCTGCCGCCGCAATACACGGCACCCCTCTTTCTACGTCGAAATGTTGACGAGGCGCCGAGTAGTTAAAGGCTTAAAACTTCCTAAGAAGCCCACTTACCACCTCTGCCGCAATACGCGGCACCCCTCTTTCTACGACGAAATGTTGTCGGGCCTCCGAGTAGTTAAAGGCTTAGAACTTCCTAAAAAAGCTCATTTTTGCCCCACACCAACCCCCCAAGGCCGGGAGGTGCCGTCTGGTCGGGAAGCATGCGTTAGTGAAAGGAAGCATACCAGACCGCTGACATCAGAAAGGTGAAGAGGAGAAAGGGAGAGAGATGAAGGGCAAGTGGAAGAAAGTGGAAGGGGGGCGCCCGAGGGGAGTCCACCTT